>ONZH01008597.1:0-117500 GCA_900303285.1 Rhinella marina | reverse complement strand
TTATACATCTTCTTGTATATAGTGATATGGAGCATGCTGGTATAACCTGGGTACCTCCTGTATATAATTATATATGTACAGCTGGTATAAGTTATACATCTTCTTGTATATAGTGATATGGAGCATGCTGGTATAACCTGGGTATCTCCTGTATATAATTATATCTGTACAGCTGGTATAAGTTATATATCTTCTTGTATATAGTGATATGGAGCATGCTGGTATAACCTGGGTATCTCCTGTATATAATTATATATGTACAGCTGGTATAAGTTATACATCTTCTTGTATATAGTGATATGGAGCATGCTGGTATAACCTGGGTATATCCTGTATATAATTATATATGTACAGCTGGTATAAGTTATACATCTTCTTGTATATAGTGATATGGAGCATGCTGGTATAACCTGGGTATCTCCTGTATATAATTATATCTGTACAGCTGGTATAAGTTATATATCTTCTTGTATATAGTGATATGGAGCATGCTGGTATAACCTGGGTATCTCCTGTATATAATTATATATGTACAGCTGGTATAAGTTATACATCTTCTTGTATATAGTGATATGGAGCATGCTGGTATAACCTGGGTATCTCCTGTATATAATTATATATGTACAGCTGGTATAAGTTATATATCTTCTTGTATATAGTGATATGGAGCATGCTGGTATAACCTGGGTATCTCCTGTATATAATTATATATGTACAGCTGGTATAACCTGGGTATATATTCATACATCATGTGACCCATGTAGTTCATCTTCTGTACCAGGTGGGATGTCTGGTAGCGGCATTCCGAAGCCAGCTTTACCCTTTAGCCAGTAAGTCCTCTGCTTCCCTTTACCCTAAGAAGACATTATTATTCCTGATTACAACCTCACACGGTATTATTCTGGACTCCTCCATAGACAGTCACATACAGAGCTGCATTCAAAGTTGAAATAGACTATAGAAGGTCAAAGACACTGTTAGTGGTGATAGAGTAAAAATGGCAACCAGCGGATTTGTAACGGCAGCTCTGGATGTGACTGGAGTATATAGCACAGTGTCTGCCCGTCTGACCTTAACTTGGATCCATCCTCGTTCTGATATCTCATATCCCCCGATTTGCTCCAGAGCGTCGGCTGTAGTCTCCGAGATGTGAATCCGCAGAGCTGTGGAGGACAGAAGACAGCGGCTGCATCACTTCTGGAGAGACCCCTGATAAAACTCGTGTCCCACCCCACACAAATACACACATACACTCACAGACTGGTGCTGAATGATACCGCCATAAAATGCCCACATACTATTATTATATAGGAGGAGATTTATCAATGAGTAACACAAGTCTTGTCATAGATTAGGTGTATCCTCAGGTTGTCCGTCTGCTAGGAAAAAACCTATGGAAGCTTGGAGCTGAACAAATGAAGATGAATCTTGCCGATCCACCCTCTGGCTCCACCCTCTCACCGCCTTCACTAGGCCCTCTTTTAAGGAAGTAGCGAGGGAGGAGCAGTAATGCCACATAACAGAACCGTATACAGCTCAAATAGTGCATCCATAAAGTGAACTGAAATAGTCTCATATAGGGAACATATAACAGTACCACACAATGCTCATATAGTACTGCCATGGCATGTTAACAAAACAGTGCAATATAGTGCTCCCATTAGAGTGACATAGAGTCCTATACAATAGTACCATACAGGACTCATAATAGTGCTCTATACTGATCTCCTAACAGTATTATACAGGTCTCAAATACCAGTGCTATATAGTGGTCAAATAACAGTACTATACAGGTCTCATATAATAGTGCTATATAGTGCTCACATAACAGTACTATACAGGTCTAATATCATAGTGCTATATAGTGGTCAAATAACAGTACTATACAGGTCTAATATCATAGTGCTATATAGTGGTCAAATAACAGTATTATACAGGTCTAATATCATAGTGCTATATGGTGCTCACATAACAGTACTATACAGGTCTAATATCATAGTGCTATATAGTGCTCAAATAACAGTACTATACAGGTCTAATATAATAATACTATATAGTGCTCACATAACAGTACTATACAGGTCTCATATAATGAAGCTATATGGTGCTCACATAACAGTACTATACAGGTCTAATATCATAGTGCTATATAGTGCTCAAATAACAGTACTATACAGGTCTAATATCATAGTGCTATATGGTGCTCACATAACAGTACTATACAGGTCTAATATCATAGTGCTATATAGTGCTCACATAACAGTACTATACAGGTCTAATATCATAGTGCTATATAGTGCTCACATAACAGTACTATACAGGTCTAATATCATAGTGCTATATAGTGCTCACATAACAGTACTATACAGGTCTAATATAATAATACTATATAGTGCTCAAATAACAGTACTATACAGGTCTCATATAATGAAGCTATATGGTGCTCACATAACAGTACTATACAGGTCTAATATCATAGTGCTATATAGTGCTCACATACCAGTACTATACAGGTCTAATATCATAGTGCTATATAGTGCTCACATAACAATACTATACAGGTCTAATATAATAGTGCTATATGGTGCTCACATAACAGTACTATACAGGTCTAATATAATAATACTATATAGTGCTCACATAACAATACTATACAGGTCTAATATAATAGTGCTATATAGTGCTCACATAACAGTACTATACAGGTCTCATAATGAAGCTATATGGTGCTCACATAACAGTACTATACAGGTCTAATATCATAGTGCTATATAGTGCTCAAATAACAGTACTATACAGGTCTAATATAATAGAGCTATATAGTGCTCACATACCAGTATTATACAGGTCTCATATAATGAAGCTATATGGTGCTCACATAACAGTACTATACAGGTCTAATATAATAATACTATATAGTGCTCACATAACAGTACTATACAGGTCTCATATAATGAAGCTATATGGTGCTCACATAACAGTACTATACAGGTCTAATATCATAGTGCTATATAGTGCTCACATAACAGTACTATACAGGTCTAATATCATAGTGCTATATAGTGCTCACATAACAGTACTATACAGGTCTCATATAATGGTGTTATATAGTGCTCACATAACAGTACTATACAGGTCTCATATAATAATACTATATAGTGCTCACATAACAGTACTATACAGGTCTCATATAATGGTGTTATATAGTGCTCACATAACAGTACTATACAGGTCTCATATAATGGAGCGATATAGTGTTGATATAGAAATACTGTAGTTACACAAATACTGTAGAGTGGCACAATAATATCAACATGCAACGAGGAGCTGCAGTCGTAATTCCCTGGTTTCCCATCACTATAGTGCGGTATAGTGCAGGAGCTAATATTCTTAGGTATTTGCGAGACATAGAATTCATCGGAATACAGATCGGAATCTTATGTAACAATATTTTCACATTTCTGTAAAAAGCTTTAAAATCTCGTTCACATGTCAGTGTTCGGTCAGTGATTTCCATCAGTGATTGTGAGCCAAAACCAGGATTGGAGCCTCCACAGAGAGAAGGTATAAAGGAAAGATCTTCTCCTGTTCTGGGTTTAGAGCTGCACCGGGTTTTGGCTCAAAATCACTGACTAAACACTGACGTGTGAATGAGGCATTAGTCTGCAGCAAGCGAAATTCTGCAGCTCTGGTTGTGACTGGAGTATAAAATGAGAAATGACTTTACAGCTGGACGGAGCAGACACTAGAAGAATGCACCGGGGTTTACCTACGTAAACTGTTGCTTTCCATCCGCGAGGCAGTGTTAACCGTATCCCCAAAGAGACAGTACCGCGGCATGGTGACACCCACCACCCCGGCCACCACCGGACCTGCGGGCAGAAAACAGAGACAAGCAGGACAAAACTATACAAAAAGTCATTCACAGCCAGAGCTGCATCCACAAGCACTCAGGTTGTAGGTCCCGTCCTCTGATGGTGGGGGGGGGATACATGTGGAAAATTCCATTGGCTGACCGTATTTTAAATGCAGCTTTGGGTATGACTGGAGTATAAAACATGAAGCAAATCAAGATCCATATGAAACAAGGCAGGCAACCTACAGTAAAAAAAGTTAGAGTTGTTTCTCTCACTCATTTTTTGCTTCTGATCCCACAATTTTTTTTAACATGCTTGCTGACTGTTTCCATTAGCAACAACTAGAACACTGAAGACACTAAAGATACTTTTTGTGCCAAGTGAGCATATTGTAGCTCAGAGAGGAACGGGGTGTGGCTTTTTGTGCGAAGGGGCATGGCTTATTGTGAAGGGGTGTGGCTTAGCAGGGAGGGTGTGGTTTACTGGGAAAGGGGCGTGGCTTAAATTGTGACATTGTAGCAGATTTAATAATCCTGTAGAATTTCTAGACCCCAGAGACCCCTCCTATAACTGGGGCCCTGTGGAGCCTTCACTTACCTGTGTTCAGGCCGATCCGCAGCTTCAGCTTTACGTCCGGCTTGTGTCGGATTTTGAAGGTCAGCATGGCGCTGAGGAAGTGCAGAGACATGGTGGCGATCTCCTCTACGTGTCTAATCCCATTGCGGATGGGGAGACCGCTGGCGACCATGTAAGCATCTCCAATGGTTTCCACCTGCAAACAGTATTGGATTATATGTAGATCAGTTGTCACCAGCAAAACTACAACTCTCAACATGGTCTGATTAGATGCAGTCTGTAAGTGGGCGCTGCTGGGGGTGCTACAAGAGGCAGAAAAGCTGAAACCTCGAGACTTCCTTTTCTATAGTGTTGTCAATAAATGGAATCTTTATTGTTTACATTCAGAAGATGAACATTTGTTACAATGTATCCAAAACATACAATCCGCTGTGAGCCGAACACATGAGCAGCACATATGTCTCGCCTTCCCTGGTTATTTGCTACAATGTATCAGCGCAGGTGAAATGTATCAGTCTGAAGTCTGGCTTTTAGGCTGGCAGACTGGATACAATTGTAACTAAGCAATAAATATTGGGGGTCTTTTATCAATACTAATTTGAAGGAAAACAGGTTTTCGTTGCCCGTAGCAACCAGACTTCACCTGTTATTTTTCACAGCCCCTTTTTGAAAATAAAGGATGGAATCTGAGTGGTTGCTATGGGCAACTAAGCCAGTTTTCCTTATTTTTTTTGGATAAATCTGCCCCTTTAGGTGTTTTTTGGGTCTTTATTTTCTTTTTTTTTAGTCTTGGTCACAAGTGTTGGCATCAGCAGGTAAAGCCCAGCCAGCCGGCGCCATCCTGGACCTCGTCTTTAGACTCCGGACACTATAGAAGCAGGTAAGTGGTTTGGAATATCTGATAATCCAGCATCTTGTCAGAAGCAATGGAGCCAGATTATCAGAGTCGTAAGACATATCGTATAATGAGGGATGATGCATGTTACATTATATAACATTACATGCACAATATAGCGCTATAATAACCCGCAGGACGGCACATTGACACGTCAGGTTCCGCTCTCGTCCTACCTTGTACACGTCGTACGCTTTGATGATCTCATCGAACAGGCTGTACAGGTCATTGAGTAGATCCACGACCTGGAGCGGGGTGCTGGACGAGCAGAGGGTGGTGAACCCCACAATGTCCGAGAAGAAGATGGTCACCGAGCTGAAGCTCTCCGGCTCCACCGACTTACCCGCCACCAGCTGCTCTGCAATGAAGCTGAACATTACAAATACACAGTGAGATTCACCCCACAGGTAAACTCCAGCCGTCACCCATCAATATATAGGAATGTGCATAGTGGGGGTTAGGTCATTTAAAAAGGGGGAGGGGACATTTGCCACTTTCAACCAGAACGACAATCCAGCTGGTGTATAAGAACAACCAAACACCCTGCATTATAGGAGTTCAGGTAAGCTGTTAGCAGAGGCTCCGTCTGTGACCAGCTTGCTGACTGTTTCCACTAACAACCAGAAGAATTGTGTGAAATATGTCTGTAGGTTTAATTTAAATAAATCTTAATCGTTGTAAAATAAATCTTTCCAACTTACTTTTCTAGTACCTCATCAAACTCTCTGCTTGCTGTCAGTGAACAAGAACATTCTAGTTTACTGTACTTTTGAAGGCTAAGAACGGTTCTTGCTTGGATTGTTACAATGTGTCAGTCTAGATAAGAGATATGAAAGCTTTTTGCTGTTAAGTATACGTCCCAGAGCACTGCCTACGCTGATACATACTCCTTTCTTTTTCTTCTTCAGCCTCCATATGTCCTCTGTGACTCGTCGAGGAACTACCCAGCTCTCTGACTGACTCCTGACTGTTGCATGAGAACAGAAAGGTAAAAGAAGCGGTGCCTGCAGTACCGGAGACTGCATCTCCATGATTCACAGACTTGTATCAGGACACGTGAGGAGTCTACACAAGTACTAGCAAGACAAGGCCTGAAATGCTCTGAGGGGCAGATGAAGAGGTCTTGGGTCCAGCAGAAGAGGCAACCTGCTATAACACTACAAACCCCTCTTATGACCTACATAAACGGCGGAAATTCAACACACGCAGGTCTCGGGCTGTCACATGTTTGATTAGTATAATGGCGGGATTTTCCAGTAACACACAGTCACATTAGTCTGCAGGAGGTAAGTGCATGAAATCAAGCTAATGAGATAGCACTGGACTCAGTACAATGCTGCCATCTAGTGGTAAGTACTATGTATAACAGCTGGTTTATTTTAATGAAAAAAAATGCATTGCAGTGTATGGTCCTTTACATGTCATCTGTCAGCAGATTTGTACCCATGAAACTGGCTGACCTGTTGCATGTACGCTTGTCAGCTGAAGGTATTTTATTATTATAGTGCCATTCTTCGTTTGGTCCTGTACATATGAGAAGCGGTGCACATACATAATACAGAAAATTGCACTAAGCATGAACAAGACGAGTTACACCCTGCACGTGAGGGCTTACAATCTACAAATCTGTGTTGGTCCCATGTTCATTTGTGCTGCATTGCTGAGAAAAATGATGTTTTAATAGATACAAATGAGCCTCTAGGAGCAACGGGGGCGTTACCATTATATCTAGAGACTGTGCTTTCTATGCCACGGGTGTGCCCTCTGTACTTTGAGGTAGTGTTAAAGTGTTCACACCTGGCCCTGCGGCAGTTGCAGAGACAACAGAGCCTCTAGGACTAATGTTGCTCCTAGAGGCTCATTTCAATATATTAAAACATCATTTTTCTCAGCAATGTGGACACAAATGAACACAGGACCAACACAGATGCCTTCAGCTCCCAGGACCTCATGTGACAGGTCAGCCAGTGTCATAGGTACAGAACTGCTGACAGATGCCCTTTAATGACTATCCTCTTGATATCAGTTAGTACCTGAGTCGTGAGCACTAAGCTTACCCCGGTAACATGGTTGACAGCAGCTTGTCAGTCTTCTTCTTCTCAGCCATCAGCTGCACCGTCCTCTCCTCCACCACCTCCTCTAAGTGATTGGCATATTTCTCCAGCTTGTTGACCATGTTGTCCAAGATGCTGACATGTCTACACAGAGAGGAATACATCATTATAATGGTTACTATAATATAATAATTATTGTCTTTTCTTATTTTGTAGGTATCAATTTATATAAGGTTTTCTACTCCAGTCACATCCAAAGCTGTGCTTTCATGTTTGCTCTTAGACCACAGCTCTTTGCGTCTCACTGCTGCCCCCTGCTGGTTCAGTATATTTGTACAGTATGCTCTGCTCTGGTCCAAGGTTCCTCCCACAACGCCTCAGCTTTTTTAGATTGCAAGCTCCTGTGCGATTCTGACTCCACTTATCACACAGGTGTCCAGGACTCACCCTTCAGGGCTGGCTCCTCGCAGGCTCCTCTTTATGGACACGAAGGACGGGCGCCGTTCTGGGTTTTCATCCCAGCACATTTTCAGCATAGCGATGATCCGTTCATTACATTTTTCCACAGACAAGGAAGGTCTTATTGGGACGGTCGCGTTTGGATCTTTGATTTTGCGGATAATTTCTGCAATAAATAAATCAATAAATATTTTCCAATTTAACAGAAATAAACGTCACATTGTCCTACTACAATGTATCATGTGGAGTTCTCCAAATGTGAACGATTCCTTTAAGCCCCACCCACAATACAGATTTTACCTTGTGGCTCCATGCTCAGGTCCTGGTAAGGTCCATCCTCATGGTCGTATATGAGCTCCCTCATAATGATGGCAAAACTGTACACATCTCCTTTCTGGGTTCCCTGGAAGGGGAATCTTTCCAGCCGCAGGAACTCCGGAGCCGTCCAGTAAAGTTCTGTTCGGGGACATAAATCAGGGGAAGATTTACGGCCATGAACACATAGGCATGAATACACTTGTTGGAAAGTGTCAGTCACTCATCCATGTGGAAGGCACTCCCAACCGATTTAGGTATGAATCCATCCTTACAGATCACATACACCCATACCTGCTGATTGTCTCCCCTGGGGCAGATGGGTTTTTCCAGCAAGACATTGCGACATGTCACACGGCTAGAAATGTCTGACATTGGTGGGAAGAGCATGACCAAGACTTCCAATTACTACCCTGGCCCTCAATTCCCCAGACTTGAATCCAATTAATCATCTGTGGGACCGCCTCGATGGTCGTGTTCTCTCTACGGATCCCCCCCCCGCATGCCCCATCCAGCAGCTGTGGGATGCTCTGCAGTCAGCATGGCTCTAGATTCCTGTGACAACCTACAGGACCTTATGGAGTCACTCCGGACCCATCTAGCTGCTGTCCACGCTACACCCTGGGGTTTCTCTGGATATTAGCTGCTGCTCAGAATAATGGGGCTGCACTGTGTACAATGACAAAACTACGAGGGAGGAAGAAAAAAAATGCTCACATAACACTGGGAGGAAGTGGGGCAAGGGCTTGCAGTGATTGGCTGACAGACAGCTTGGATCAGCCAATCAGGGGGGCAGCAGGCAGGGAGGAGCCTGTGCAGAACAAGCAGAACGATATTCTGCTTTGTACTTGTGACCTGGAAGGAAGATGTGTTGAGGTTCTGCCTCCGCAGACTGATATACTCAGCTGAGGATTATAGGGAGAGAATAGGATATATATATTTGGAATTTTGGGGTATATTAAGGGGCATAATGAGGAATCAAAGTGAGAACTGGTCACTAGCAGTTATTGTTAGTTCTGCTTCTGGCAACTAGTTCTACATTACAGATTCTTGCAAAAACAGGTAGGGTTGTTTTTTTTTTTTGGAAAAGATTTCTTTCAACATTTCCTTACAAATTACATTCTTTCAGGCACTGAAGAATTGTTCTTTTTTTCTAGAAACCAGACCCTATTTACTATTTGTAATTGTGAATCTCAGTCTCAGTCATGTTTCTGAACACATTGTATATTGTTGCACTATAAAGGATAGATACGGCAGTAACAGCATTTCACATCAGTAAAGCAAATTATTACCAGGTTACTGAAGGCATTACAGCCTCTAGTTCAAAAGTCATCTTACATCACTGCAAAAAATTGTATCGTCATATCTGAGTGTTAGTGAAGAACCAGAATGACTGCATGAAAGCATGTAGTTTAAACATGTTTCACTACAAAATTTGAATTATTGTCATTGTAAATTGTCAATAGCAGTGCATTGTGCTTGTGGGGGAGAAGGGATTCAGGACAGTTAATTGCACCTCTGTCTTAAAATTACAGAAAAAATACTTGAAATTTTGCTAGTAACGTTTACTAATCTGTGTTTGTACCAAACTCGTGACTTTTTAATTATAGGCCTCATAATAAAATGTCTGATAAAAGTGGAGGGGAGGGTGATGATGATTGTGTGTTGGACCTTGGAGCTGGATCAGGGTACTGAGAAGGAGACGATATCAGAGGAGGAGGGTGGTGGCCATGGTGTCGATAAGGGGCAGAGGCAGTGTATGGCCAGAACCTCCCAAAAACTGTGAGACTTGCTTCTATTGTGAACAGTTTAGGAACTGGTGATGCCACTGATACTACTGGTGCAGGCTCCAAACATCCAAGACCTCAGCCAGGCTTAGCTACCTCTAGCTCTTTGCGAGCAACTCCCCAATACTGTTTTTTCTCCACAAGCCCAGAAGACAAAACCACAGCCATGTGCAAGATCTGCAGGATTAAAATAGGCTGTGGGTGTTCAAACACAAACATAAGTACCAGAACCTTACTGCAGCATCACTGGATCCTATGGGAAATAGAACTGGCCAGGATTCCCAATCAGAGCAAGTCTGTCCTCCTTCACCTGGTCTCCTTTGTGGCAGCCAACCTGCACCCCCAAGCAGTACAGTGTCCTTATCATCATCATTAGATGCGTCTTCATCTGCTCAGACCCCTACTCCTTGTCCTCCACTCCATTGTGAGACATCCATAATGGAATGTGTGGCCATAAGAAAACTATTCTCAACCAGCAATTAGCTTATGTGCAAGCTGAACCCCCACCTGGCCAAGTTGCTGGTGCTGCAGTTGCTGCCATACCACTTAGTTGTGGTAATGCTGGCATAGTTAACCCAGATTTGATTTTTCTGGGCTGTATGTATGTATCTTGCCATATGCCGTAAATTCTCTCACCGTTCTGCAAATGTTCCACACCTTCACCAAATTTTAGTCACCTCTTTCCTGCTGTCTCTATTACAACAGGTAGCAGAGGCCACAACAGCCAATTTGGTTCAATAGTTGTTGCACGGTCAAACAGTTTTTTTTATACTGCTGCACCACTTGCCAAAATTTGTCTCATCAATGTGAAAATGTGGCGCAGTTCTGCACCTTCACCAAACTGTAATTCTGCTGTATGACATTCCTACTTCTGGCCAGCTGTCCATTTTATTTATTTAAAAAAATTTTTTTTAATTGTCTCATTCTCTAAATGACTGTGGCCTTTACCAGCTGGAACAGTGGCCTCAACTGGCACAGCACGATCTCTGTTCTCTCTCGCCCAACCTCCAGTGTCATCTCGGAGGGGGTCTTCAGTGCCGCAAGGGGTGTGGGGATCTCTTTTGTCAAAATGAACCAAGCCCAGATTTAGGAGGATTTTCACACTCTTCCTGCTGAAGCGTCATTTTTGGATTCTTGGTCACCCAACAATCCAGTTTTGTTTTTTAATTCCCCATAAACACTGTGTTTGTTTAAATATCATCTGCCCACGATAAGGAACAATTTTTGGAAGCTTTGGAACATGAAAAAGCATGACACATGTGCCGGTGTGTTGTGTTTTTGAACACGCTGTTTGTTAATGCCGGTAAACTTGTGTTTCCCCATAGCTGAGTATGTCAGTGTCACTCAGACATCATTTACTATTACTGTCATTTCGTTCCAGAGCTTGGGGAGGGGGAAGGACAGAAAAAGCAAAAATTCATACACAAATAAATGAAGACATGTTTTACTAAAGATTGTGAGTTCTAGAAGACTAGAGGGTGTTATATACCAATTTGTAGCAGACAACAATGAATTTCTTTTTTAAATTGGACGATTTGGACGCAAAAACAATTTCAAGAAATTCGCTCACTTCTAATCTGCACACTATCATGCACACACATTCAAAATCTGCACCAGGTGTCAGAAACTCCGGCACTCCATCTGTTGTGAATCTACAACTCCAGCCTGCTCTGATTAGTTCTACAGGAGTTCTAAGAACAACCAAGTACACACATCTACACTCTGTGACACACATCTACACACTGTGACACACATCTACACACTGTGACAGACATCTACACACCATGACACACATCTACACAGTGACACACATCTACACCCAGTGACATACATCTACACACTGACACACATCTAGACACCGTGACAGACATCTACACACCATGACACCCATCTACACCCAGTGACACACATCTACACAGTGACACACATCTACACACTGTGACAGACATCTACACACCATGACACCCATCTACACACTGACACACATCTACACTCTGTGACACACATCTACACACTGTGACATACACCTACACACCATGACACCCATCTACACACTGTGACAGACATCTACACACTGTGACATACACCTACACACTGTTACACACATCTACACAGTGACAGACATCTACACACCATGACACCCATCTACACACTGACACACATCTACACAGTGACACACATCTACACAGTGACACACATCTACACACTGTGACAGACATCTACACACCATGACACCCATCTACACACTGCCACACATCTACACTCTGTGACACACATCTACACACTGTGACATACACCTACACACCATGACACCCATCTACACACTGTGACAGACATCTACACACTGTGACATACACCTACACACTGTTACACACATCTACACAGTGACAGACATCTACACACCATGACACCCATCTACACACTGACACACATCTACACAGTGACACACATCTACACACTGTGACAGACATCTACACACTGTGACACACATCTACACACCATGACACCCATCTACACACTGACACACATCTACACAGTGACACACATCTACACACTGTGACATACACCTACACACCATGACACCCATCTACACACTGACACACATCTACATAGTGACACACATCTACACAGTGACACACATCTACACACTGTGACAGACATCTACACACCATGACACACATCTACACACACACACATCTACACACTGTGACAGACATCTACACACCATGACACACATCTACATAGTGACACACATCTACACAGTGACACACATCTACACACTGACACATCTACACACACACATCTACACACTGACACACATCTACACACACACATCTACACACACTGACACACATCTACACACACTGACACACATCTACACACAGTGACACACATCTACACACCATTTTCAGGATACATTCGATTCGTCTCGAAAAATTCTTACTTGAATTCTCAATTAAACATCTTGGCCAAAATCCCGTGCGTGGTGACAGATGACATCAACACGCCGACTGGCGTGATGAGGTCATCTTGCGCCTAGCGAGATTTCGCACCAGATCTTGAAGCAAGATGGCGGCGGCCGGCCCGTCACAAGCAAATGCAGGCAGTTAGTTTGATTTTAAAAAAAATTTATGTTAATTTTACACTGTCTTTACACTCAGATGCCACAATCATGTATGAATGCGGCATCTGAGGGGTACAATGATGGGAGGCAACGCTGTCGCAGCTCCCTGTCGTTGCACCCGCTACTTACAAAGAAATGCGGGTGTGAGTGTAAAATTCGGCGAAGCAGCCGAATCGAACTTTCTGAAAATTCACTCATCTCTAATCAGTACATACAGAAAGTATAAGATCCTAAGATGCAGAGCTGCCGAGGAGGAGTGCCGGGGGGAAGAGCCAGGAAATCAAACAGGAGGTTTGATGGCACAAGAGGAAGGTTTTAACCCCCTAACCCCCCACATCTTGTGTACACCTGACATTAATGTATCAAAACTGACCCAGCCTATGGCTACACATAACAATGTCCCTAACAATTACTCTAATATCTCCCACTCCTCGACAGCTCTGATATGATGAATGTACCTGCACCTGTCAGTGGTTTTAATGACACGGTGTGTCAGTATATTTCTCGTGATTCTCTTTGTGTTGCAGATGGTGTTTCCTACCGGAATAGTCGATGTTCTTGGCGGTCAGGTCTCTATACGCTGTGCCGTATTTGAATTCCCATAAAGCAAAGCCGCAGAGTTTCACCTGCATACGACTATCTATCAGGCAATTTGTCGACTTCAGATTTCCATGAGAGATGAGAGGGCTGGAATGTAGAAATCCCATCCCCTGTGAGGAGAAGAGGGCACAAGCTGAAATTTGTGGATTTTGTCGCATTGTATTGTGGGAGAAGTGCGGTAACCTCTGTAGACTATGCTATTGTATGCAGCTGGGAATATACATTACACCATGCAGAATGCAACACAGCAGAGGTCAAAGTAATTGAAGCCATGTTACCCTATTATGGAACTACAACTCTCAGCAAGCCCTGAGACAATAAATAGAGACTATAAAGTCAGGGTGCTCTCTCAATACTCACACTGACAATGTCATGAGCGAAGGAAAGCTTGAAGACCCAGTCCAGATCTATATCATTATTCCTCAGGACGTCCTGTAATTTATAAAACAGATTATCGGAGTCCTTATCACATATATCTCTATCTATCTATCTATCTATCTATCTATCTATCTATCTAATATCTATTTATAGTCTACCAGAAACAGTGGAGGTCAAGAGAAGGTCTGGAAGACCAACAAAAATTTCAGAGAGCTGCTTGTAGGACTACTAGAAAGGAATATCAGAATCCCTGCTTGACTGCAAAAGACCTTCAGGAAGATTTAGGAGACTCTGGAGTTGTGGTACATTGTTTTATTGTCTGGCGACACCTGCACAAATATGGCCTTCATGGAAGAGTCATCAGACGAAAACCTCTCCTGTGTCCTCACCACAAAATTCAGTGTCAGAAATATGCATAAGAACATCTAAACAAACCTGATGCATCCTGTAAACAAGTCCTGTGGTCTGATGTGATTAAAATTGAACTCTTTGTTCACAAAGAGCAAAGGTATGTTTGGAGAAAAAGGGCACAGGATTTAAAGAAAAGAACACCTCTCAAACTATTAAGCATGGGGGTGGATAACATTTCAGGGGTAGAGAGAAGAATGGATTCAATGAAATTCCAGCCAATTCTGGAAGCAAACATAACACCAACTGTAAAAAAGGTGAAGCTGAAAAGAGGATGGCTCCTACAAATGGATAATAATCCTAGACACACCTCAAAATCCACAATAGACGACCTCAAAAGGTGCAAGCTGAAGGTTTTACCATGGTCCTCACAGTCCCCTGATCTTCTGAAGAGTTTACCATGGCCCTCACAGTCCCCTGATCTGCTGAAGGTTTTACCATGGTCCTCACAGTCCCCTGATCTGCTGAAGGTTTTACCATGGTCCTCACAGTCCCCTGATCTGCTGAAGGTTTTACTATGGCCCTCACAGTCCCCTGATCTTCTGAAGAGTTTACCATGGTCCTCACAGTCCCCTGATCTGCTGAAGGTTTTACCATGGTCCTCACAGTCCCCTGATCTGCTGAAGGTTTTACCATGGTCCTCACAGTCCTCTGATCTGCTGAAGGTTTTACCATGGCCCTCACAGTCCCCTGATCTTCTGAAGAGTTTACCATGGCCCTCACAGTCCCCTGATCTGCTGAAGGTTTTACCATGGTCCTCACAGTCCCCTGATCTGCTGAAGGTTTTACCATGGCCCTCACAGTCCACTGATCTGCTGAAGGTTTTACCATGGTCCTCACAGTCCCCTGATCTGCTGAAGGTTTTACCATAGTTCTCACAGTCTCCTGATCTGCTGAAGGTTTGCTTAAAATACAAAGGGAATGTGTCATCTGTAACTTTATGCCTTTCATCTTCAACTTACTTAACTGTCCAGGAATGCTCAAACTTTTGCATGCCACTGTATCAATTTCTCTATCACCATCTCATATCTATCTATCTATCTATCTATCTATCTATCTATCTATCTATCATCTATTTTTATATCTATCTATCTCATATCTATCTATCCATCTATCTATTTATCTATCTCTCATATCTATCTCATACCTATCTTTATATCTATCTTTATATCTATCTATCTATCTATCTATCTATCTATCTATCTATATATCTCCTATCTATCTACTGTATCTATCTATCTAATATCTATTTTTATATCTATCTATCTATCTATCTATTATCTATCTCATATCTATCTATCTATCTATCTAATATCTATCTATCTATCTAATATCTATCTATCTATCTCTCATATCTATCTCATACCTATCTTTCTATCTATCTTTATATCTATCTATCTATCTATCTATCTAATATCTATCTATCTATCTATCATATTTCTACAAGCTATCATCCGTTTAGTGATTTGAGAAACCACACTGACTTAATTGCTTCTAAAATTTATAACAGGAAGGAAAGCTTGAAGACCCAGTCCAGATCTATATCATTATTCCTTAGGACGTCCTGTAATTTATAAAACAGATTATCAGAGTCCTTATCACATATCTATCTATCTATCTATCTATCTATCTATCTATCTATCTCATATTCATATCTATTTATAGTCTACCAGAAACAGTGGAGGTCAAGAGAAGGTCTGGAAGACCAACAAAAATTTCAGAGAGCTGCTTGTAGGACTACTAGAAAGGAATATCAGAATCCCTGCTTGACTGCAAAAGACCTTCAGGAAGATTTAGGAGACTCTGGAGTTGTGGTACATTGTTTTATTGTCCGGCGACACCTGCACAAATATGGCCTTCATGGAAGAGTCATCAGACGAAAACCTCTCCTGTGTCCTCACCACAAAATTCAGTGTCAGAAATTTGCATAAGAACATCTAAACAAACCTGATGCATCCTGGAAACAAGTCCTGTGGACTGATGTGGTTAAAATTGAACTCTTTGTTCACAAAGAGCAAAGGTATGTTTGGAGAAAAAGGGCACAGGATTTAAAGAAAAGAACACCTCTCAAACTATTAAGCATGGGGGTGGATAACATTTCAGGGGTAGAGAGAAGAATGGATTCAATGAAATTCCAGCCAATTCTGGAAGCAAACATAACACCAACTGTAAAAAAGGTGAAGCTGAAAAGAGGATGGCTCCTACAAATGGATAATAATCCTAGACACACCTCAAAATCCACAATAGACGACCTCAAAAGGTGCAAGCTGAAGGTTTTACCATGGTCCTCACAGTCCCCTGATCTTCTGAAGAGTTTACCATGGCCCTCACAGTCCCCTGATCTGCTGAAGGTTTTACCATGGTCCTCACAGTCCCCTGATCTTCTGAAGAGTTTACCATGGCCCTCACAGTCCCCTGATCTGCTGAAGGTTTTACCATGGTCCTCACAGTCCCCTGATCTGCTGAAGGGTTTACCATGGCCCTCAGAGTCCCTTGATCTGCTGAAGGTTTTACCATGGCCCTCACAGTCCACTGATCTGCTGAAGGTTTTACCATGGTCCTCACAGTCCCCTGATCTGCTGAAGGTTTTACCATCGTCCTCACAGTCCCCTGATCTGCTGAAGGTTTTACCATGGCCCTCACAGTCCTCTGATCTGCTGAAGATTTTACCATGGTCCTCACAGTCCTCTGATCAGCTGAAGGTTTTACCATGGCCCTCACAGTCCCCTGATCTGCTGAAGGTTTTACCATGGTTCTCACAGTCCCCTGATCTGCTGAAGGTTTTACCATGGTCCTCACAGTCCGCAGATCTGCTTAAGGTTTTACCATGGTCCTCACAGTCCCCAGATCTGCTGAAGGTTTTACCATGGTCCTCACAGTCCCCTGATCTGCTGAAGGTTTTACCATGGTCCTCACAGTCCCCTGATCTGCTGAAGCTTTTACCATAGTTCTCACAGTCCCCTAACCTGCTGAAGGTTTTACCATAGTCTTCACAGTCCCCTGATCTGCTGAAGGTTTTACCATGGTCCTCACAGTCCGCTGATCTGCTGAAGGTTTTACCATGGCCCTCACAGTCCCCAGATCTGCTGAAGGTTTTACCATGGTCCTCACAGTCCCCTGATCTGCTGAAGCTTTTACCATAGTTCTCACAGTCCCCTAATCTGCTAAAGGTTTTACCATACTCCTCACAGTCCCCTGATCTGCTGAAGGTTTTACCATGGCCCTCACAATCCCCAGATCTGCTGAAGGTTTTACCATGGTCCTCACAGTCCCCTGATCTGCTGAAGCTTTTACCATAGTTCTCACAGTCCCCTAATCTGCTAAAGGTTTTACCATAGTCTTCACAGTCCCCTGATCTGCTGAAAGTTTTACCATGGTCCTCACAGTCCACTGATCTGCTGAAGGTTTTACCATAGTCTTCACAGTCCCCTGATCTGCTGAAGGTTTTACCATGGTCCTCACAGTCCCCAGATCTGCTGAAGGTTTTACCATGGTCCTCACAGTCCCCTGATCTGCTGAAGGTTTTACCATGGTCCTCACAGTCTCCTGATCTGCTGAAGGTTTTACCATGGTCCTCACAGTCCCCTGATCTGCTGAAGGTTTTACCATGGCCCTCACAGTCCCCTGATCTGCTGAAGGTTTTACCATGGTCCTCACAGTCCCCTGATCTGCTGAAGGTTTTACCATGGCCCTCACAGTCCCCTGATCTGCTGAAGGGTTTACCATGGTCCTCACAGTCCCCTGATCTGCTGAAGGTTTTACCATGGTCCTCACAGTCCGCTGATCTGCTGAAGGTTTTACCATGGTCCTCACAGTCCCCTGATCTGCTGAAGCTTTTACCATAGTTCTCACAGTCCCCTGATCTGCTAAAGGTTTTACCATACTCCTCACAGTCCCCTGATCTGCTGAAGGTTTTACCATGGCCCTCAAAATCCCCTGATCTGCTGAAGGTTTTACCATGGCCCTCACAGTCCCCAGATCTGCTGAAGGTTTTACCATAGTCTTCACAGTCCCCTGATCTGCTGAAGGTTTTACCATGGTCCTCACAGTCCGCTGATCTGCTGAAGGTTTTACCATGGCCCTCACAGTCCCCAGATCTGCTGAAGGTTTTACCATGGTCCTCACAGTCCCCTGATCTGCTGAAGGTTTTACCATGGTCCTCACAGTCCCCTGATCTGCTGAAGCTTTTACCATAGTTCTCACAGTCCCCTAATCTGCTAAAGGTTTTACCATACTCCTCACAGTCCCCTGATCTGCTGAAGCTTCAAATCTATTTTTATATCTATCTATCTCATATCTATCTATCCATCTATCTATCTATTTATCTATCTCTCATATCTATCTCATACCTATCTTTATATCTATCTTTATATCTATCTATCCATCTATATATCTCCTATCTATCTATCTATCTATCTATCTATCTATCTATCTATCTATCTACTGTATCTATCTATCTAATATCTATTTTTATATCTATCTATCTATCTCTCATATCTATCTCATACCTATCTATCTATCTAATATCTATCTATCTATCTATCTATCTATCTATCTATCATATTTCTACAAGCTATCATCCGTTTAGTGATTTGAGAATCCACACTGACTTAATTGCTTCTAAAATTTATAACAATAGAGGTTAACTAGTTGGTGGCTGGATAAAATATAACAAAGTGCGGTCACTTTGTTCCTGGGACAGGAGGTATTTGACAGTAATTGTCTTTCTTCCAGCTCCTCCTCTTTCCTCTTTCAGCTCTTACTGGTAACCAATCACAATGAAGTAACCTCTTCAAGGACAATCTAACAAACGGAGTAATTTGCCTCCACTGACACGACCCCTTTATTCCTCTGTGGCCATGTCTGTGTATTTGGCTTCTCATACCTTCAGACTCCCCTTCTTGCAGTATTGGGTCACTATGCAAATATTGGGGGGTTCAATGGAGATGCCAAAGAAAGTGATCAGGTTCTCGTGCTTCAGCTCGCGGATCTGGAATGTGATGGACACAGAATTACTATTTATAAACAATTAAAATGATAATTCTACAATTGTAAATGTTGCTGAAAAGACTGGATACAATTGCAGCAAACTCAGCTGAAGATTCTTAAAGGTACACACACCCTTAGGCCAGGGGCGTAACTACCATAGTGGCAGTCCATGCAACTGCTATGGGGCCCAGTTGGGATCATCCCCTCTTCTACTTGGGGAGAAAATTTGGTCAGGACTCTACCTAGGAACAACTTTTAGCTAATGAGGCAGGGAAAAAAATGGCCCAAGGGTCATTGAAAGGGTTTTAGGCAGAAACCCTTCTGTCCTCTGTGGGGGGCCCTTGTTTGATCCTTGCTATGGGGCCCTTACTTCTCTATGTATGCCATTGCCTTAGGCCACTTGCCCAGCACTGTGTCCATACTGTAATCTGGGAACCATGGATCCACAAAATATGAACACTTTCCGCTTGCAATCCGCATTTTTCTCCCTCCCACAATACATTGTGGATTGCGGATTGAAAACGGATGCAAAATACGGTTGTGTGCATGAGGCCTTAAAGCTTCTCCTTCCTGTCCACTTGTGACTTTAGTATGTAAGTGATCACTAATGGGATTGCAAAAACCATATACAAAAAATGTCTCACCATACGGAATTCCTTCAGGATGGACGGCTTCCTGACTCGAGATACGGCTGTTTGGTCGGTGAGATACTTAAGGGAAACGATATTACCCTAAAATACATAGAATGAAGGTCTTTATCTCGATTTCATTCCATGGTATGCTCCAGTCACCTCCAGAGCAGACTTCATAAATCATCCCTCCAAGAACAGGATCTGTGAAGGTAGCTCTGACAGTGACTACAGGACATGATGTACAGAGCGGTCATTACCTGGTAAACTCCGATGGTGGAGTAAAGTATCTCTTTGCCTTGCTTGTCCATGAATCCGGAGCTGAGATTGCTGGATATGACGGCGCTGGACCCGAGACTCTCCAGCCTCTTGGATGGGGTGCTTAAAGGCGTCTCACGAATCATCTGTGTAAAGCAGAGAGAAGGGACACGCCCATGTACACCATCAAACAGCCATTACTATTGATTAAAGGGGTCACCCAGGGTTTCACAATGGCCGCCAGTCCTTAGGATTGGGTGAAAGTTCTCAAATGGCAGAAAAGGGAGATGGGGATCTGGTGTCTGAGGTTAAGGTGGAAGAGCATTCGTGTTCCAGTGACCACCAGCGTTCATACAATACTGTGAGAGTGCTAGACTTTAGAAGGACTAATTGTAAGGAAACAGGGAGTGTATGAAAAGGGAATTAAAAGGGTTGGCCGGTCTCCAAAATTGATGACCAGTGATGACCTCAGGATAGGTCATCAATATCAGATCGGTGAGGGTCCAGCTCCCGGCACCCCTGCAGATCAACTGTTTAAGAGAACGCAGCGCTGCCTTCCCTTCACTGTGTCCCTGCTCGCCATGGACATTGCAGTAGCAAACAGTGTAATTACAGCGAGGGTCCCGGGTGTCGGCCCCCCCACTCATCTGATATTGATGACCTGTTCTGAGCATAGGACATCGATATTGGAAACTGGACAACCCCTTTAACCCTTAGGATACCAGCGCCGTACATGTACGGTGCTGGAAGTCGGGACAAAAATCTGATCGGGCGGGCGCCGGACCCCTGCTGTATGCACTTGCATTGGTGAAAACACCGATGCCGGTGCATTAACCCTCAGCGCTGACCACGGCACGTGCGGGTATCCTGTCGGGTTGCGATCCCCATCGGGTCCCCGCGCTGCTGTGACGGGGACCCGATGGCAGAGAAGGCAGCCCAATGCCTTCCTTAGGCATCGGGCTGCCTTCTAAGGTTGCAGCAGGCTGTAAGTGTATTACAATTGTAATACACTTACAGCAAATGCATTACAATACAGAACTATTGTAATGCATTGTGCAGGGGATCAGACCCCCAAAAGTTAAAGGTAAAAAAAAGAAGTTAAAAAAATAAAGTTTAACAAAAGAAATAATAAAAGTTTTAAGAAAAAAAAAGTCATTTTCCCAAAATAAAGTTAAAAAAAATTGTAAAAAATAAAGAAAAAAAGAAAAGGAGACATATTAGGTATCGCCGCGTCCATATCGACCGGCTCTATAAAAATGTCACATGACCAACCCCGCTAGGTAAACGCTGTAAAAAATAAAAAATAAAAACAGTGCAAAAAAAGCCCTTTTCTGATCACCTTGCCTCACAAAAAGTGTAATACCAAGCGATCAAAAAGACATATTAATCCCTAAATGGTATCAATCAA
The DNA here is from genome assembly GCA_900303285.1 of Rhinella marina. NCBI lineage: Eukaryota > Metazoa > Chordata > Amphibia > Anura > Bufonidae > Rhinella > Rhinella marina. Next base: position 95,763 of record ONZH01008597.1, on the reverse strand, counting down.
ACCATCATCTCGTCCTGCAAAAAATGAGACCCTACCTAAGACAATCGCCCGAAAAATAAAAAAATATGGCTCTCAGAAAATGGAAACACAAAAAAAAGATTTTATTCTGTTCAAAAATGCATCTAATGTGTAAAACTTTCCAAAAATAAAAATCTTAGACATATTGAGTATCGCCGCGTCCGCAACAACCTGCTCTATAAAAATATTACATGAGATGGCCTCCCAGGTGAATTCTGTAAAAAATAAATTTAAAAAACATGCCAAAACATGTTGCCTCACAAAAAGTGTAATAGCAGGCAATCAAAAAGGCGTATTTAACCCAAAATGGTGCCAATGAAACCGTCATCTTGTCCTGCAAATAATTAGACCCTACCTAAGACAATCGCCCAAAAAATAAAAAAAATATGGCTCTCTGAAAATGGCAACACAAAAAAAAGATTTTATTCTGTTCAAAAATGCATCTAATGTGTAAAACTTAACAAAAATAAAAATGGTAGACATATTGGGTATCGCCACGTCCGTAACAACCTGCTCTATAAAAATATTACATGATTTGCCCCTACGGGTGAATGCTGTAAATTTTTTTTCACCTTGACTCACAAAAGGTGTAATACAAAATGATCAAAAAGGTGTATTTACCCCAAAATGGTAGCAATTAAACCGTCATCTCATCCCACAAAAAATGAGACCCCACATAAGACAATAACTAAAAAAAATAAAAATCAATGGCTTGCGCAAACCAATCCATCAAAATCTGTTCTGCAAAATCCATATGGCGCTCCTTCTGTTCTGAGTCCTGCCATGTGCCCCCACAGCAGTTTACCACCACATATGGGGTGTTGCCTTATTCAGGAGAAAATGGGGAACAAATTATGGGCTGCTTTTCTCCTGTTACCCCTTGTGAAAATGAAAAATTTGGGGCTAAAGCAACATTTTATTGGAAGAAATTAAACTTAATTTTCACAGCCAAGTGTTTCCAAATACCGTAAAACGCTTAAGGGGTTAAAGTGGCCAGTACCCCCCTTAATATATTCTTTGAAGGGTGTAGTTTCTAAAATGGGGTCACTTTTTGAGGGTTTCCACTCTAGGGGTACGTCAGGGTCTCTCAATTACAAAATGGCGCCTAAAAACCATTCTAGCAAAATCTGCCTCCAAAATCCGTATGGCGCTCCTTTCCTTCTGACCACTGCCACAAACCCATAAAGACGTTTACCACCACATATGGGGTATTTCTGTAAACTGCAGAATCAGAGCAATGTATATTGAGGTTTAGTTTGCTGTTAACCCTTGCTGTGTTGCAAGAAAAAAAAATTATTAACGTGAATAATTTACCAAAAAATTTAAATTTTGAAATTTCACCTCCATTTTCCTTTAATTCTTGTGGAACACCTCAAGGGTTAATGAAGTTTATAACATCCGTTTTTTTATAATTTGAGGGGTGTAGTTTCTAAAATTGGATCATTTATTAGTGGTTTCCATTAGGTAAGTCCCTCAAAATCACTTTACATCTGAATTGGTGCTCAAAAAAATGGTTTGGTAAATTTTGTTGAAAATTTGAAAAATTGCTTCTAAACATCTAAGCCCTCTAACTTCCTAAAAAAATAAAATGACATTTACAAAATGATGCCAACATAAAGTAGACATATGGGGAATGTTAAGTAATAAATATTTTATGAGGTATCACTTTCTGTTTTAAAAGCAGAGAAATTGAAATTTTGAAAATTTTGAAAATTTTTTGTGATTTTTTCATAAATAAAGGTGAAATATATTGACTCAAATTTATGACTGTCATGAAGTACAATGTGTCACGAGAAAACAATCTCAGAATGGCTTGGATAAGTAAAAGCGTTCTAAAGTTATTACCACATAAAGTGTCAGATTTGCAAAAATTGGCCTGGGATTTAAGGTGAAAAGTGGATCGGTACTGAAAGGGTTAAAAGGGTGGAAAACAACAGCAGGTGTGTATGACCACTGGACTCAAGGGGTTACAAGTGGTGACATCAAGGGTCCATCCTGGGTCCTATTCTTTTTAATATCTTTGTAGGCGACTTAGGAGAAGGTTTGGACGGTAAGGAGAAGGTTTGGATGGTAAGGAGAAGGTTTGGTCGGTAAGGAGAAGGTTTGGTCGGTAAGAATAAGGTTTGGTCGGTAAGAATAAGGTTTGGTCGGTAAGAAAAAAGTTTGGTCAGTAAGAAGAAGGTTTTGTCGATAAGGAGAAGGTTTGGTCAGTAAGGAGAAGGTTTGGACGGTAAGGAGAAGGTTTGATCAGTAAGGAGAAGGTTTGGATGGTAAGAAGAAGGTTTGGTAGGTATGAATAAGGTTTGGACGGTAAGGAGAAGGTTTGGTCGGTAAGGAGAAGGTTTGGTCGGTAAGGAGAAGGTTTGGTCGGTAAGGAGAAGGTTTGGTCGATAAGGAAAAGGTTTGGTCGGTAAGGAGAAGGTTTGGTCGGTAAGGAGAAGGTTTGGTCGGTAAGGAAAAGGTTTGGTCGGTAAGGAGAAGGTTTGGTCGGTAAGGAGAAGGTTTGTTCGGTAAGAAGAAGGTTTGGTCGATAAGGAAAAGGTTTGGTCGGTAAGGAAAAGGTTTGGTCGGTAAGGAGAAGGTTTGGTCGGTAAGGAGAAGGTTTGGTCGGTAAGGAGAAGGTTTGGTCGGTAAGGAGAAGGTTTGGTCGGTAAGGAAAAGGTTTGGTCGGTAAGGAGAAGGTTTGGTCGGTAAGGAGAAGGTTTGTTCGGTAAGGAGAAGGTTTGTTCGGTAAGAAGAAGGTTTGGACGGTAAGGAGAAGGTTTGGTCAGTAAGGAGAAGGTTTGGACGGTAAGGAGAAGGTTTGGACGGTAAGGAGAAGGTTTGGTCAGTAAGGAGAAGGTTTGGACGGTGAGGAGAAGGTTTGGTCGGTAAGGAAAAGGTTTGGTCGGTAAGGAGAAGGTTTGGTAGGTAAGGAGAAGGTTTGGACGGTAAGGAGAAAGTTTGGCCGGTAAGGAGAAGGTTTGGACAATAAGGAGAAGGTTTGGTCAGTAAGGAGAAGGTTTGGTCGGTAAGGAGAAGGTTTGGACAATAAGGAGAAGGTTTGGTCGGTAAGGAGAAGGTTTGGTCGGTAAGGAGAAGGTTTGGTAGGTAAGGAGAAGGTTTGGTCGGTAAGGAGAAGGTTTGCCCGTTTGCTGATGACACAAAGTGTGTAATGGAGGTGATTTTCCTGGAGGAGTTTGTAACATAGAAAAAGATGTTAAAAAAAGAGACACTATCACATCCTCCCTGTGTCGTCTCTCACCTTGCTTTCTTTAAGAATGGAGATGTCTTCAAACTTAATTTGCCACCAGGAATCATCAGAAAATTGTCTCCTAAGTTTCCCCTTCTGAACAAGGAGGAATAAGACAATAATGAGGCCGGCCACAGCGGTGACGACAAGGGTGGCGATCAGCCCCACGACCGGACTGTCTGAAACATGCAAGCACACTAGGGGTTAATTCTAAGTTACAATCATCAACCTGAATTCTGTTTAAGTCTCTTAGAGGTGGAAGGACATGCTATAAACTTGTGACAGGTACAGGTATCACCTATCAGGAGAATGGGGGGGGGTCCCGTGACCCTGCGGCGCTATCTCATTACAGAGTGCCTGATGGATGAGTGCAGCTGTCAGGGATTTATAGCATAGCCAGAAGTGGCTGGACAATACATTTCAGAAATACCTCGATTCATCCAATACCAGGACCGTCTTATACGATGGGGGGCAGGTGGGGGTGGGGGGTGTAGAGGATACTTACTAGTTATGGTTATTTTACAGAGCTCATTGCTGAACCCACAGTCCGGTCGGTCTTTAGGACGATTCGGCCCCGGCCAGCTGATTTGCGAGAAGGCATTTGTAGGCCTGAAGAAGCAACACAAATAGGGTTACTTCATTATCGAAATACCAGATAAACCGCTAAAGCGCCCCCTGCCTGTTGGTGTGAGGAATGCCATAAGCTTGTGCTGTGTCTCCTGCTTTGCTCTGTATATATGATATATAGATATATATATATATATGCAGTATCTATGCTCACATTTCTATAGATGTGTGGGTCCTTTGAGCCACGGGAACCTAATGCGTGCTCGGATAGTCTCTGGGGGTCGTAGATACTATTGGTAATATACAGATGTAGCCAATGTTAACTTGAAACTTAATTGCCTTCTTGCACACACACAATCATATCGGTACCTTTGTTGTTTTAGTCTGATTTTCTACAGTTGCAAAAATAAGGTTTTATTGGTATGCAAATGAGGACTCGCCAGTGCCCAGGGGCGGTGTTCTGGCTGTAAGTGCCCAGGCCTCTCGGTGTTTTGTGTTCCTAACTCCTCCCTAGCCTCGTCTGGTCAGCCGTGTAATCATCTTACGTCATCCTCTCCAGCATGCACAGTTCACTGCCCGGACCTGGCTCCAAACACCAGTGCAGAACACCGAGGGGGTATGCCGAAATTGTAGTCAGGGAAAGGCTGAGGTCAGAGTTTGTGCTTAACTGTAAATGGTCTGAGATCAGAGAAGACGGTTCAATACAGAAGTAAGACACAAGTCAGGTAGCAGAGGGTCAAAATCCAGTAACCAGGCAGAGGTTGGTACACAGGGAGACAAACTAATACAGCACACCTCTGCATCAACTAGCAAGCTAAGGAACCTATTGCTCAGGCACCTTCACACCGAGGAAGGTGCTTTAAAGGCTATGTACACCTTTGATGCCCTTTTTTATTATTATTATTATTGCATTGTACTCATTTGAGCTAAAAATTTTTTTTTCAATTGGTCTTTATTGAAAATGGTGAACTGTTTTCCCTGCACAGCTTTGAGTTTATCTACTAGCAGGATCTGTATTTTCTCTCTGCTCAGTCAGGCAGGGAGCTGACGGGCTCCTAATCTCTGACCTTATAAATACTCATTATAGCGCAATTCTTATCTTACTGATAAGAAAGTGGCTTAAAAAAGCTTTATGACATTTTAGTAATTTAGAGATACAGGTTATTAGATGACCGACACAAAGTGAAAGTACCATTCACACAGCTAGAAAAACAGTTAACCCTTTGTGACAGAATGGCTCAATATTTTTAATAAAGACCAAATGGAAACAACAATTTTTACCCCTAAATGAGTAAAATGCAATCATAAAAAAAGAATTGTCCCCGAAGGTGTACATTGCCTTTAAGTAACCCATGGATGCCAGCCACTGGCTGGTGAAGTTGAGGGTGTGTGCACAGGTCCCTTAAGAGCCGGTGACAGCGAGCCGAGAATGCCGTAGGAAAAGGAGAGGAAAGACCTTGCTGGCAAGCAGGCCGCAGCCTGCATAGAGAGAAAGAGAGAGAGAGAGGACCCGGCAGCTGGATACCTCAGGAAGAAGACAGTGGGAGGTGAGCCCAGGTCACCAGGCACAATAAACGGGACATATGAATGTTACTTTTCGGGATACTCTTTATATGAACACTGTTAATGAGCATTCATTATCTGCGCACTGCCTATCTGATCACTATTTATCTGATCATTATTTAAATGAGCACTCTTTATATGAGCACTACTTATCTGATTCTGGATACTACTTATCTGAATACTATTTATCTCAGCACATTTATCTGAGCTCTGTTTATCTGAGCAATACTTATCTGGGTACTATTTATCTGACAACTATTTGTTGGAGCACTAATTATCTGAGCATTACTTATTGGTGCACTATTTATCTTAGTACAATTTATGTAATCACTACTTATCTGAGCAATATCTGAGTACTACTTGTCTGGGCACCACTTATAAAAGCACTTTATCTGAGCACCACTTATCTGCACTCTATTTATATGAACACTACCTATTTGGACACTATTTTTTGGCCACTAATTATCTGGACACTTCTTGTCTGGACATTATGTATAGGAGCACTAATTATCTGGGCACTATTTTTCTGGCCACTAATTATCTGGACACTTCTTGTCTGGGCACCACTTATACGAGCAATTTATCTGAGCACTACTTATGTGCACTCTATTTATATGAACACTACCTATCTGGGCACTGTTTTTCTGGCCACTACTTGTCTGGACATTATTTATATGAGCACTACTTATCTGGGCACTATGCATATTGGAACTGCTCTAAACTATAGCATTATATACCTATATAAAAATGGTCATTATTAGAGTAAGGCAAATGTTGCTGAGGGTCAAAGACACTGCGTTCTGTGTGTATGGCATTAGAAGGGGGTGCACATCCATTGGCCATGTAGTGTGCAGACAAGTACATATTACACACCTGATCACTTTCCTGTAGCTGTCATATTGCAGAACAGGAACAAAACGAGACAAGTTACCGACCAGCTGCAGGTCATAGACGAAATAGTTAATGAATCGCTCTCCATTCTCATCAATGCTCAGCAGCCCGGTCACCCCTGCACAGCAGATAATACAGAAGTATCAGTATACCATACAGACATATAAAAGTTGCCATATATAAATATCTCATCCAGCCAGCCATAAAATTACCAAACAGCTCAGTCTCATTGTATCCTTTAAGGATTTCCACAACGGCTTGTCCATCCGTGATATTACGCCCCTGCTTAAGAACCTCGTGCAAGCCCAAGGCATACAGTAAGATAGAGTCATGGAGATACGCGGCATACGGGCTAACCTGCAATGCAAATATTAACTAAAATTCTCTGGTTGCAGAGCACTGCCATCTGCTGGCTGTCAATTGTAATTACAAATGAGGAGAAGATCAGTGTAATGAGGAGGTACCTGGTCCTCGGACTCAATTTCACTGTAGAATGGGGGACCTTTCAGCTTGTCGTACACCTGCTTCAGGAAGGACGTATAACTGTAGGAGGAGTTCACTGCTATCATGAGGACAGATTCGTAAGCCCGGACAGAAGTCTGATTTCTTTCACTGATTAAGGTGTCCTTCCAAAAAGCCTCCTGAAAATAAATGTACAATTTAAATCAAACTTACTGTCTACAGTGAGCACAGTGACTGGTCTGATATCAATACCTCTGGGTTTGCAACATTTTTATGGCGCTGTATTACATAATCCCAGAAAGAAACGCAGCTCCAAATCCCTGCCTTGGACATAGAGGTAGATTCTAAAAGTTTATTTGCCTACAGCTACCACTAGAAGGAACTCAGGAGCTTACTGTATATTGTGTTATTATTCAGGACAATGTCTATATAATTTGCAATGCATTCATAAGCTCCCCCCTAGTGGTGGCTGCAGACCTCAATAATAACACAGTATACAGTAAGCTCCTGAGCTCCCCCTACTGGTGGCTGCAGACCTCAATAATAACACAGTATGCAGTAAGCTCCTGAGCTCCCCCTACTGGTGGCTGCAGACCTTAATAATAACTCAGTATATAGTAATCTCCTGAGCTCCCCCTACTGGTGGCTGCAGACCTTAATAATAAAACAGTATGTAGTAATCTCCTGAGCTTCCCCTACTGGTGGCTGCAGACCTCAATAATAAAACAGTATGTAGTAAGCTCCTGAGCTCCCCCTACTGGTGGCTGCAGACCTTAATAATAACTCAGTATATAGTAATCTCCTGAGCTCCCCCTACTGGTGGCTGCAGACCTTAATGATAACTCAGTATATAGTAATCTCCTGAGCTCCCCCTACTGGTGGCTGCAGACCTTAATAATAAAACAGTATGTAGTAAGCTCCTGAGCTCCCCCTACTGGTGGCTGCAGACCTTAATAATAAAACAGTATGTAGTAAGCTCCTGAGCTCCCCCTACTGGTGGCTGCAGACCCTAATAATAACACAGTATACAGCAATCTCCTGAGCTTCCCCTACTGGTGGCTGCAGACCTCAATAATAAAACAGTATGTAGTAAGCTCCTGAGCTCTCCCTACTGGTGGCTGCAGACCCCAATAATAACACAGTATACAGTAATCTCCTGAGCTTCCCCTACTGGTGGCTGCAGACCTTAATAATAACTCAGTATATAGTAATCTCCTGGGCTCCCTCTAGTGGTGGCTGCAGACCTTAATAATAACTCAGTATGCAGTAAGATCCTGAGCTCCCCCTTGTGATAGCTACAGGTGTAAGTAACACATTATGCATTAAGCTTATGGGTTCCCCCCAGTGGTTGCTCCTGGCCTCAGTGATAAAATAGTATGCAGTAAGCTCCTGAGCACCTCCTAGTGGTGGCTGCAGGCCTCAATAATAACACAGTATGCATTAAGTACCGGAGCTCCCCCCAGTGGTGGCTGCAGATCTAAAAATTAAAGGGGTTATCTACCCTCTATAATGATCCCCCCCAATGCCCAGGCCCCTCATATAGGTTATACTTACCCCTCTCCCCGAACCCGCATTGCTTATGATCCCCACATGGCTTCCACTGCATCACCCGTGATGCTAGGAAAGCTCATCCCCTGCTATTGGCTGCCTCCTTTTCCCCCATCAGCAGATGTTTTTGATCCACGTGCGGGGATCAGAAGCGACATGGTTGCTGGGGAGCAGGGCAGGGTAAGTATAACCTATATGAAGGGCCCAGGCATTAGTGGGGTCATTATAATGGTTGGATAAGCCCTTTAACACAGTATAGGCAAGCTCGTGAGCTTCCTTAGTGGTGACCTCAGACCGGGATAATAACACATTAAACACCTGAGCTCCACCTAGCACTGACTGCAGGACAGCAAAAAGTTATTATTTACTGCATGTCTATGACTATACCGGGGATTTGGATACCACATCTGTATCAATATCTTAACACAACAAGAAGTACAACTACATGTGAACAAATTTAATATTGATAAAGCCCCGGGCCCAGATGGCATACATCCACGGGTACTGAGGGAACTGAGCTAAGTAACTGATAGACTATTATATCTCATCTTCTTATACTTTCTTGTAATAGGGTCAGTGCCACAGAACTGGAGGATGGATGATGTGACACCAATACTTAATGGTAAAACAGTGGAACCATGTACCTACCGTCCGGTAAGTCTCTGATATGTAAAATATTGGAGAGTATTCTACAAGATGAGCTACAGAAGTATATAGCAGTGAATACGTTAATAACTTATAACTAGCAAAGATTCATGGACAACTAGATTGTGACTAACCCAGGGGTGCACCACCAATGAGGCCAGGTGAGGCGATCGCCTCAGGCAGCAGAAAGGCTAGGTGCACCCCAGGACTAACCAGCAGAAGGGGCGGACTGGGAACTTAAAGTGGTCCTGTTTTGTAGTTGGGTCCACACCGATGGAAGGCAGGACCAGCAATACCATATTGTGGCACATTATACTGCCCAACAGAGCCAAATACCACAAATACCACAGTGCATCAGAAAATACATCCCCAAAAACTTCCACTGGCCGGCTGTGAGGAGGGCCCAGGTGGCCCCCTGGGCATCACCCCACTGGGAAATTTCCCTGTAAGGTCTACGGCCAATCCGCCCCTGACCAGCAGGCTGGGGAATGAAAACCTGGATGTCAGTCATGTGGCAGATGGAAAATATCTGTCTCCTGCTTCTTCCCTTCCAGAACTACAACCATCTGAACAGCATCTTATGTGATTGTTTGTTCCTGGTTGGAGGTAATGGTCTGCAGCAGAACGCTCTGCCTTCAGAGATTCAGCCCCTCCACTGAGCCGAACCCTATCACCTGAGGCTCATCTCTTCTAGACAGTGTCCCTTTAAATGTAACCCTTTCCATCATATTCCCCTCCGCACTCACCAGGAATCCGCTGACTTCAAACTGCTGAATCATGATGAAGACGTACTCTCCGTTTATCAGCCCCTGCTTTTCCGCTTCCAGCAGGATCAGCCTGGAGTCCTCAAAATTTGCCACAAGTATGATGACTGGGAGGAAAGAAGAAAGAGGCATTGTGATGTACGGCTGGGGTCACACTTGGTTTTTGAATCCTGTAATGGTATCTGTAGCTTTTCCTGAATGGATGTGCCCCTCCAAAAGTTCATTCTCCCTCATCCTTAGTGTCCTTCAACCCACCCATCTCTTACTGCTGGTCACAGCAATACCAGGCAGTCTGCTCTTTCCCCCTCTCACAGCATGCAGTCTCTCACAAAAGAAATACAGGAGCTGCAGCCGCATCCCCCTCCTCCTCCCTATCGACAACTTACTGTTTGGAAAGATTTTGAAAAGGGGCTACAGACAAGGAGAGTAGAAATACAGGCGGCTGGAAGGTGAGGAAGATGACAATCATTTTTACATTGATGTAACAACCATTTATGAGGATTGTTAAAGTCAGATATTGCAGGCATCAGGTCAATCAGAAGACATTTTGTTAAAAGACCCAAATATGCATTCCCTCCAACATTTAAAAAAAGGTACAGGAGGCCCAGGGACATAGCTAAAGAGGGGACAACAGGGCATGTGTGGCAGGTACATAGTAGATGAATGGGGAAGCAAGCTAAATATTTGCCATGGGTAAGTGAAAGTCTGGTTACGACTGCCACAGGTGCCCCTAATGCCTGGCACAGAGATGTAGAGTGCCAGGAAAATTCAACACTGTGCCAGAAATCCACCTATAAAGTTGCAGATATGCCACCATGTAGGGCCACAGATGTCCTTGTTCTGTTCCCGGTATGCTCCCTATATTGTCTGCCATACGTCTCAAAATACTCAATCCACACGACAAGACAAAGTAACTGACATTAGTTTGCAGCCAAAGGATCATCGTCTTTCCTAACCTTGCTACATGTATCAGTGTAATAGCAGGAAACAATGGGCTTCTCAGTATCAGACCGGATGTAACTGCCCGCCATGTGTTTCTTTAGGGGGGTACACTGTATTTCTGTTACCTCTAGCGACTGAAGCCACTGATCTGAGAGCCTCCCGCAGACTGTCTGGGTTCTTTGTGTTGTATTTCGTCTTCACAGTGATGGTGAAGTTTACAACCAGCTGATTTTCCAGTAACGTCCACAGTTCATCTATTTTGTCCCACGTCGACCCCACGGCTGATCCTCCAAACAAGGCAATATATTCCCAATTAAAATACTTCAAGGTTTTCTCCAGAGCATCAGATATTCGCTGGAGAGGGGAAACTATTTTGATGTAGGTGTCATAGATTCGGTTGTTATCAAGCTTCGGGGTCTGACTTACAAAGCCAAACATTGGAATATTCCAAGATGAGACCAGCAACCCCGTGACCTGCGTACAAAAAATGAAGAGGATCAGGAAAAAACCTGGCTCAAATGTATTTTCATCTGCTGATCTGAAGCCCAAGACTATTATACTACCCAAGACTGCTCTACTGACCAGGACTACTCTACCATGCAGCACAGCTCTACTGCCTAAGACTTGTCTACTGCTCAAGACTACTGTACTAAGACTGCTCAGCTAAGACTGCTCTACTGCCCAAGACTGGTCCACTGTCCAATACTGGTCTACAGCCCAAGACTACTCCACTGATAAAGGCTGATTTACAGACCAGGACTACTCTACCATGCTGCAACACGGCTCTACTGCCTAAGACTGGTCTACTGCTGAAAACTACTCTACTGCCTAAGACTTTCCTACTGACGAAGACTGCCTTACTGCCCAAGACTGCCCTACTGCCCAAGACTGTTCTACTGCTTATCTACTGCCCAAGAGTGCTCTACTGCCCAAGCCTACTCTTATGCCCAAGACTGATGTACTGACCAAGACGGCCCCACTGTCCCAGACTGCTCCACTGCACAAGACTTCTTTACGGTCCAAGGTTGCTCTACTGCCAAGACTGCTCCACTGCCCAACACCGCTCTACAACTCAGTACCACTCCACTGCCCAAGACCACTCTACTGCCCAAGACCACCTTTACTGCCCAAGACTGCTCTACTGCCCAAGACTACTCTAATTCCCAAGAATATTGTACTGCCCAATACCGCTCTACTGCCCAATACCGCTCTACAGCTCAGTACTGCTCTACTGCCTATTACCGCTCCACTGTCCAAGATCACTCTACTGATCAAGACTACTCTAATGCCCAAGACCGCTGTACTGCCCAAGGCCGCTCTACCACCTGGTTCTCATGACAACACTTATGGCTTGTGTGCTGCTCTTGTTTGGTCTTCACATATGTACATTATAGATATTATTATCCTCATTATTTATAAACAGTGTCATTTTTCAAATGAAGCAATCCTAGCCTGTCAGCAGCACAGATCTCTCTCTTGTCCCGATAGTTACAATGTTTTTAGCCTGGAGTCCAGGATGTTTATCTCACAGAGTATTGTCCAGACTTTATATCATTGAAGCAAACTCTCAGCTGTGAGAAGTACTTGATTGAGTCAGGTTTGCAGCCTATCATTGTAAAAGGATAATGTTTCCATTCAAAGACAGCAAGCAGAGATCTCTACAATGGGAAGGAGCTGAACAGAAAGTATTACTTCTTCATTAACCAACAATTAAGCATAATTTACAGGAAATTGGACAAGTTCCTTCAAGGCAGAACCAGCCGGCAGGGGTCCGAGACGCCGAAAACCACACGGCCGTGCCGGCTGCCGTTGTGTTCTATTGATTATTAATTGTCAGTGGCTTGTTAATTGCTGATGGCCTCACAGCCGTGTCTCTACCACCCGCTGCCCTCCACGTCCAGCTCTATTCTTAGCATCAGTTATATCAGCTGGAAGTGGGAACCTGGGGTGGTCGTCCTATAGGACAGGGATCAGCAACCTTCGGCACTCCAGCTGCTGTGAAACTACAATTCCCAACATGCTCCATTCACTTCTATGGGAGTTCTGAGAAGAGCAGAGTCAGTATGCATGCTGAGAGTTGTAGTTTCACAACAGCTGGAGTGTGAATATAGCCTAAGCCAGAGTATTCTCTGCTGATTAATTACACACTCTGTGCTTCTGATACACAGGTCCAAATCCCCTGCTGCCCTACACACAGCCATAGAGCCCTCAGAGCTCCCTGCATACACCGCTATACAGCTCCCAATGAACCCAGTAAGAGATCTCTACAGCGCCCTCCAGTGGTGGCACAAGTAAGCAGGAGATTTGGAGCTCTGCATCAGAAACAGCGCCCCCTAGAGAGATTACTATTAAGAAATAAATTACTGCCTGTCATTCAAAATGTTCATTAACTGTTACTTCAGAGACTCGTGGTTGCAATTGCATGGCTCGTTCTCCACAGCAGGTTAGGACATGGCCTCAGCTCTTCAATTGACAAAAATGTCAAAATTTATTAAATCAAAACCTGTTTTCCACCTTCCTGAGAAACCACATGTTCATGTTGCGCAATGAAACCAAACAGTCTAATATACAAAATTGTGGTGCAAAGCAATCATTCACAAATTTATGGTGCAAATTAAGTCAGAATTCTGGTGCATTCTGACTTAAAGGGAACCTGTCATCAACTTTGTGCTGCCCATACTAACGGCAGTATAAAGTAGAGACAGGTGAGTTGATTTCAATGCTCTGTCATTTATAAGTTGAAAGTAAGTGGTTGCTGAGAACCAACATCACAATCATTGAAGACTAGGCCTGGAAAAGAGTCCTGACCACCAGAGAAGAGTCCTGGTTATTCATGAATTCCTGCTCTCCCGCCCACCTGCTGATGACTGACAGTCTTCCTACCTACGTAGTTTTCTCCCTTTCTCTCTAGGAGAGAACTGTCAATCATCAGCGGATGGGCGGGAGAGCAGGAGATTAGGAATAACCAGGACTCTTCTCAGGTAGATTTGACTCTTTTCAAGGCCTGAACTGTAATGATTATGATGCTGGTTCTCAGCAACCACTTACTTTTAGCTCATGAGTGACACACCGCTGAAATCAGCGCGTCTGGCACTACTTTATGCTGCCCTCAGTGAGCACGTGCATGTGTTTGCTGTCAGTGAATGAGCATTCCGGTTTACAGGCAATAAATGTGTGGATAGCATAACTAAAAGAGGATACATTGGAGGGGATTTCTGTCTTAATTTGCTTATATAAAAACAGGCGTGCATCACATTTATTATGTGTTTTAGACTCTTTTTAAGGGCTCATATACATGGACATACACTTCAATGGTATCATAAAAAACGGAAATGCATTCCGTGTCTGTACGTCCGCAAAAAAATAAAACATGTTGTATTATTATCCACATTACGGACAAGGACGGGACAGTTCTATTAGGGGCCAGGTTTTCTGTTCCGCAAAATGCGGAATGCACAGGGTCGGTATCCGTGTTTTGCAGATAGCAAAACGCTTACTGCTGTGTGCATGAGCCCTAAGACTCACTGAGAAAGGGAGGTGCCTTACAGAAGTGGTGTGGCTTGGTAAGAAAGAGGACATGGCTTAAGATGCACTAACGTGAAAAGATTGCACCAAGACTTTGTCAGCCAAACAATAGGTGGTAAAAAATTTGGCAAAAGTAACGTATCTAAAAAAAAAAAGCACCCAGTTCATCGTCCATCATCAGCCACTGTGATCAATTTGGTGCATCTTTCATCTAAGCTTAGTCTTAAATATTAGACAGGATTAGTAAATCTACAAAACACAGAAATCATTAGTGTTAGCAGTGTTAGCTTGCCTCTTTCCCTCTTGATTATGTAATAGCTCAGAATCTCTGCACTCACTGAAAAGTTGTCAGAGTTTCTCAGTGATGGAAATTACAGAATGAATCACTGAACACCTTTTACTACAAAAACCATTAAAAGATGCTAATCTTTATCTCCATTAAAACCAATTTCACGGCCGAGCTTGGCAAAAAATACTGAAAGAGAACAACCAAAAGCTCCAATTAAAGCAGGGAGAGTACATTATTCACCGATACTTCTTTATCTTAAAAGTCTTTTCTGAGACTTTTCTACTAATGACCTCAGGATAAGTCTACAGTATATGATCGGTGGGGGGAAGGGTCTGTCACCAAGGGCCTTGCAAATTAGCTGCTTGAGAAGAAGGCACCATCGCTCACAGTAGCACCGCGACCTTCTCTCCGCTCAACAAGCACAGCGCCGTACACTATATAGCGGCTGTGCTTGGTATGGCAGCTCCCAAAGGTCCGACCCCCACCGAGCAAATACTGATGACTTAACCAGAGGATAGGTCACCAGTAGAAAAGTCTCGGAAAACCCTTTTTAAGTTAGGGGATGGACCATGTTCCAATTTGCCACCATCTTGGTCTATCCATGTCCTTGTACCTAGAAGACTCTTCTTGAAGAACAAGTTCCCTGAGAAAGGATCCTACGTGGGAAGCTATCCTTAATTTACCTCTAGTGTGCCCGGCCCTCCCAATATGTTTCTTTTATGAAGTTGTCCCCAGTTCATCATGGACGTCAGCTGACAAGAGCAGAAGTAATAGCAGAAAAACCAGCCAATAACGAGTGCTGGAACTCCTGATTAAAAGTAAGCGGCAAGTACTGAGGAGAACAGGGAGGGAGGAGGGAGAGGGAGCTGCCTGCCCACACAGTACTATTAGGGATACGTCCACACTGACCGGCTGCAGGTTCTCTCATGTAGGTGATTCTACTCCCAGGGATCAGCAACCTTCAGCACTCCAGCTGCTGTGAAACTACAACTCCCATCATGCAGACATGCTTGGCTGTTCTTCTAACTCCCACAGAAGTGAATGAAGCATTCTGGGAGTTGTAGTTTCTGAACAGCTGGAGAGCCAGAGGTTGTTGATCCCTGGTCTACACAGTACTGAGAAAAAGCTTACACGGATGAGAACCTTCTACCAGTTAATTAGCAGAAGGCACTGTAACCATGGGCTGGGGGTGCAGTGCTCCTGAGCGCAGGACAGCATTATAGTGGCTAGTGTCTGTTGTAGGTGGAGCCAGCAAAGGTGACAATCTGCTCAACCATGCATCCTACAGGTAACATTGGGGTCAGCAATACTGATATTACTCTAGTACACATACAACAGGCTTATCCTGAAAACTGACCTGGAATTATAAAGTTATTTTTTGAGATTTGCTCCGTTAGATTTGAAAATGTTCTTAAGGCTTTCTACGCATTCGCTAGGTACTTGTCTGATAAATTGTACTCTAATGCTACGTATAAGTTACTCTATACACTGTTGTGTACAAATTCAATTACTTAGCGAACTTTTACTGTTTGTTATTCGTTCGTTAAGCGGTCACCTGACCTAGTTAGCAGGGCTTGCTCTGATTGGCTCAGGCTCGGTAAGCCAGTGACGAATCAGTTGTGCTGTGAGTGTAATTGTTCTGGGAATCCATATTACACATATCAGGGATACTGCAGGGCAAGTGCAGGGCAAGTGCAGGGCCAGTAATTAATCAGACAGGGACAAAGACAGGGAGAGAAACAGGGAGAGAGAAAGGGAGAGAGACAGGGACAAAGACAGGGAGAGAAACGGAGAGAGACAGGGAGAGAGACAGGGACAAAGACAGGGAGAGAAACAGGGAGAGAGAAAGGGAGAGAGACAGGGAGAGAGACCAGCTGCAGGGCCACAGTCAAGTGAAAAATGTCTGGCATAGAAAAGCAAAAGGGGTCCAGTTCCAGCCAGACATTGAGCTCCAAAAAAAGGAGAAGGTGGCACAGGGCAGCAGTGCCAAAGGACCTGTAGCCGGAGCTTCTACTTGTAGTTGTTCCACCGGGCTAACCCACCAATTGTAGTGGAGGAGAAAGTGGATGAGGTAGTGGAGTGGATGGCACGCTCATCTCAGTCTCAGCCGGATGATCTACTGTCATCTGCTGATACAGAATCCATATGTAGCCAGGGGTCAGACTCAGAGCGTTCCTCCTGCTCCACTAGTTCGTATGCAATTTGTATGCTCATGCGTACGTGTTCACAGAAGTTGCGTACCTTTTAAAACTGAATGTTAGTTATTAGTGCGTGAATATTTCCAAAACACCAATTATAACGTATGATTTGTACGCCAATTCGCCAAATAAATTCGTAGAATATACGAATCTTATGAAAAGTTTGACGAATATTCGACTAATTGAATTTTGAATGATTCGCTCATCTCTACATCTCTAAAACAGTAAAAGAATATGAGAAATAGAGTATTTTAGCCATTTATTGCCGTAAAAAACCCACATTTTTTGCATGGTGTTACTTTTAACATTGTATTCTTTACATTGCATGCAATGTTGCACACAAGTTGATACATTTGTAACAGTTACTACCTATCTTCACAGGTTACATTGTCAGTTCCAGGACAGTTCCTTACCTACTGCCTAATGTAACCTATATGACAGTGTAAATAAAAATGGCGACACATGGTGCCCACCAGAAAAAAAAACGTACCTCAGCAGCTTCTGGACAAACTGGACCAAAGAGAGCGGAGATTTTGTATTCCTCCACTTGTCGAATGAAGGCGCTGAGAGACATCTTGGCGTTACAGCTGCAGTCGGCGTACACAAACTCCAGGGTCCTGTTACTCAAGAAGTGGTGTTCCCATTCCTTACTTATCCGCTCAAATGCCAACTGGATGGCAGCGCCGAGCCGCTGGGCACTAAAGGGGTAGGACATATTCCAAGGAGCCTGGAGCCCAAGGAATATTTTGGAAGACCGTGGTCCCTTGGTGGCATTTATACTAGTGATGAACTGAGGTTCTGCCTGAAAAAGTTGCAGAATAAGAAGTGTGAATGGAAGAAGCCACATCGCGGGGACCTCAGAGGGAGATGAGAGGTGGGATGAGAAGACTCCCCCGCCGTCTGCCTGCAGCTACTTATACCTGGTGGAGTCTGACTGATCCCTAATTCTCCAGCGTCTTCTACATGTCTCCTATTAAACAGTCCTAATTAACAGAAATCCACCATCTCCAGCCGCACTCTCCCAGTGGCCATTAATTCTTTAACCCTTCGGTGACTGCACCTCAAAGATACAGGATCGTACAATAAACAAAACCTTTGTGAAGATTTTATTCATTTCTCCATTTACTTCTATTGTTTGATGTTGATGTTATTTTGAGGTACAGATGTCAGCTCTGAGGTACAGATGTCAGCTCTGAGGTACAGATCCTACAACTATTCATTTTTCCAAGGATTTGTTAACATTAGTAATTAAGTAAATGCATTTATATAATAAATTCAAATTTAGGATTTTGTCATATGAAATGATATATTTATTAATAGAAAAAAAAATAGACCAAAGACAAATATACCCAAAACTTCTATACCGTACAGATGTGACCTTCCCTGCCTGTCCTCTAAATTACCTGAGATGACCCACTAACAACCAAACATATAAGGCAGATTTTTTAAAGGTGGTCATAACATCTTATCTTCAACACGTCTCCAACAAAGAATGAAGAAAAGTAAGAACACCCAGTGTTATAACTACATTCTTGTACATAGGAGCAGTATTATAGGAGTTATATTCCTGTACATAGGAGCAGTATTATAGTAGTTATATTCTTGTACATAGGAGCAGTATTATAGTAGTTATATTTTTGTACATAGGAGCAGTATTATAGTAGTTATATTCTTATACATAGGAGCAGTATTATAGTAGTTATATTATTGTACATAGGAGGCAGTATTATAGTAGTTATATTCTTATACATAGGAGCAGTATTATAGTAGTTATATTATTGTACATAGGAGGCAGTATTATAGTAGTTATATTCTTATACATAGGAGCAGTATTATAGTAGTTATATTCTTGTACATAGGAGGCAGTATTATAGTAGTTATATTCTTGTACATGGGAGCAGTATTATAGTAGTTATATTCTTGTACATAGGAGCAGTATTATAGTAGTTATATTCTTGTACATAGGAGCAGTATTATAGTACTTATATTCTTGTACATAGGAGCAGTATTATAGGAGTTATATTCTTGTACATAGGAGCAGTATTATAGTAGTTGTATTCTTGTACATAGGAGCAGTATTATAGTAGTTATATTCTTGTACAGAGGAGCAGTATTATAGTAGTTATATTCTTGTACATAGGAGCAGTATTATAGTAGTTATATTCTTGTACATAGGAGCAGTATTATAGTACTTATATTCTTGTACATAGGAGCAGTATTATAGGAGTTATATTCTTGTACATAGGAGCAGTATTATAGTAGTTGTATTCTTGTACATAGGAGCAGTATTATAGTAGTTATATTCTTGTACATAGGAGGCAGTATTATAGTAGTTATATTCTTGTACATAGGAGCAGTATTATAGTAGTTTATATCTTGTACATAGGAGCAGTATTATAGTAGTTATATTCTTGTACATAGGAGGCAGTATTATAGTAGTTATATTCTTGTACATAGGAGCAGTATTATAGTAGTTATATTCTTGTACATAGGAGCAGTATTATAACTACATTCTTGTACATAGGAGCAGTATTATAGGAGTTATATTCCTGTACATAGGAGCAGTATTATAGTAGTTATATTCTTGCACATAGGAGGCAGTATTATAGTAGTTATATTCCTGTACATAGGAGGCAGTATTATAGTAGTTATATTCTTGTATATAGGAGCAGTATTATAGTAGTTATATTCCTGTACATAGGAGGCAGTATTATAGTAGTTATATTCTTGTACATAGGAGCAGTATTATAGTAGTTATATTCTTGTACATAGCAGTATTATAGTAGTTATATTCTTGTACATAGGAGCAGTATTATAGTAGTTATATTCTTGTACATAGCAGTATTATAGTAGTTATATTCTTGTACATAGGAGGCAGTATTAATGCAATTATATTTCTTGTACATAGGAGCAGTATTATAGTAGTTATATTCTTGTACATAGGAGCAGTATTATAGTAGTTATATTCTAGTACATAGGAGCAGTATTATAGTAGTTATATTCTTGTACATAGGAGCAGTATTATAGTAGTTATATTCTTGTATATAGGAGCAGTATTATAGTAGTTATATTCTTGTACATAGGAGCAGTATTATAGTAGTTATATTCTTGTAACATAGGAGCAGTATTATAGTAGTTATATCTTGTATATAGGAGCAGTAATTATAGTAGTTATATTCCTGTATCATAGGAGCAGTATTATAGTAGTTATATTCTTGTATATAGGAGCAGTATTATAGTAGTTATATTCCTGTACATAGGAGCAGTATTATAGTAGTTATATTCTTGTATATAGAGCAGTATTATAGTAGTTATATTCCTGTACATAAGGAGCAGTATTATAGTAGTTATATTCCTTGTACATAGGAGCAGTATTATAGTAGTTATATTCCTGTACATAGGAGCAGTATTATAGTAGTTATATTCTTGTATATAGGAGCAGTATTATAGTAGTTATATTCTGTACATAGGAGCAGTATTATAGTAGTTATATTCTTGTACATAGGAGCAGTATTATAGTAGTTATATTCTTGTACATAGGAGCAGTATTATAGTAGTTATATTCTTGTACATAGGAGCAGTATTATAGTAGTTATATTCTGTACATAGGAGCAGTATTATACGTAGTTATATTCTTGTACATAGGAGCAGTATTATAGTAGTTATATTCTTGTACATAGGAGCAGTATTATAGTAGTTATATTTCTTGTACATAGGAGCAGTATTATAGTAGTTATATTCTTGTACATAGGAGCAGTATTATAGTAGTTATATTCTTGTACATAGGAGCAGTATTATAGTAGTTATATTCTTGTACATAGGAGCAGTATTATAGTAGTTATATTCTTGTACATAGGAGCAGTATTATAGTAGTTATATTCTTGTACATAGGAGCAGTATTATAGTAGTTTATATTCTTGTATACATAGGAGCAGTATTATAGTAGTTTATATTCTTGTACATAGGAGCAGTATTATATAGTTATATTCTTGTACATAGGAGCAGTATTATAGTAGTTATATTCTTGTACATAGGAGCAGTATTATAGTAGTTATATCTTGTACATAGGAGCAGTATTATAGTAGTTATATTCCTGTACATAGGAGCAGTATTATAGTAGTTATATTCTTGTATATAGGAGCAGTATTATAGTAGTTATATTCCTGTACATAGGAAGTATTATAGTAGTTATATATTCTTGTACATAGGAGCAGTATTATAGTAGTTATATTCTTGTACATAGGAGCAGTATTATAGTAGTTATATTCTTGTACATAGGAGCAGTATTATAGTAGTTATATTCTTGTGCATAGGAGCAGTATTATAGTAGTTATATTCTAGTACATAGGAGCAGTATTATAGTAGTTATATTCTTGTACATAGGAGCAGTATTATAGTAGTTATATTCTTGTACATAGAGGCAGTATTATAGTAGTTATATTCTTGTACATAGGAGCAGTATTATAGTAGTTATATTCTTGTACATAGGAGCAGTATTATAGTAGTTATATTCTTGTACATAGGAGGCAGTATTATAGTAGTTATATTCTTGTACATAGGAACAGTGTTATAGTAGTTATATTCTTGTACATAGGAGCAGTATTATAGTAGTTATATTCCTGTACAAAGGAGGCAGTATTATAGTAGTTATATTCTTGTACATAGGAGCAGTATTATAGTAGTTATATTCTTGTACATAGGAGCAGTATTATAGTAGTTATATTCTTGTACATAGGAGGCAGTATTATAGTAGTATATTCTTGTACTTAGGAGCAGTATTATAGTAGTTATATTCTTGTACATAGGAGCAGTATTATAGTAGTTATATTCTTGTACATAGGAGGCAGTATTATAGTAGTTATATCTTGTATATAGGAGCAGTAATTATAGTAGTTATATTCTGTACATAGGAGCAGTATTATAGTAGTTATATTCTTGTACATAGGAGGCAGTAATTATAGTAGTTATATTCTGTACATAGGAGGCAGTATATAGTAGTTATATTCTTGTATATAGGAGGCAGTATTATAGTAGTTATATTCTTGTACATAGGAGCAGTATTATAGTAGTTATATTCTTGTAATAGGAGTAGTATTATAGGCGTATTTATTCTTGTACATAGGAGGCAGTATTATAGTAGTTATATTCTTGTACATAGGAGGCAGTATTATAGTAGTTATATTCTTGTACATAGGAGCAGTATTATAGTAGTTATATTCTTGTACATAGGAGCAGTATTATAGTAGTTATATTCTTGTACGTAGGAGGCAGTATTATAGTAGTTATATTCTTGTATATAGGAGCAGTATTATAGTAGTTATATTCTTGTACATAGGAGGCAGTATTATAGTAGTTATATTCTTGTACATAGGAGGCAGTATTATAGTAGTTATATTCTTGTACATAGGAGCAGTATTATAGTAGATATATTCTTGTACATAGGAGCAGTATTATAGTAGTTATATTCTTGTACATAGGAGCAGTATTATAGTAGTTATATTCTTGTACATAGGAGCAGTATTATAGTAGTTATATTCTTGTATATAGGAGGCAGTATTATAGTAGTTATATTCTTGTATATAGGAGCAGTATTATAGTAGTTATATTCTTGTACATAGGAGGCAGTATTATAGTAGTTATATTCTTGTACATAGGAGCAGTATTATAGTAGTTATATTCCTGTACATAGGAGCAGTATTATAGTAGTTACATTCCTGTACATAGGAGCAGTATTATAGTAGTTATATTCTTGTACATAGGAGCAGTATTATAGTAGTTATATTCTTGTACATAGGAGCAGTATTATAGTAGTTATATTCTTGTACATAGGAGCAGTATTATAGTAGTTATATTCTTATACATAGGGGCAGTATTATAGTAGTTATATTCTTGTACATAGGAGGCAGTATTATAGTAGTTATATTCTTGTACATAGGAGCAGTATTATAGTAGTTATATTCTTGTACATAGGAGGCAGTATTATAGTAGTTATATTCTTGTACATAGGAGCAGTATTATAGCAGTTATATTCTTGTACATAGGAGCAGTATTATAGTAGTTATATTCTTGTACATAGGAGCAGTATTATAGCAGTTATATTCTTGTACATAGGAGCAGTATTATAGTAGTTATATTCTTGTACATAGGAGCAGTATTATAGTACTTATATTCTTGTACATAGGAGGCAGTATTATAGTAGAGTTTTTTTATGTAAGAAGACACTATGTCTACTACATACTACTTCTATTATTCTGCTATGTTACTTTTCCCTATGTACAAGTATACAATTAGAACCTCAGTATAGTATTTTGGAATGACAGAAAACCTATGAAAAGTATTGTAAAGATTTATCTGTCTTATTATTAGAGTATTTCAGTCTCTGGGAATCTGATGTGTGTTCGCTCAGATCTTCACATCAACACGTCAGCTCTGGGGATTCATTTACAAAGCTAATCAGAGGTTTTCATTCCACTAATTAAAATATTACACCCATAGTGCCCCTGTGTCCCTGGGGTGGGGGGTAGAGGCTGTGTTTTATCTGTTATAATTTCAGAGGATTTTATTATTTCTTATTCTTTTCATTTGTTTGAAAAATAAAGAATTCAATATTTGTATCGATAATATCTATGTCCTCCTGAGGTGTGATCAGGAGATGGAGCCAGTAGGGGGCAGGGCAGTGAGGCAGTGCTAGGCTGGAAGAGAAGGAGGGAATGTCGGCTCCATTTAAAATTTCGTTTTGGGGCCCAGTCTTTGCTCGTTACACCCCTGCTTAAAGCTTGGGCACCCATTATGATATAAAATTATATGATACTGTCTATGATCTACATATACTATACTGTGCAAAAGTTGTAGGCAGGTGTGAAAAAATGCAGCACAGCAAGAATGCTTTAAAATGCAGAAGTGTTAATAGTTTCTTTTTATCAATTTATAAAATGCAAAGTGAATGGAGAAAAGAACAATCTAAAGCCAATCAGTTTTTGGGGTGTCCGCCCTTTGCCTTCTTCTAGGCACACTTGCAGACAGTTTCTGAAGGAACTCAGCAGGGAGGTTGTTCCTGATATCTCGGAGAAGTAAGCACAGATGGAGGCTTGCTCTGATCCTTCTGTCTCTTCATGTAATCCCAGATAGACTGGAAGCTCTTGAGATCAGGGCTCTGTCGGGGCCAAATCATCACTTCCAGGACTCCTTGTTCTTCTTTACTCTGAAGATAGTTCTTCATGACATTGGCTGGATGTTTGGGGTTGTTGTCCTGCTGCATGTATTGCATTATGGATAAGTATTTATGTTGTAAAATATTAATAGGGTAGAAAAACCTCTTTCTGGAGTACGTAGGTCAACCTTTAATGTAGTTAAACAGTATGCAGTTCATGTATGTTAAAAAAGGATAATATTTAATGGTAATCCACAGTAAACTAAAAATTAAATATATATCCCAAATACCATATCAAAGAAATCATAAAAAATCAAAAAAATATATGAGAAATATTGAAAATATATACACATTTATCGAATAAGAACTTTCATAATTATACTGTATAAAATGTTGAAAACATGATTAAAGTAATGAATACATTGTTAAAAATGAATGAAACAGAATTACAATCCATACAGAACCTCATCCTTGTTGATTGTCTCATTAGTACGTCATAGATAAGTTGATAATTCCTCCATAGGTAGTTGTAATATATAGTTTATATAATTTTCAGGTAGTGATCACTGGATAATAGGTTGACTAAGGTAAGTAGTCCAGATTTCCAATACTTAATGTGGTATGATGATATTCCTTGTTTAATACAGTATATAATATTACAATCATGTATCAGATAGCTCCATATTCTGTGGAAGCTCAAATCGCGTCACCGGATTGAAGATCAGGCAAGTTATTATAATATATCTTCATTCAACATAAAGAGAGGTAACGGTATCGCATAAACTTTCACTGAATTGAAATACTTACCTGTGTACCCAATTCAGTGAAAGTTTATGCGATACCGCTACCTCTCTTTATGTTGAATGAAGATATATTATAATAACTTGCCTGATCTTCAATCCGGTGACGCGATTTGAGCTTCCACAGAATATGGAGCTATCTGAAGAAGCCAGACTCGATTTGGGAGCGCAGCCAGGTGAATACATGACACAAATGCACCAGGCACCGTTCCCATAAAATACCATGTCTACCTCCTATATAGTGCTACACAGCTCTCCGCTCAAGAACTTCCATGTGAGCCACCAATCAGCAGACACTCGGATGTACAGTAGATGTCACTTCACATCAGAGGTCAGGAAGCTGCCTGCAGCTCTCGTGTCATGTTGTGGTCAATCGGGGTATGACACCCCCTATAAAACCTGCCTTGTGGTCATGCTCCCCACAGCTTCACTTTCCCATGTGATCCATCAGAAGGTTAGTCTATAAGAGGATTTGTCTCGTAGTACTGAAGCCACACTGTGCATATCCATCATCAGATAAGACTCAGTTACAGTCAGCGCTAAGCTGGAAAGTCTGGGATAGAAATTGCTCCAAAGGTCCCTGTCAGATCTCCATCAAGGATGAGATGTCACCCGCTCACCAGCCGCACAATCTTATAAGACGTCTCTTTCTTCACAGAACTGTGATGCAGTATGAAGAAGAATACGATTGTGAAACGCGTCAGTCAAGCGATGCTAGAAATGGCGGTAATCATTTTCAGTCTGGTAGCCTTAAAGGGGTCCTTCCGGCTTTTACTATTGATGACTTATCCTCAGGATAACATCAGGTCGGCAGGGGGTCTGGCACCCGGCACCCGAGCCGATCAACTGTATGAGGAGACGGCGCACAGTGTGCACGTGCCGTCTCCCGCTTCTCTTCCTGCTCACTTCTGCTTTTCCATAGACATAGCAGCAGCAGGAAGAGAGAACCCCTTTAAATTAATTGAATTAAACGGCCAGTTCAGTCTTAAAGGTAGTCTGTCATCTCCAAAGTAAGGTAGGAACCCGAAACATAACCGTACCTTTCTTGCACGAATCTGGTCAATCCTTGCCCAGTCTGTTTGAAGCTCATGTTTTCTTGACAGTTCAAAAGGTTTAAGTATCGATGGTGCAGCGGATGCCAGGTGCACCAGAGTGGCCCCTCCCACAGTGCACCGAAACCTTTATTTGCATAAAAATATAAAGAAGCATTTCTCAAGATTAGAGGCACGGATTTTCACAAGAAAGGCATGGCTATGGATTGCAGCTGCCACTTGATACAAAGTATCAGAGTTGTTACGGGCTGGATACAATTGTATCAGATGCTCAGTGGTGAGAAGTATCAGGTCAGGATGGATTTTCAGCACTTGTAAACGGGTTTAATCCCAGATCCCCTCTTCCTTGGAGTTTTTTATTTTCTTTTTATCAATATGTATTTATTGAAAATAATTTTTTTAAACCAGTAGTTTACAAACTTGACAGAAAAAACACAGAGTGGAGTTGGAGCCTCAAAGGGTAGCAAGGGGCAGAATGTCCATAACAGTCCTGCTGCCGTAATGGAAGACATAGGGCAGAACCAGCGGTGGACAATGATGAGAGTAGCCCATCAGGAGGCAGATGTGAAGAAGGGGCCGACTTCTTAAGGGTGTGGTGCCAAGGGTCACCACCACATTATGGAAGGTGAAGAAAAGGAGGGAAGGAGGTGGAATGTGCAGATCAAAATCACCCGGAGAGAGCAAAATAACAAGATAAAGAGCAAGAACACAAAGGAAAAACGATGAGAGTGCTAAAATATTATAGTACCAGGAGCAGAAGCAATCCAGTATACTAGACTTCAGGGAGTGTGTCATCAGAAAATGACCCATTGTTTAAATCGTGTTTTTAAGTTAAACAGATTTTTGGTGAGTTTTTAAAATTCTTCCATGTCACTATCTATATTTTTTAAAAGATGTATATAAACCTGCAGTTTTCACACTGGCCACTAGGCCTAAAATAAGTAAAAGGGATTACCGTATTTTTCGCTTTATAAGACGCACCCCAGATTTTAGAGTAGAAAAATAAGAAAAAAATATTTTTCACCACACCTCATATCAGACCCCCCATAAATTTCAGGACATCACATCAGATCCCCATATCAGCCCTCCATGTCAGAACCCCATCAGCCCCCATATCAGCCCACTCTGCCCCCATCAGACCTCAGATCAGCCCACTATGCCCCCATATCAGCCCACTCTGCCCCCATCTGCCCCCATATCAGCCCACTCTGCCCCCATTAGACCTCAGATCAGCCCACTCTGCCCCCATCAGCCCCCATATCAGCCCACTATGCCCCCATATCAGCCCACTCTGCGCCCATCAGACCTCAGATCAGCCCACTATGCCCCCATATCAGCCCATTCTGCCCTCATCAGCCCCCATATCAGCCCCACTATGCCCCCATATCAGCCCACTCTGCCCCCATCAGCCCCCATATCAGCCCACTGTGCCCCCATATCAGCCCACTCTGCGCCCATCAGACCTCAGATCAGCCCACTCTGCCCCCATATCAGCCCACTTTGCCCCCATCAGCCCCCATATCAGCCCACTGTGCCCCCATATCAGCCCACTCTGCCCCAATTAGACCTCAGATCAGCCCACTATGCCCCCATTAGACCTCAGATCAGCCCACTATGTCCCCATATCAGTCCACTCTGCCCCCATCAGCCCCCATATCAGCCCACTGTGCCCCCATCAGACCTCAGATTAGCCCATCATCCCCCAATCAGCCAACTGAGCCCCCAATATCAGCCCACTCTGCCCTATCAGACCTCAGATCAGCCCCATAAGGACAAAATAAAAAAGTCTCTCACCTCTCCTGCGCCGCGGCTCCGCTCCGGGTCCGGCGCTCCTCTGTCTTCTTCTGTCGGCGCTGCACTGTCCTGACAGCGTACAGCGTCAGGACGTAGAGTGTGCACTATGACTTGACCCTGCACGCAGTCAGGTGACAGTGCAGCGCCGGGAGGAGAAGACAGAGGAGCGCCGAACCCGGAGCTGAGCCGCGCGCAGGAGAGCTAAGACACTTTATTATTTTATCGTTATGTGGCTGGGTGGGCTGATCTGAGGTCTGATGGGGGGTCCCAGAACCTACTACATACTAGTGAGCGCTTCCATAATAGAAGAGCTCACTAGTATTCGCTTTATAAAACGCACGGCAATTTTCCCCATACTTTGGGGGGAAAAAAGTGCGTCTTATAAAGCGAAAAATACGTTATGTCATAATACATGATAATTACATAGTGTGGGTAATTTTGGACACGGTGATACCAAATATGTGAAGGGAATTTTATTTTTTCAATAGACTTTTTTAACTTGGAGATTTTGTTTTTCAATAAAACTTTATTTAACTCTTTTTTTTAAAAACCATTTACTAGTCCCACAAGAAGACTTCAACGTGATCCTTTGATTGCTAACATAGTACACTGTACTACTTATGTAGTACACTGTTTTATACTGTCATTTGGATACTGACATTCAGTCTATCAGGCTGCGCTTCTGGCACAGCTTGATATACATACACTGCAGAAAGACCTGTGGGCCTTCATTAGGCCCCTGGCAGCAGTGTACAGACATCGGCACCCCTCGATCTCATTTATAGGGTGTCAATGTCTGAGAGAGGGAGCCCCCTCCCTCTTTATTACTTACATGTCTGAGGGGCATGCCTAGGCAGCTAGGGGGTTAGCCAGCCCTGATCGGCGACTCTGCCAATCCAGGCCATTAGAGCAGGTGCCCGGTTGTCATATGAAGCCTGTAAAAAGGCTGCGGCCTAGAACGTCCATTAGGAAGTCCATTAATGACCATTGTACAAATGTATCAGCAGTCTTTAAGGGGTTAAGAAGTTGTCTCACCATAAGAACTTATTACCTATAGGTCATCACTAGCTGATGGGTAGGGGTCCGACTGCTGGGACCACCACCAGTCATGAGAATGTGGTCCTAGTGTCTCAATAGTCAACGGAGCAATGGTTGCACTTGCACTCCGGATGCTCTATTCATTCTCTAGCACAGCGCTGATTGGTGGGAACCAAACATCAGTATGTCCAATCCTTTATCTTACTGAGCTAATGCCGTTGGTGCATCCAAAGTGCCAGATTACTGGAAACTTCAAACTATTAGAAGTTCAGACTTGTACATGTAAAACTCAATGCACATAGACAGTTCTACCCATTGAGTTCAATATCTGACTATGCCACTGATCCCGGAGCCTTGCACTGGCATCCAGATACTAAAGTGAACCCAGACCAGAAGTGTTAGTCCTAGTCCACAGTTTTACCACCCGTCGTGGAAGTCTTGGTCAGACCCATATCTGCATTTCCAGTCTGCTGCACATTTCACTTTGTTAATGCTCCTTTAGCATATTGTGACATTAAGCAGAAAATGAATCCATCAGAGCGGCCTTTAAACCTTCTATAATAGTAGTAGTAATCAAAGTACGGATCAGATAAAGCTCTTTCCACACGTTGAACGGCTTCTTATCAGTCAATGGTTCCAAACTCTAATGTTAGTCAGAAGCTGGAATGAGTAGAAACCTGCTCCCCACCCCAACAAGACACATCAAAGTCAGTTCTTTCTGCATATGAATCTAAATCTTGTAAAACGTTGTAGATCAGCAGCTAAAAAATGTCATATTTGTCATAGACACAAAAAATGTTTCCATGATTAGATTCGAATATTAGAGCATTGGAGTGGTTCCTGCTCCCTGGAAAGGAGGAAATCCAGGTAAAAGAAGAGACTTGTAGAAATGGAAAATCTAAAAATGTAACAAACAGTAGCTTCAGACTAACATTATACTGTATGGACTGAGTGGGGACCCCATTGCGGGACCGTAGGTAGGACAAAGCCTCATAGGTTTACTGACTATGCAAAAGAAGAAAGAAAATTACTCCTACCCATACAATTACCCCTATACTCTACAACCTTTCCCATATAAGTCAATGGGATCAGCTCCTGTCCACTGTGTCTATGGCCCATGTAGCTGCTCTCAAAAGGCAGGAATTCTTAACATATTCTAGGCCTAGTGGCCAGTGTGGAATTTGAAGGATGATATACATTTTTATATATATATATTTTAAAATATATTTAGCATAAAAATATGATATAAACAATAGGTCAGTTTCTGAAGACACATTCTTGGATCCCTTCATAGAACCTTGGTGTAGTTCCTGCCATCTGAAAATGAGGAACAATCAGGCTACAGATAAGAAACTTATAATATAATATATAAAAAGATACTAGACAGTGGCTTCATCACAACATTGTACCATGTGGACTGAGTGGGGACCCCATTGCGGGACCTCAATTACTAAAGTTAACAGAAAGAAGGGCAGAAAATCGGTTTCTGTCCCCTAAAAATGAGGAAAAATTGGAAATGAGAATATACTGTACTGTGTTTTTGTCACATTATACTGTATGGTCTGTGTTGGAACCCCATTGTGGGACCTCAAGTACTAAAATTACCAGACACCAGGATAGAACATGGATATCTGTCCCCTGAAAAGGAGGAAAGAAGTCAAGTTACATATAAAAGAAGAGACTTGTATAAATACAATATTAAAATATAATAGAGAGTAGCTTCATCATGGACTGAGTGAAGACCCCACTGCAGGACCTCAAGTACTAAAATTAACAGGCACCAGGACAGAGGACATAACACAACATGGAAACTGAGAATCCTGTGTGGTGAGGACTTCCAGAATCCTGAGGCCAATAGCCCCTGCTTTGCCCCGTTCCATAGTCTGGCGTTGTCTACAATGTGGCAGAAGGTCCATCCATCTTTTCCCGTAGGTTGATACAATAAACATCAGTCAAAATAAGTAAAGTTTGCTGCCTCATCTATGGAAATGACTGTCTGGCCACAGATAGGACGGCTGCAGGCCCTGTGGATGGGGCGGCTCCTATATTACTGTTTACATACACCATGGCTATAGCAGATTACTGGAATTTGGTAGAACTTTAACTGTAAACTGTTCCCTGCATCTACAATACCTGACAACTATTCTTTACTGATTACCTTATACACATGCATGCAGGGCAGAGTGTGCATGTGTTTTTAATGGTGCCTCCCTTTGTTCACAGCATAAAAGGTTTTACAACTTTCTAATATGTTTTGTTTTTCAACTCTTTGTTATTTTCTCTGTTTGCTGTCAGTGAATAGAAATGATCTGTCTGAAAACCTGCACAGGGCTAATATTTGTCACAGTAGAAGATTTGTAACAATTGCATCCAGTCTCCACAGTCAGCCGTACGACCATTGGATGGTGAGGGCTATGGAGCAGGTACAGATGCCCCTTATTTGTGCTCGGGGCCCCTCAGCTGTCTGTGTCCCCTTCTGCGCTGGACATGTAACACGTCGGTGTCCCATTAATCCTCTGATCTTATCAGAATTGACACAGAATCTGGATGGCGAAGCGTTTCGCTGCCGCTTATCTTGGATTTGTCATTGACCTTTCCCCCGGTGACCCAAGGAGATGTGACTCGTTGGAAGCGATTGTTAGTGCACAGGTTAATTTAAAGTTACAACGTCAACGCCACAATGTATCATATGAGAGCCCCCCCCCCCATACATCTATATAGGGACCTTGCAGTAACTCCCTGCATCCTCCATAGGCAGACTGTAGACCGTTTATGGCAGTCTGCAGGGAATTCAACCCAATAGTCCTACATCCTTATCTCAGCAATACCCCTACAGGTGACAGGAGCAAATCTGGCGGTAATATCAGTGGCGGGGGGGGGTTACAATTTATGCATTTCTGTAATAACAAGGAATTCCCCTGAAGATTTAACATATTGAATTCCCGCAATGTCTGTCCCCTCTTCGTGACTACTGGCAGGATCAGTCCATACACCGCTAGTACTGTTAGTAGTCCGTTATCACATAGGTCTGCATAAGAGCTGCATACACAAAACTGTAGGGGTTTTTTATAATCAGGATTAAGGCAGAGCTGCTTCATTTTGTATTTTAGATTCATTGGAGCAATAATTAAAAAAAAGATTGCAAAAGTATACACACCCTTTAATGTAACAACAGTGACTTTTTGGAAGACAATGTAACAAGAAGACCAGCGGTCATTACAGATTGTAACTCTGGATTTGTCCTTGCAGAGATCCCACCCTCATATATATATATATCCCACCCTTCTGTACATATATTTATATCCCGCCTTTATATACATATATTATACACATATATGTATACATACCTCACCCTTCTATATATATACATATATTTATATCCCACCCTTCTATAGATAGATACATATATATACACCTGTGTAGTTTGTAGAAGGATGGCTCCAGTATCAGGTCGTAGGTTCCTCAAGCATTAACCAGCTAAGGGGCTTCTTGTTGATGTGGCCTTTGGGGTTCATCGGGCAGGACTGGTTTTACGGGGTGGCAGAATGGGCAATTAGAGGGGGGGTGTCACCATTTTCTATTGGGTCCCCAAGGACAGGACCCCATTAGCAACCTGAGAGATGTATAAGGGTCCACAACATCAATCCTCCGTGTTGTCCTACAGGGTTGAAAATGATCTCTCTCTGCGTTGCGTTCTGCTGCGTAAGTAATGTTATGTCGCGGATTTCCTGGGTGAGAATCCATTCTATTCAATGGGAAACTGATTCTGCCGTGGAAAGTAAGTATTGTATGACAGTACTATGTGGCATTGCATTGCAATATTGTTTGAGATCATTGTATAACAGTATTGTTTGGCAGTGTATGGCAGTATTGTGTGAGTATTGTATAGAGGTATTATTTTGCCTGATATGGCAGTATTTTGTTAGCATTGTATAGAAGTATAATTTTGCATGGTATGGCAGCATTGTGTGAGCATTGTATAGAAGTATTATTTTGCCTGGTATGGCAGTATTATGTGAGCATTGTTTAGAAGTATTATTTTGCCTGATATGGCAGTATTTTGAGACCATTGTATAGAAGTATTATTTTGCCTAGTTTGGCAGTATTTTGTTAGCATTGTATAGAAGTATAATTTTGCATGGTATGGCAGTATTTTGTTAGCATTGTATAGAAGTATTATTTTGCATGGTATGGCAGTATTTTGTTAGCATTGTATAGAAGTATAATTTTGCATGGTATGGCAGTATTTTGTGAGAATTGTATAGAAGTATAATTTTGCATGGTATGGCAGTATTTTGTTAGCATTGTATAGAAGTATTATTTTGCCTAGTATTGCAGTATTTTGTGAGCATTGTATAGAAGTATTATTTTGCATGGTATGGCAGTATTGTGTGAGCATTGTATAGAAGTATAATTTTGCATGGTATGGCAGTATTGTGTGAGCATTGTATAGAAGTATTATTTTGCATGGTATGGAAGTATTTTGTTAGCATTGTATAGAAGTATAATTTTGCATGGTATGGCAGTATTTTGTGAGCATTGTATAGAAGTATTATTTTGCCTAGTATGGCAGTATTTTGTTAGCATTGTATAGGAGTATTATTTTGCCTGGTATGGCAGTATTGTGTGAGCACTGTATGGAAGTATAATTTTGCATGGTATGGCAGTATTTTGTGAGCATTGTATAGAAGTATTATTTTGCCTGGTATGGCAGTATTGTGTGAGCATTGTTTAGAAGTATTATTTTGCCTGGTATGACAGTATTTTGTGAGCATTGTATAGAAGTATAATTTTGCATGGTATGGCAGCATTGTGTGAGCATTGTATAGAAGTATAATTTTGCATGGTATGGCAGCATTGTGTGAGCATTGTATAGAAGTATTATTTTGCATGGTATGGCAGCATTGTGTGAGCATAGTATAGAAGTATTATTTTGCATGGTATGGCAGTATTTTGTTAGCATTGTATAGAAGTATAATTTTGCATGGTATGGCAGTATTTTGTGAGAATTGTATAGAAGTATAATTTTGCATGGTATGGCAGTATTTTGTTAGCATTGTATAGAAGTATTATTTTGCCTAGTATGGCAGTATTTTGTGAGCATTGTATAGAAGTATTATTTTGCATGGTATGGCAGTATTGTGTGAGCATTGTATAGAAGTATTATTTTGCATGGTATGGAAGTATTTTGTTAGCATTGTATAGAAGTATAATTTTGCATGGTATGGCAGTATTTTGTGAGCATTGTATAGAAGTATTATTTTGCCTAGTATGGCAGTATTTTGTTAGCATTGTATAGGAGTATAATTTTGCCTGGTATGGCAGTATTGTGTGAGCACTGTATAGAAGTATAATTTTGCATGGTATGGCAGTATTTTGTGAGCATTGTATAGAAGTATTATTTTGCCTGGTATGGCAGTATTGTGTGAGCATTGTTTAGAAGTATTATTTTGCCTGGTATGACAGTATTTTGTGAGCATTGTATAGAAGTATAATTTTGCATGGTATGGCAGCATTGTGTGAGCATTGTATAGAAGTATAATTTTGCATGGTATGGCAGCATTGTGTGAGCATTGTATAGAAGTATTATTTTGCATGGTATGGCAGTATTTTGTTAGCATTGTATGGAAGTATTATTTTGCCTGGTATGGCAGTATTGTGTGAGCATTGTTTAGAAGTATTATTTTGCCTGGTATGACAGTATTTTGTGAGCATTGTATAGAAGCTCTATTTTGCCTGGTATGGCAGTATTATGTGAGCATTGTATAGAAGTATAATTTTGCATGGTATGGCAGCATTGTGTGAGCATTGTATAGAGGTATTATTTTGCACGGTATGACAGTATTGTGTGAGCATAGTATGGCAGTATTATTTGGCATTGTATGGAAGTCAATGCTAACAGAAGGACGTGGTCCAGAGTAGGGGCACCCTGTGGTAACCCAGCATGTTACATTCCCTATAGCA
Source organism: Rhinella marina (assembly GCA_900303285.1). NCBI lineage: Eukaryota > Metazoa > Chordata > Amphibia > Anura > Bufonidae > Rhinella > Rhinella marina. The sequence continues at coordinate 61,321 of ONZH01008597.1, read as the reverse complement.
CTGCGGCAGACACTCAGGTGCTCAGTTTTGCACTTTTGAATATTCCCATCTCCCTTGCAAATCCCCTGCACAGGTGACTGCACTCAGCCTTCCCAGAATTAAACTACCAAATCTGGTGGCCGGCCCCATCCTGGGGGGACAGCACCTCTACGGGTTCACTCTGCCATCATGCAGTATTTAGACACAGACGCTTCTACCTTTGAACCGATTGCAGCCAAGGTTCAAAGATTAGACCCAAGTGCAATGTGCGGCTTTTATTAGAGCTGCCCCGGGGATGAGACCAGGGCAGTTCCTCGCAGGGACTTGTGGGGATACCAGCCGGTGCTAGGTTCCTGTATGAGAGACTTCAAGGAGGTAAGTGACTCCTGCAGCTCTGAGGGCTGAGCTGGGAAGGCTGGAGGGCTGCTGTGAAACTACAACTCCCAGCATGTCCTGTCAGCCACAGACTGGTACTGCAAAGCACTGCTGCAGGGTTTGAATGAGGATCCAGCCTGGCAGAGGTGAGGCACAGTGCCATGGCAGTATACGGTGCCCCCCTCCCATACAGGATCTAGTCATTTCTACTCTGCCCCAGTCACTGGTGGTCTCCTGCATTACAAGAGGGGCAATTCTGCAGCAATCTGCACCACCTAGGGGCAATACTCAGCTGGCAGTGGAGATCCAGGGGCATGATCTGGCGGCACCACAAATGCCAGGACACGTTTTATCCACTTTTCTCCACTTAGGGATGTAGGGAAGGAGTAACAGATCTTGGGTTTTGCCCATTGGCTTCCAAACAAATGCCATGGGGCTGTGCATCCTTAGGTGCACCCTCTATTGGAGTGCCAGTGGGGCAGTATACATGTGATTCACCTCTACCTTCTATATGTAATTCCATATGTGGGGAGCAGAGCTCAGCGGCTGCGCAGTATACATGTGATTCAACTCTACCTTCTATATGTAATTCTATATGTGGGGAGCAGAGCTCAGCGGCTGCGCAGTATACATGTGATTCACCTCTATCTTCTATATGTAATTCTATATGTGGGGAGCAGAGCTCAGCGGCTGCGCAGTATACATGTGATTCACCTCTTCCTTCTATATGTAATTCTATATGTGGGGAGCTGAACTCAGCGGCTGCGCAGTATACATGTTATTTACCTCTACATTCTATATGTAATTCTATATGTGGAGAGCAGAGCTCAGCGGCTGCGCAGTATACATGCGATTAACCTCTACCTTCTATATGTAATTCTATATGTGGAGAGCAGAGCTCAGCGGCTTCGCAGTATACATGTGATTCACCTCTACCTTCTATATGTAATTCTATATGTGGGGAGTAGAGCTCAGCGGCTGCGCTGTATACATGTGATTCACCTCTTCCTTCTATATGTAATTCTATATGAGAGGAGCAGAGCTCAGCGGCTGCGCAGTATACATGTGATTCGCCTCTATCTTCTATATGTAATTCTATATGAGGGGAGCAGAGCTCAGCGGCTGCGCAGTATACATGTGATTCACCTCTTCCTTCTATATGTAATTCTATATGTGGGGAGCAGAGCTCAGCGCCTGCGCAGTATACATGTCATTCACCTCTATCTTCTATATGCAATTCTATATGTTAGAAGCAGAGCTCAGCGGCTGCGCACTATACATGTGATTCACCTCTTCCTTCTATATGTAATTCTATATGTGGGGAGCAGAGCTCAGCGGCTGTGCAGTATACATGTGATTCACCTCTACCTTCTATATGTAATTCTATATGAGGGGAGCAGAGCTCAGCGGCTGCGCTGTATACATGTGATTCAACTCTACCTTCTATATGTAATTCTATATGTGGAGAGCAGAGCTCAGCGGCTGCGCAGTATACATGTGATTAACCTCTATCTTCTATATGCAATTCTATATGTGGGGAGCAGAGCTCAGCGGCTGCGCAGTATACATGTGATTCACCTCTATCTTCTATATGCAATTCTATATGTGGAGAGCAGAGCTCAGCGGCTGCGCAGTATACATGTGATTTACCTCTACCTTCTATATGTAATTCTACATGTGGAGAGCAGAGCTCAGCGGCTGCGCAGTATATATGTGATTCAACTCTACCTTCTATATGTAATTCTATATGTGGGGAGCAGAGCTCAGCGGCTGCGCAGTATACATGTGATTCAACTCTACCTTCTATATGTAATTCTACATGTGGAGAGCAGAGCTCAGCGGCTGCGCAGTATACATGTGATTTACCTCTACATTCTATATGTAATTCTATATGTGGAGAGCAGAGCTCAGAGGCTGCGCAGTATACATGTGATTAACCTCTATCTTCTATATCTAATTCTATATGTGAGGAGCAGAGCTCAGCGGCTGCGCTGTATACATGTGATTCACCTCTACCTTCTATATGTAATTCTATATGTGGGGAGCAGAGCTCAGCGGCTTCACAGTATACATGTGATTCAACTCTACTTTCTATATGTAATTCTATATGTGGGAGCAGAGCTCAGCGGCTGCGCTGTATACATGTGATTCACCTCTACCTTCTATATGTAATTCTATATGTGATGAGCAGAGCTCAGCGGCTGCGCTGTATACATGTGATTCACCTCTACCTTCTATATGTAATTCTATATGTGGGGAGCAGAGCTCAGCGGCTGCGCAGTGTACATGTGATTTATTTCTGCCTTCTATATGTAATTCCATATGTGGAGAGCAGAGCTCAGCGGCTGTGCAGTATCCATGTGATTCACCTCTACCTTCTATATGTAATTCTATATGTGGGGAGCAGAGCTCAGCGGCTGCGCAGTATACATGTGATTCACCTCTATCTTCTATATGTAATTCTATATGTGAGGAGCAGAGCTTAGCGGCTGCGCAGTATACATGTGATTCACCTCTATCTTCTATATGTAATTCTATATGTGAGGAGCAGAGCTCAGCGGCTGTGCAGTATACATGTGATTCACCTCTATCTTCTATATGTAATTCTATATGTGGGGAGCAGAGCTCAGCGGCTGCGCAGTATACATGTGATTCACCTCTATCTTCTATATGTAATTCTATATGTGAGGAGCAGAGCTCAGCGGCTGTGCAGTATACATGTGATTCACCTCTATCTTCTATATGTAATTCTATATGTGAGGAGCAGAGCTCAGCGACTGTGCAGTATACATGTGATTCACCTCTATCTTCTATATGTAATTCTATATGTGGAGAGCAGGGCTCAGGGGTTGCTTAGTATACATGTGATTCAACTCTACCTTCTATATGTAATTCTATATGTGGGGAGCAGAGCTCAGCGGCTGTGCAGTATACATGTGATTCACCTCTACCTTCTATATGTAATTATATATGTGGGGAGCAGAGCTTAGCGGCTGCGCAGTATACATGTGATTCACCTCTATCTTCTATATCTAATTCTATATGTGAGGAGCAGAGCTCAGCGGCTGCGCAGTATACATGTGATTCACCTATACCTTCTATATGTAATTATATATGTGGGGAGCAGAGCTCAGCGGCTGCGCAGTATACATGTGATTCACCTCTACCTTCTATATGTAATTATATATGTGGGGAGCAGAGCTCAGCGGCTGCGCAGTATACATGTGATTCACCTCTACCTTCTATATGTAATTATATATGTGGGGAGCAGAGCTCAGCGGGTGCGCAGTGTACATGTCATTCACCTCTACCTTCTATATGTAATTTTATATGTGAGGAGCAGAGCTCAGCGGCTGCGCAGTATACATGTGATTCACCTCTACCTTCTATCAGGACCAGATTAAGGCTACCAGGGGCCGCCCCTCGCCGCAACTTACGCCAGGCCCTCCAGAACAATGTAACAAAGTTCCGTTGAGGGTTATGTTTGAATCCTGTTTCAAGAATTTAAATGTAACCCTTGAACGGAAAGCCCAGTGAAGAGTTAATAGTGATCTGAATATAGCCTTTGAAAAAATATCAACGAGATGTTACCAGTTGGGTGGGTGGAGGTCGCTGATACTGTCCAATCAGTGCTGACAGACTGAAAAGACGCACCCCAACTGGAAACATCCAGTTGACTATTTATATAAAAATGACGTCATCGCGTCCGTCTGCTCTGTTGCCCTCAGCTCCGGATAGGATCTGGCTCTGGCCTATCCAGGGCTGCGGTGACCCGGGTCAGACGGATGCGACTATCTCACTGGCGGAAGTAGCCAGTGAGATAGGAGACAGCGGAGCACGGGAGCGCAAAGCTCCCATGCTCTACTGTACCACCGGCAGCGGGGGGCGGCACCAGGGGCGCGGGGGGTAGGGTGGCCACCTGCTTCATCTCAAAAAGGAGGACATTCTTGACCACACCCACAACCTGCTAAACCACACCCCCAACCTGCTAAACCACACCCACAATCTGCTAAACCTCGCCCCTCATCCAGTAAGTGCCTGGCAAAAGAAAAAAAAAAAAAAAAAGAGGAAAACCTTAAGCTGAGCTGTGCTGGGGCTGGAGTGCTTGTTTGCTCTGGAGCTGACACTCCACATACAATAAGACATGAGCCAGAGGGAGCACAGCGCTGGCAGCATCACCACAGTCATTTAAACACAAGGATGAGGAAATTTTTTTCCTCTTTTTGGTGATGTGCACACTGATGTGCAGGTGTATGGTATGTGTCCACTGCAGCCAGTTCTCAGCATTAGATCACTGATTGGCTGCAGCAGTAACATACCATATACCGGCAAGTCCTTGCTGAAGAAACAGGTGACACATATTTGGATGGACATTACATTCACCAGCACCAGACATACCAGATGATACAGCAGCACATACCTCTTACATCCAGTGACGTCTTCCTGATGTAGATCGTCTCTTTTCTCATCTTCTCTATTTGGCCCACACCGCCATGACACTTCTTTCAGCCCCATCTTCTCTCTGCCACAAAGACATCATAGATTACCCACTTTTACTGTTATCCTGCTGCTGCCTAAAATACTGCGCCCACTGTGCTCCCCAATGTCCCCAAATACTATACCATGCCCCCCGTGCCCCCATCAGACCTCACATCAGCCCGCTGTGCCTCCTTCAGACCTCAGATCAGCCCACAGTGCCCCCTTCAGACCTCAGATCAGCCCACTGTGCCCCCATCAGACCTCAGATCAGCCCGCTGTGCCTCCTTCAGACCTCAGATCAGCCCACTGTGCCCCCATCAGACCTCAGATCAGCCCGCTGTGCCTCCTTCAGACCTCAGATCAGCCCACAGTGCCTCCTTCAGACCTCAGATCAGCCCACAGTGCCCCCTTCAGACCTCAGATCAGCCCACTGTGCCCCCATCAGACCTCAGATCAGCCCGCTGTGCCTCCTTCAGACCTCAGATCAGCCCACTGTGCCCCCATCAGACCTCAGATCAGCCCGCTGTGCCTCCTTCAGACCTCAGATCAGCCCACAGAGCCTCCTTCAGACCTCAAATCAGCCCACTGTGCCAACATCAGACCTCAGATCAGCCCACTGTGCCTCCTTCAGACCTCAGATCAGCCCACAGTGCCTCCTTCAGACCTCAGATCAGCCCACTGTGCCCCCTTCAGACCTCAGATCAGCCCACTGTGCTTCCTTCAGACCTCACATCAGTCCACAGAGCCCCCTTCAGACCTCAGATCAGCCCGCTGTGCCCCCTTCAGACCTCAGATCAGCCCACAGTGCCCCCTTCAGACCTCACATCAGCCCACAGTGCCCCCATCAGACATCAGATCAGCCCACTGTGCCCCCATCAGACCTCGCATCAGCCCACTGTGCCCCCTTCAGACCTCAGATCAGCCCACAGTGCCTCCTTCAGAACTCACATCAGCCCACAGTGCCCCCTTCAGACCTCAGATCAGCCCACAGTGCCCCCTTCAGACCTCAGATCAGCCCACAGTACCTCCTTCAGACCTCAGATCAGCCCACAGTACCTCCTTCAGACCTCAGATCAGCCCACAGTGCCCCCTTCAGACCTCAGATCAGCCCACAGTGCCCCCATCAGACATCAGATCAGCCCACAGTGCCCCCTTCAGACCTCAGATCACCCAATAGTGCCCCCTTCAGACCTCAGATCACCCTATAGTGCCCCCTTCAGACATCACATCAGCCTATAGTGCCCCCATCAGACCTCAGATCAGCCCATAGTGCCCCCTCCAGACCTCATATCACCCAATAGTGCCCCCATCAGACATCACATCAGCCTATAGTGCCCCCATCAGACCTCAGATCAGCCCATAGTGCCCCCTCCAGACCTCAGATCACCCTATAGTGCCCCCTTCAGACCTCAGATCACCCTATAGTGCCCCCTTCAGACCTCAGATCACCCTATAGTGCCCCCATCAGACATCAGATCAGCCCACAGTGCCCTCTTCAGACCTCAGATCAGCCCACAGTGCCCCCTTCAGACCTCAGATCCCCCAATAGTGCCCCCTTCAGACCTCAGATTACCCAATAGTGCCCCCTTCAGACCTCAGATCACCCTATAGTGCCCCCTTCAGACCTCAGATCACCCTATAGTGCCCCCATCAGACATCAGATCAGCCCATAGTGCCCCTTCAGACCTCAGATCAGCCTATAGTGCCCAATTCAGACCTCAGATCACCCTATAGTGCCCCCTTCAGACCTCAGATCACCCTATAGTGCCCCCATCAGACATCAGATCAGCCCATAGTGCCCCCTTCAGACCTCAGATCACCCTATAGTACCCCCTTCAGACCTCAGATCACCCTATAGTGCCCCCTTCAGCCCTCAGATCACCCTATAGTGCCCCCTTCAGACCTCAGATCACCCTATAGTGCCCCCTTCAGACCTCAGATCACCCTATAGTGCCCTCTTCAGACCTCAGATCACCCTATAGTGCCCCCATAGACATCACATGAGCCTATAGTGCCCCATTCAGACCTCAGATCAGCCCACTGTGCCCCCATAAAAAAAAATAAAAAAACTTACCTCTAGGCAGCTCCGGGTCCGGCGCTCTTCTGTCTTCACTGCCCGCGCTGCACTGTTACCTGACTGCGTGCAGCGTCAGGTCAGAGTGCGCGCACTACGTCCTGACGCCGCACCAGTCAGGTTAGTGCACCCACTCCACCAATGAAGAAGGGAGCGCAGGAGCAGAGCGGTGAGTACCAGGACCCAGCTCCTGCGCTCCAGCAATGAGCGCTTCCATCTGTATTGATGGAAGCGCTCATTGCTCCCTGCGCCCCAACTGTAAAAAAGGAGGACTTCTAGCGCGGGGCCCCCTGAAATCATTGGAGCCGGGGCCTGGAGCAGTAGCTCCAAATGCTCCAATTATAATCCGGCCCTGCCTTCTATATGTAATTATATATGTGCAGAGCAGAGCTCAGCGGCTGCGCAGTATACATGTGATTCACCTCTATCTTCTATGTGTAATTCTATATGTGGGGAGCAGAGCTCAGCGGCTGCGCAGTATACATGTGATTCACCTCTATCTTCTATGTGTAATTCTATATGTGGGGAGCAGAGCTCAGCGGCTGCGCAGTATACATGTGATTCACTTCTACCTTCTATATGTAATTCTATATGTGGGGAGCAGAGCTCAGCGGCTGCGCAGTATACATGCGATTCACCTCTACCTACTATATGTAATTCTATATGTGGAGAGCAGAGCTCAGCGGCTGCGCAGTATACATGTGATTCAACTCTACGTTCTATATGTAATTCTATATGTGGGGAGCAGAGCTCAGCGGCTGCGCAGTATACATGTGATTCAACTCTACGTTCTATATGTAATTCTATATGTGGAGAGCAGAGCTCAGCGGCTGCGCAGTATACATGTGATTCAACTCTACGTTCTATATGTAATTCTATATGTGGGGAGCAGAGCTCAGCGGCTGCGCAGTATACATGTGATTCACCTCTTCCTTCTATATGTAATTCTGCACAGTATACATCCAGTAAGGGAATATTCTGCAAGATCTTATTCCCACCCCAGTGATTCACCTCTGTGTTCTTCCCGGACGGCACACGGATACAGTAAATTCTATATGTAATTCTATATGCAGGGAGCAGAGCTCAGCGACTGCGCAGTATACATGTGATTCAACTCTACCTTCTATATGTAATTCTATATGTGGGGAGCAGAGCTCAGCGGCTGCTCAGTATACATGTGATTCTCGGAGGGCACACAGACACAGTGAATTCTATATGTGCATACAGATGTCCGTTTTTTTGTGGACCGTTCATCCACACAAACAATGAAAAAGCCCCATCCTGAACCCGGAGCTCTGCGGACACGGGCGCGTGAATAAGACCTTACAATGGGAATGGACGAGGAGAGGTCATGACTGGTGACCTGCAGTATATATATATAGGTTGTAGGTTTTGGTAATTCTCCTATATAATAGCGGTAGGGGCGGGATACAGATTGTATACAGTATACAGCAGCCTGTGAGCGGAGGCTCCAGTGTATCCCCGCAGCTGCCAGGGACCTTTGCTCAGGAGCGGCTGCTGATATTTACACTTGACCCTCGGCCCAGATTATTCCAGGTATTCTCTATATGTCCAAGATTGTCAGATACTGGATGTAGTCAGCCCAGCGCTCCCAAAGTACAGACCAAAGGGCTGAAGTACATCATCAAGAGGACGGCCGATCCAGAGAGGTGACTGTCTGTATCACAGGAAAAGATTAGATACATCAGGTCCGAAGACAGTATCAGACATGACAGGATTAGATACACAGCTCAGCTGACAGTATCGCATATGATAGGATTAGATACATAGCTCAGCAGACAGTATCACACATGACAGGATTAGATACAGTGCTCAGCTGACAGTATCACACAGGATAGGATTAGATACAATGCTCAGCAGACAGTATCACACAGGATAGGATTAGATACACAGCTCAGCAGACAGTATTACACAGGATAGGATTAGATACACAGCTCAGCAGACAGTATCACACAGGATAGGATTAGATACACAGCTCAGCAGACAGTATCATATAACACAGTTATAATGAAGCACCCCATCACTCCAGTTATAATGAGACACCCCGGGATGTTTGCTCGGTCGCCCCACTCCGATTCTCTTCTACATTGTTAATTAAATTAATTGCACTGTGGATCTTTCACACCTAATTGGCTTGGAGCGTCCGCCCTGCATGTTCGCACACGCTGCTGAGTCCAGACACATCTCCACCTGAAATAAGTCACTCCGGTGATAACACGATGCCAGTGTGCCAGAAACCAAAAATGACAGCCCCCTAACCCAAATCCCCTGATCCCATGGGAAACAGTGAATCTAAAACAAACATGTGTGATACAGTCTGCTAAGATAATGTATCTAAGCCTAGAATATGTGATACTGTGTGCTGAGCTATGTATCTAATCCTGTTCTGTGTGATACAGTCTGCTGAGCTGTGTATATAATCCTATCATGTGTGATACTGTCTGCTGAGCTGTGTATCTAAACCAATGATGTGTGATACAGTCTGCTGAGCTGTGTATCTAATCCTACCCTATGTGATACTGTCTGCTGAGCTGTGTATCTAATCCTATCCTGTGTGATACTGTCTGCTGAGCTGTGTATCTAAACCAATGATGTGTGATACAGTCTGCTGAGCTGTGTATCTAATACTACCCTATGTGATACTGTCTGCTGAGCTGTGTATCTAAACCAATGATGTGTGATACAGTCTGCTGAGCTGTGTATCTAATCCTACCCTATGTGATACTGTCTGCTGAGCTGTGTATCTAATCCTATAATGTGTTATACTGTCTCCGCATATCACTACATCACCATCATGCGGAGTTATTGGATACATGCGGTATATATAATGAACTCTTCTCTTCGTGGTTTAGGTCTTTCGGCCGGTGAGATGTGTTGCTGCCTCGCTTTCCTGTTCACCCCTCTGCCGACCCCGGCCATTTTCACCCTCATAGCCATCGGACTGACCGCTTTCTTCTATGTTCTCACCAAGCCCAAGCCGGTGCATCCTCCTATAGATTTGAACCGGCAGTCCATCGGGACACAGGTAATGTGTACATCGTATCAGTACTATTGCTCTCATATGACCAATGTTCTTCCAAAATGTTGCGTTTCCTTCAGGTTTCTCCATGGTTCAGGATTCCTGTCATTGTCTCTATCACCTGATGGATCCTCTCATCATACAAGTCCAACTTAAGATAAAGCTCCTGTTCATGCATCTCTATAGAGTGTTCATGATTTCTGTCTTCATCCATCTTGTTGATGGTCTCCTTTTTCATATCTTCCTCCATATTTGTCTTCTCCAGTGAGCTTGGGCCAGGTTTGACTCCCAGTTCCCATATGAATGATGTTCTACAGAATGTCCTGTCTCATGTTTGGGTCTTCAGACTTCCTAATATTGGTAAATGTCTCCACCCAACTTGTTGCTGGTCTCCTTCTTCACTTCTCTATCCGTGATCTCATCAAGTTCACAATAAGGGAACATTGTAGTTTGGTCATTTGTGCCTTTAGTAGGTTGGCAACACAAAGGAAAAAACACAATGCAGCAGCAGCACCCTGCAAACACAAGTAATGTACAATAATGCCATACTCATATAAACCGTTCTGGTGCTAGTGCTGCACTTATTTTGCAAAATTGAGATTCTTGGCAAATCATTTTGTACAAAATTATTTGAGCCCGTCTGCCATGCGTCAAGGCGATCTCTTTAAGACTGTTGGTTCCACATGAATGCTGGGTCCACTCTGCCTTTGCCATTTTTGGTGCCTTAAAGGCCTCCATTAAATCCAGATTCAGATCCCTGAATTTTATGGTGGCCATTATGGCACATAAAAGGTAGGAATTAGTGTTAGGTTCCCGTCTTAAAGAGATCGCCTTGACGCATGGCAGACAGGCTCAAATAATTTTGTATAAAATGATTTTCCAAGAATCTCAATTTTGCAAAATAAGTGTAGCACTAGCACCAGAATGGTTTATATGAGTATGACATTATTGTACGTTATTTGTGTTTGCCATTGTGTTTTTTTCCATAGTGTACCAAGCCATGGCAGCGTGCACCTGCACATTGGATGTGCTGACTGACCCCCTTTTTTTAGTTGGTTGGCTTCATTTGACCAAGGCTCCGCCTTTCCGTTCTCCTTGCCAAAATCTGTATTCTCAAAATCTTCACCAGCACCAGGGTGTGAATACGTATTCCTTCCCAATTAATAATTTGTCTGTGCTAGCTACGTATAACGAGACCCAAAAAAGTTTGACCTGAATGTCAGTTTCCCTTGTAAGGTGGCCGTTCAGTGGTCACTCAAAAAGAGAGTGGCCTCAAAGATGACTGAGAAGTCCATTCCTCGAGTTACAGATCTTGGAGCAATGGCAGCAGGAGGATCCACTTGGGAGTCATTGTTTCTGTAGGTTCTACTCCATCTCTTTCAATCACCATCTTCTATCTGCCTCCATGGAGAGGTGACTGGTTTCCAAATTAACTTCTGCTCGATGGATCATGTGGACCTAAAGGGATTCCATGTTAGCAACGTTGATCTGACCTTTTCGAAGGTCTTGAGGATGTCTTTAGGCTGATTCTGCCATCCCCTTTCTCTAGCCTGATAGAAGCACTCAGAGGTCACTTTGGAATAGATTGGGTTAAGGATGGCCTAGAAGCACAAATGATGTAGATATTTCGGATGATGCGCCCAATAACAAGGACTTTCTGTGGTAACAAAATAATTGCCCCTTGGACAGATCTCCTGTAGGTCCCTGGTCATTGGCAACGGGCCAAGAATCTTGCTTATTGAGTCATTTAGATTTCCAAAATATATCTAGAACAGTTTCCTCAAAGGTAAATCGTTAACGGTAACTACAGAAGAAGTCGAGAAGGTGAAGATCATGAAGTGGCAGAAGGAGGGCAGAGTAGGCAGTCGTCACTAAGGTGCAGTTCTATTGGCAAAGGAGATGACCATAGATTTCAATTACTTGGAATTTCCTCCTACTTGGAAATTCTTCAACATTGAATACAAATGTGATACAGCAAAGTGAAAATGATAGAAGCATAGAAAAAAAATATCATCCCCAGATAGAAATGTCACATTGCTGCACATGTCGTCCTGCAGATATGTCTCAGGGAGATATGTAATGATTACAGGTGCAGCCTTATTAGACACCGAGTCTTGCCACAAAAGGGCATAAAAGTGCTTTCCCCGCTACCTCTATGTCATAGGGCTACTTTTGAGTAGTGTACCTCTTGGTGAGAGATTGGTGACTCGTAGACATTCGCCCAGTTGACAGACTTTGAGAGGACGCATCATTGGACTGAGAGAAGCAAGATGGTTGTGTCTATAAATCGTTTACCATCTTCTTGTTGTTCTGACCTCGCTGGTAGAAGATGTTGGGAGCTGTGGTTAGGTGAGGGCATGCTGACACAGTAAACAGGCTCGGACAGCCCAGACAGATAACCAGTAAAGAGGGTCAAGATACAGGCGGCCCCTTCATAACAACAGATTGATCTCCAGTCCAGCATTTATGGGACCAGCGGGGACGCCGGCTTCACCAGCCTAAGAGTGTGCAGGATCTACAAGCCCAGCTGTAACATCTGAGGGCATCAGTATACCAGGAACCTGTATGCCTCCATGCCCAACGGTATCTCATCTTGTATCCAGGCTAGAGGCCGTATATGATCTTGTATCCAGGCTAGAGGTCGTATTTCATCTTATAGCCAGGCTAGAGGCCGTGTCTCATCTTGTATCTAGGCTAGAGGTTGTATCTCATCTTGTATCCAAGCTAAAGGCCATATCTAATCTTGTATCCAGGCTAGAAACTGCATCTCATCTTGTATCCAGGCTAGAGGCCGTATCTCATCTTGTATCCAGGCTGGAGGCTGTATCTCATCTTGTATCCAGGCTAGAGGCCGTATCCCATCTTGTATCCAGGCTAGAGGCCGTATCTCATCTTGTATCCAGGCTAGAGGCCATATCTCATCTTGTATCCAGGCTAGAGGCCGTATCTCATCTTGTATCAAAGCTAAAGGCCATATCTCATCTTGTATCCAGTCTAGAGGCCGTATCTCATCTTGTATCCAGGCTAGAGGCTGTATCTCATCTTGTATCCAGGCTAGAGGCTGTATCTCATCTTGTATCCAGGCTAGAGGCCGTATTTCATCTTGTATCCAGGCTAGAGGCCGTATTCCTGCATTCTTGTATCCAGGCTGGAGGTCGTATCTGATCTTGTATCCAGGCTAGAGGGCCGTATTTTCGACATCTTGTATCCAGGCTAGAGGCCGTATCCCATCTTGTATCCAGGCTAGAGGCTGTATCTCATCTTGTATCCAGAGCTAGAGGCCGTATTTCATTTTGTATCCAGGCTAGAGGCTGAATCTCATCATTTATCCAGGCTAGAGGCTGTATCTCATCTTGTATCCAAACTAGAGGCCGTATCTCATCTCGTATACAGGCTAGAGGCTGTATCTCATCTTGTATCCAGGCTAGAGGCAGTATCTCATCTTGTATCCAGGCTAGAGGCTGTATCTCATCATTTATCCAGGCTAGTGGCTGTATCTCATCTTGTATCCAAACTAGAGGCCGTATCTCATCTCGTATACAGGCTAGAGGCTGTATCTCATCTTGTATCCAAGCTAAAGGCCATATCTCATCTTGTATCCAAACTAAAGGCCATATCTAATCTTGTATCCAGGCTAGAAACTGTATCTCATCTTGTATCCAGGCTAGAGGCCGTATCTCATCTTGTATCCAGGCTAGAGGCTGTATCTCATCTTGTATCAAGGCTAGAGGCTGTATCTCATCTTGTATCCAGGCTAGAGGCCGTATTTCATCTTGTATCCAGACTAGAGGCTGTATCTCATCTTGTATCCAGGCTAGAGGCCGTATTTCATCTTGTATCCAGGCTAGAGGCAGTATCTCATCTTGTATCCAGGCTAGAGGCCGTACCTCATCTTGTATCAAGGCTAAAGGCCATATCTCATCTTGTATCCAAGCTAAAGGCCATATCTAATCTTGTATCTAGGCTAGAGTCTGTATCTCATCTTGTATCCAGGCTAGAGGCTGTATCTCATCTTGTATCCAGGCTAGAGGCCATATCTAATCTTGTATCCAAGCTAAAGGCCATATCTAATCTTGTATCTAGGCTAGAGTCTGTATCTAATCTTGTATCCAGGCTAGAAGCTGTATCTCATCTTGTATCCAGTCTAGAGGCTGTATCTCATCTTGTATCCAGGCTAGAGGCCATATCTCATCTTGTATCCAGGCTAGAGGCCGTATTTCATCTTGTATCCAGGCTAGAGGCAGTATCTCATCTTGTATCCAGGCTAGAGGCTGTATCTCACCATTTATCCAGGCTAGAGGCTGTATCTCATCTTGTATCCAAACTAGAGGCCGTATCTCATCTCGTATACAGGCTAGAGGCTGTATCTCATCATTTATCCAGGCTAGAGGCCGTATCTCATCTTGTATCCAGGTTAGAGTCCGTATCTCATCTTGTATCCAGGCTTGAGGCTGTATCTCATTTTGTATCCAGGCTAGAGGCTGTATCCCATCTTGTATCCAGGCTAGAGACTGTATCTCATCTTGTATCCAGGCTAGAGGCCGTATCTCATCTTGTATCCAGGCTAGAGGCTGTATCTCATCATTTATCCAGGCTAGAAGCTGTATCTCATCTTGTATCCAAACTAGAGGCCGTATCTCATCTCGTATACAGGCTAGAGGCTGTATCTCATCTTGTATCCAGGTTAGAGGCCGTATCTCATCTTGTATCCAGGCTAGAGACTGTATCTCCTCTTGTATCCAGGCTGGAGGTCATATCTCATCTTGTATCCAAGCTAGAGGCCGTATCTCATCTTGTATCCAAGCTAGAGGCCATATTTTATCTTGTATCTAGGCTAGAGGCCATATTTCATCTTGTATCCAGGCTAGAGACTGTATCTCCTCTTGTATCAAGGCTGGAGGTCATATCTCATCTTGTATCCAAGCTAGAGGCCGTATCTCATCTTGTATCCAAGCTAGAGGCCATATTTTATCTTGTATCTAGGCTAGAGGTCGTATTTCATCTTATATCCAGGCTAGAAACCGTATCTCAACTTGTATCCAGGCTAGAGGCCGTATCTCATCTTGTATCCAGGTTGGAGGCTGGGGTTATCCCACAGGATAGGTGATAAATATATGAGACCCCCACCAATCACTAGAGCAGTATCCTGAGCCCCCCATCCCTAATCACAGTGGTCATGCTCAGCGGTTTCTGACATTAACATAGACTTTGAATGGCGAGGCAGTGGTCATACGGGAACACCACCCCATTGATACTCCTCCTCACCACGTGACCAAATTCGAGACTCAATTTGTTTAGTGGGGTCACCCCCTTAATTAACATGTTGACATGTCCTGTAAGTGGCTGTATTTGTCAGTGCTGTCATGTTCTACCTGCAGGGCGGAGCTCGGCGGTCCATGTTACTGAAGGATGACACCCTCATGTCGTACTACTATGAAGACGCCAAAACCTTGTATGAAGTCTTCATGAGGGGACTCCGAGTGTCAGGTATATATCATGGGAGACTTAGTCCCTGCATAAAAAGAAGCATCACTGTTACCTATGCTCTCCACCTCGTAGCCTGCCCAAAACCTGTCCTCTACTCCTCGTAACCTGCCCTAAACCTGTCCTCTTCTCCTCGTAACCTGCCCTAAACCTGTCCTCTACTCCTTGTAACCTGCCCTAAACCTGTCCTCTACTCCTTATAACCTGCCCTAAACCTGTCCTCTATTCCTCGTAACCTGCTCTAAACCTGTCCTCTACTCCTCGTAACCTGCCCTAAACCTGTCCTCGTCTCCTCGTAACCTGCCCTAAACCTGTCCTCTACTCCTTGTAACTTGCCCTAAACCGTACTCTACTCCTCGTAACCTGCCCTAAACCTGTCCTCTACTCCTCGTAACCTGCCCTAAACCTGTCCTCTACTCCTCACAACCTGCCCTAAACCTGTCCTCTACTCCTCGTAACCTGCCCTAAACCTGTCCTCTACTCCTCGTAACCTGCCCTAAACCTGTCCTCTACTCCTCGTAACCTGCTCTAAACCTGTCCTCTACTCCTCATAATCTGCCCTAAACCTTTCCTCTACTCCTTGTAACCTGCCCTGAACCTGTCCTCTACTCCTCGTAACCTGCTCTAAACCTGTCCTCTACTCCTCGTAACCTGCCCTAAACCTGTCCTCTACTCCTCGTAACCTTCCCTAAACCTGTCCTCTACTCCTCGTAACCTGCCCTAAACCTGTCCTCTACTCCTCGTAACCTTCCCTAAACCTGTCCTCTACTCCTCGTCACCTGCCCTAAACCTGTCCTCTACTTCTCGTCACCTGCCCTAAACGTTTCCTTTACTCCTTGTATCCTGCCCTAAACCCGTCCTCTACTCCTCGTAACCTGCCCTAAACCTGTCCTCTTCTCCTCGTAACCTGCCCTAAACCTGTCCTCTAGTCCTTGTAACTTGCCCTAAAGCGTACTCTACTCCTCGTAACCTGCCCTAAACCTGTCCTCTACTCCTCGTAACCTGCCCTAAACCTGTCCTCTGCTCCTCACAACCTGCCCTAAACCTGTCCTCTACTCCTCGTAACCTGCCCTAAACCTGTCCTCTACTCCTCGCAACCTGCCCTAAACCTGACCTCTACTCCTCGTAACCTGCTCTAAACCTGTCCTCTACTCCTCATAATCTGCCCTAAACCTGTCCTCTACTCCTTGTAACCTGCCCTAAACCTGTCCTCTACTCCTCGTCACCTGCCCTAAACCTGTCCTCTACTTCTCGTAACCTGCCCTAAACCTGTCCTCTACTCCTCACAACCTGCCCTAAACCTGTCCTCTACTCCTCGTAACCTGCCCTAAACCTGGTCCTCTACTCCTCGTAACCTGCCCTAAACCTGTCCTCTACTCCTCGTAACCTGCCCTAAACCTGTCCTCTACTCCTCGTAACCTGCCCTGAACCTGTCCTCTACTCCTCGTAACCTGCTGTAAACCTGTCCTCTACTCCTCATAATCTGCCCTAAACCTTTCCTCTACTCCTTGTAACCTGCCCTGAACCTGTCCTCTACTCCTCGTAACCTGCTCTAAACCTGTCCTCTACTCCTCGTAACCTGCCCTAAACCTGTCCTCTACTCCTCGTAACCTGCCCTAAACCTGTCCTCTACTCCTCGTAACCTGCCCTAAACCTGTCCTCTACTCCTCGTAACCTTCCCTAAACCTGTCCTCTACTCCACGTAACCTGCCCTAAACCCGTCCTCTACTCCACGTATCCTGCCCTAAACCTGTCCTCTACTCCTCATAACTTGCCATAAACCTGTCCTCTACTCCTCGTAACCTGCCCTAAACCCGTCCTCTACTCCACGTAACCTGCCCTAAACCTGTCCTCTACTCCTCATAACTTGCCATAAACCTGTCCTCTACTCCTCGTAACCTGCTCTAAACCTGTCCTCTACTCCTTGTAACCTGCCCTAAACCAGTCCTCTACTCCTCACAACCTGCCCTAAACCTGTCCTCTACTCCTCGTAACCTGCCCTAAACCTGTCCTCTACTCCTCGTAACCTGCCCTAAACCTGACCTCTACTCCTCGTAACCTGCTCTAAACCTGTCCTCTACTCCTCATAATCTGCCCTAAACCTGTCCTCTACTCCTTGTAACCTGCCCTAAACCTGTCCTCTACTCCTTGTAACCTGCCCTAAACCTGTCCTCTACTCCTCGTAACCTGCCCTAATCCTGTCCTCTACTCCTCGTAACCTACCCTAAACCTGTCCTCTACTCCTCGTAACCTGCCCTAAACCCGTCCTCTACTCCTCGTAACCTGCCCTAAACCTGTCCTCTACTCCTCGTAATCTGCCCTAAACCCGTCCTCTTCTCCTCGTAACCTGCCCTAAACCTGTCCTCTACTCCTCGTAACCTGCCCTAAACCTGTCCTCTACTCCTTGTAACCTGCCCTAAACCTGTCCTCTACTCCTTGTAACCTGCCCTAAACCTGTCCTCTACTCCTTATAACCTGCCCTAAACCTGTCCTCTACTCCTTGTAACCTTCCCTAAACCTGTCCTCTACTCCTCGTAGCCTGCTCTAAACCTGTCCTCTACTCATCATAACCTGCCCTAAACCTGTCCTCTACTCATCATAAACCTGCCCTAAACCTGTCCTCTACTCCTTGTAACCTGCCCTAAACCTGTCCTCTACTCCTTGTAACCTGCCCTAAACCTGTCCTCTACTCCTCGTAACCTGCTCTAAACCTGTCCTCTACTCCTCGTAACCTACCCTAAACCTGTCCTCTACTCCTCGTAACCTGCCCTAAACCCGTCCTCTACTCCTCGTAACCTGCCCTAAACCTGTCCTCTACTCCTCGTAATCTGCCCTAAACCCGTCCTCTTCTCCTTGTAACCTGCCCTAAACCTGTCCTCTACTCCTCGTAACCTGCCCTAAACCTGTCCTCTACTCCTTGTAACCTGCCCTAAACCTGTCCTCTACTCCTTGTAACCTGCCCTAAACCTGTCCTCTACTCCTTATAACCTGCCCTAAACCTGTCCTCTACTCCTTGTAACCTTCCCTAAACCTGTCCTCTACTCCTCGTAGCCTGCTCTAAACCTGTCCTCTACTCATCATAACCTGCCCTAAACCTGTCCTCTACTCATCATAACCTGCCCTAAACCTGTCCTCTACTCC
Organism: Rhinella marina; assembly: GCA_900303285.1. Lineage (NCBI taxonomy): Eukaryota > Metazoa > Chordata > Amphibia > Anura > Bufonidae > Rhinella > Rhinella marina. The sequence continues at coordinate 42,749 of ONZH01008597.1, read as the reverse complement.
TTGTAACCTGCCCTAAAACCTGTCCTCTACTCCTTGTAACCTGCCCTAAACCTGTCCTCTACTCCTTATAACCTGCCCTAAACCTGTCCTCTACTCCTTGTAACCTTCCCTAAACCTGTTTTCTACTCCTCGTAACCTGCTCTAAACCTGTCCTCTACTCATCATAACCTGCCCTAAACCTGTCCTCTACTCCTTGTAACCTGCCCTAAACCTGTCCTCTACTCCTTGTAACCTGCCCTAAACCTGTCCTCTACTCTTTATAACCTGCCCTAAACCTGTCCTCTACTCCTTGTAACCTTCCCTAAACCTGTCCTCTACTCCTTGTAACCTGCCCTAAACCTGTCCTCTACTCCTTATAACCTGCCCTTAACCTGTCTACTCCTTGTAACCTTCCCTAAACCTGTCCTCTACTCCTCGTAACCTGCTCTAAACCTGTCCTCTACTCATCATAACCTGCCCTAAACCTGTCCTCTACTCATCATAACCTGCCCTAAACCTGTCCTCTACTCCTTGTAACCTGCTCTAAACCTGTCCTCTACTCCTTATAACCTGCCCTAAACCTGTCCTCTACTCCTTGTAACCTGCCCTAAACCTGTCCTCTACTCCTTGTAACCTGCCCTAAACCTGTCCTCTACTCCTTATAACCTGCCCTAAACCTGTCCTCTACTCCTCGTAACCTGCTCTAAACCTGTCCTCTACTCATCATAACCTGCCCTAAACCTGTCCTCTACTCATCATAACCTGCCCTAAATCTGTCCTCTACTCCTCGTAACTTGCCATAAACCTGTCCTCTACTCCTCACAACTTGCCATAAACCTGCCCTCTACTCCTCGTAACCTGCCCTAAACCTGTCCTCTACTCCTTATAACCTGCCCTAAACCTGTCCTCTACTCCTCATAACCTGCCCTAAACCTGTCCTCTACTCCTCGTAACCTGCCCTAAACCTGTCCTCTACTCCACGTAACCTTCCCTAAACCTGTCCTCTACTCCTCGTAACCTGCCCTAAACCTGTCCTCTACTCCACGTAACCTGCCCTAAACCTGTCCTCTACTCCACGTAACCTGCCCTAAACCTGTCCTCTACTCCTCATAACTTGCCATAAACCTGTCCTCTACTCCTCGTAACCTGCTCTAAACCTGTCCTCTACTCCTTGTAACCTGCCCTAAACCAGTCCTCTACTCCTCACAACCTGCCCTAAACCAGTCCTCTACTCCTCGTAACCTGCCCTAAACCTGTCCTCTACTCCACGTAACCTGCCCTAAACCTGTCCTCTACTCCACGTAACCTGCCCTAAACCTGTCTCTTACTCCTCATAACTTGCCCCCAAAGTGACTTTTTTTACAATTTTCTTCATTTTCCTATTTCATAAGCTTTGAAGCGGCAAAAATGATGCAATGATATATTAGAATATATTATAAAATGTGTCATCTCTGTATGATACTGCCTTATACTTTTATACTTCCATTATTTTTGCTGTTTTTACGTATTTTTTATACTTTCTAATGACTTGTTACTGAATGGAAACCATCAGCAAGCAGGTTATCTGCTACTGACAGCTTTTACTATATATATTTTTTTAGTTTAATTGTGGCTTTGGGGAATACCTCGGGCAACTCTGCTTAGTAACATGGACACATGATAGCCATGACCTCCATAGAACACGTCAATACCTATTTTGAGTACTGTATTGTGCACTGTGGTAGTGGAGGGGGGGGGAGGTAGTGAAATTCTGAAGAGGCAGTCGGGTACACATCCTATTGACACTGAGAACACAACTACTCACTGAAATGAATAATCTTAGGATAACAGACCTGTCAAAAGTTACGTGCCTGCTTGTTGATGGTTTCCAAGCAATGAACAGGATGTTTTAAGTGAAAACATATAAAAAAAATATTGAATATATTGTTATTGCACCGTAGAGTTGGTATTAATCACTCACAGGAGCCGATGTGCATCATCATGGTGTCAATGGGGGGAGACCTGGCCAGAAGTTAGTCTGCCGACTACTGTTTTCATCAGTGATGTATACAATCTATAATGTAATAATTCCCTTTTTTTTTTCATTTTTAATCTGTACCATGTGACCCTCGGATTCTGCAGGGAATGGAGATTGTCTCGGATTCCGGAAACCAAATCAGGCCTATAAATGGATCACATACAAGCAGGTGAGGTCCGGACCAAGTAGGAAAGGTGGATAAAAGATGATTTTGTGTCTCCTCTCCCAATTTCAGGCTCATCTAAGCATAAACAAAATTCTAGAATTGCAGTGAATACTGACACACGCAGAGGCAGAGCAATGGGATGATTAAGTATTTGTGGAAGTCTGTGTGTCAGTAACTTTGCTGATTATGTCTATAAATATTTCAGGTGGTGGACAGAGCAGAACATTTGGGCTCCGGTTTCATCCACAAGGGCTGCAAAGCGTCTCCAGAGCAGTTCATCGGAGTTTTCTCCCAGAATCGCCCAGAGGTAAAACAACCAATCAGGATTGGGAAAAAAAAAAACTGTAAGCATTCATCAGAAAAAACATGTCCGCTTTCCAGCGCCACACCCGCACAGTGGTTGTGTGTGGAACTGCAGCTCAACGTCATTCACTTCTATGGAGCGGAGCTGCAAAACCAAATATCAGGCCGGGGAGAGGATGACTCATAGAAGTCTAAGGTGCTATTCACAACAGCCAGTATTCGGCCATTTTCTCAGCTAGATGGACCCCACTGAAATCAATAATTTTGTAACGACCATTTAGACAGCAGTGTGTAAAAAAGAGGCCTTTCAGGGGTTAAAGTAAAAAGAAAAAATACTCACCTCATCCACTTGCACGTGATGAAACACTCCTTCCTCACTGGAGGCAGCAGGACCTGCATGGTGAGGTCACATGATCATGCTGGGAACGTCAGGTCCTGCACCCCCCCAGAGTGTTCAATTACTTGTAAGTGGGTGATTTTTTTTTTTTTTTTTAATTGTTGGCACTACTAGGGGTTCGCCACTATAATCACTGAGGGCACAATGGGGGTAATTATATATATATATATATATATACTTAGGGCACTCATGGGCCATTACATAAACTGACTATCACTGGGGGCACTATGGGGGCACTATGAGGTATTGTATTCCAGGGGGTACCATGGGGGGTTTTATATATACCGAGGGCACTTAAGGGCCATTACTTATACTGGGGGCACTATGGGGTATTGGATTCCAGGGGGTACTATATATACTGAGGGCACTGCAGTAAAAAAAAAAAAGCCTTTGAAATTCAACTGTTTTTAATGGCCATTTTAATAACTGTTAAAAACAGATGTAAAATGACGCACACACCATCAAAAACGGACAGTTTTTCCGTTTTTAATGGCCCTTTTTTCTATGTCATGTGAATGAGCTCTAAAGCTTTAGCAACAGGGGGAAGAGGGGGAGTATGCGTTTGATCGATTTTAACCCCTTATCTCCCCACCAGGTGGTGATCGCCGACCTCGCCTGCTTCACCTACTCGATGGTGGTGGTTCCTCTTTACGACACTTTAGGGCCAGAAGCCATTGTATTCATCGTTAACAGAGGTGAGTGACTCCCCCCCGCCCGATCACATGATAACAGGGGTACAGTAGGTGGAGTACTCCCTTAGTATATAACGTTATCAGCCCCTGGTCACATGATCCTGATGTACAGGTGGAGTCCTCCCTTAGTATATAACGTTATCAGCCCAGGTCACATGACCAGCGGTATACAGGTGGAGTCCTCCCTCTCTGTATAAGCCCTGGTCACATGATCAACGATGTACAAGTGGAGTCCTCCCTTACTATATAACGTTATCAGTCCAGGTCACATGATCAGCAGTATACCCTTGGAGTTCTCCTTTACCGTATAACTTTTTAAGCCCCTCATTGTTCTGTCCTGCAGCCGATTTATCCCTCATCATCTGCGATAAACCGGACAAAGCCTCAATTCTGCTCACTAACTGCGAGAAGGGGCTCACCCCGGGCCTGAAAATCATCGTCTTGATGGAGGAATTTGTCAATGACCTTAAGGAACGAGCTGCAAAGTGTGGGGTGGAGCTGCTGAGGATGCAGGATGTGGAGGTAGGTGCGCCTGTGATGGGACAGAGCAAAGAAGAGAATGTAAAAAATTCAAAATAAATCTCATCGTTAATCACTTCTCACTTTGTTCTCAGTATTTAGGAAAAGAAAACTTCAAGAAACCGACGGTAAGTGTCAGAAGAAGGGAAGGATATCCCGGCTCAGCAGATCTTTTATCTTCTAGAAATAGTACTACAATTTTTCAATGTACTTCCTGTATCCATTATTCGAGATCTCTGCTTGCTGTCATCCACTAGAAGAATTTATTGTTTACTTCCAGTGGATTCAAATCTCTCCTGCTGATGTGATGGACGCAGAGGTGCACGGCTCGTTACAGTCCAGTCATCTGAGCCGTGCCTTCTGTGAATCCTCCATTACACATCCAGTAGTCTGCAGTGTAAGCTTCTGTTCACACCAGGAGCCCGAGACCCAGATTCCACCATATTTAATGTAAAAAGCAGCAATGACCCTGACGGAAGTCACTGGTCCACAGATGAGACAAATACAGCTGAGGGTTATGGCTTCTATTGTAAGCAGAGCCAGAAACAGTCTATACAGACAATAGATAGATAGATAGATAGATAGATAGATAGATAGATAGATAGATAGATAGATAGATAAATAGATATGAGATAGATAGATAGATAGATAGATATGATAGATATGATAGATAGATAGATAGATAGATAGATAGATAGATAGATAGATAGATGATAGATGATAGATAGATAGATATAGATGATAGATAGATAGATAGATAGATATGAGATAGATAGATAGATAGATAGATAGATAGATAGATAGATATGAGATAGATAGATAGATAGATAGATAGATAGATAGATAGATAGATAGATAGATATGAGATAGATAGATAGATAGATAGATAGATAGATAGATAGATAGAGCAAAGAACCGGTAGGTTGTGTTTTTGTAGCTGTACATGTTGGGGGTTATAGTCTGCTAATTCCTCTTCCTCTTCCACAGCCTCCTAATCCTGATGATCTCTGCCTCATCTGTTTCACTAGTGGAACAACAGGTAAAGTAATTTCATAGACATTTTTCTGGAGAATTTACTGATTCACTGATCTCAAGCAGCAATGATGTTGTTTATGTGCCCCCTCCCCCCATCACTGGTGACTGCGCAGTAAAAGCCCCTTGTGTTACAGGGGGCAAATACTTTCTAATGTAAATCATTTGTTTATCTTGTTTATGCTGTTACAATTAGAGATGAGCAAATCTATTCGCCGATTCGTTGATTTGAATCGAATCTTGGAAATTTTTAGCTGCGAAGTGAATCCGAATATTAGGTGATTCGCTTCGGCTTTGTACGCATTCGCTACATAGTTTGTCCTATAAATTATGCGCTATTGCGTACGAATTCAATTCATTAGCGAAATTTTACAGTTAGTTCGTTTATCGTGTGCAAAAGCCCGGGAAGAAAGCGGTCACCTGACCTAGTGGGCAGGGCTTGCTCTGATTGGCTCAGGCTCGGTAAGCCAGTGACGCATCACTTCTGCTGCGACTGCTGAGACGAGCAGAAGCACTGTGTGTGAAGTTCTGAGAGACAGAGAACTGTTTTTTGAAAATTGAGGTGTAATTGCTCTGGGAATCCGTATTACACATATCAGGGATACTGGCAAGTGCAGGGTCAGTGCAGGGCTAGTAATTAATCAGGCAGGGAGAGAGAGACAGGGAGAGAGACAGGGAGAGACAGGGAGAGAGAGACAGGGAGAGAGATAGGGAGAGAAACAGGGAAAGAGAGGGAGAGAGAAAGGGAGAGAGACAGGGAGAGAGACAGGGAGAGAGAGAGAGACAGAGAGAGACAGGGAGAGAGAAAGGGAGAGAAACAGGGGGAGAGAGAGACAGGGAGAGAGAGACAGGGAGAGAGATAGGGAGAGAGAGACAGGGAGAGAGACAGGGAGAGAGAGACAGGGAGATACAGGGAGAGACAATGAGATACAGGGACAAAGACCAGCTGCAGGGCCACAGAGTGAACTGATAAATGTCTGGAATGGATAAGCAAAAGGGGTCCAGTTCCAGCCAGACCTCGAGCTCTAAAAAAAGGAGAAGATGGCACAGGGCAGCAGTGCCAAAGGACCTGTAGCCGGAGCTTCTACTTGTAGTATTCACAATACTTGTCCGGTATTCCACCAGGCTAACCCACCAAGGCGCAAAAGTGTAGTGGAGGAGAAAGTGGATGAGGTAGTGGAGTGGATGGCACGCTCATCTCAGTCTCAGCCGGATGATCTGTTGTCATCTGCTGATACAGAATCCATATGTATCCAGGGGTCAGACTCAGAACGTTCCTCCTGCTCCACCATTCCGCTCCAGCAAAGCCCGTCATTTTCGTACGCAATGTGTACGCTCATGTGTACGTGTTCAAAGAGGTTGTGTACCTTTTTACCTGAACGTTCGTTATTAGTGCGCGAATGTTCGCTAAAAGCCATAGAATTACGTATATTTTGTATGCAAATTCAACAAATCTATTAGTCGAATATACGAATCTTAGGAAAAGTTCTGCGAATGTTTGGCGAATGAAATTTTGCATGATTTGCTCATCTCTAATTACAATGTATTAATGTTCTGGTGAATGATGTCCAAAAACTCATCTCCAAACTGTTTCCTGCACCCCTTCTGATCATATTGTCCTCCACCAGGTGACCCCAAAGGGGCGATGCTCACCCACAGGAATGTTGTGGCTGATGCCGGTAGTTTTCTTAAAGCTGCAGAAGTAAGTGACTAATATATAAACTCCGGGAAGTAACCTGAGTATTATAAGTGATTACTTTCAACCTAACTATTCTATTATCTATCTATCTATCTATCTATCTATCTATCTATCTATCTATCTACCTAATATCTATCTATCTATCTCATATGTATCTATATATCTCATATGTATCTATATATCTATCTATCTATCTATCTGTCTATCTATCTCATATCTATCTATCTATCTATCTATCTATCTATCTATCTATCTATCTATCTCATATCTATCTATCTAATTTCTATCTATCTATCTATCTATCTCATATCTATCTATCTATCTATCTACAGTATCTATCTATCTATCTATCTATCTATCTATCTATCTATCTATCTATCTCATATCTATCTATCTCATATCTATCTATCTATCTATCTATCTCATATCTATCTATCTATCTATCTATCTATCTATCTATCTATCTATCTATCATATCTTTCTATATCTCTTATTATCTATCTTTCTATCTATCTATCTCTTATTATCTATCTGTCTATGTATCCATTTATCTTTCTAGTTTTTCATTTGTCATTTCTATGGAAATAAAAATATTTATCTATCTATCTCATATCTATCTACAGTATCTATCTATCTATCTATCTATCTATCTATCTATCTATCTATCTCATATCTATCTATCTATCTATCTATATATCTCATATCTATCTATCTACAGTATCTATCTATCTATCTATCTATCTATCTATCTATCTATCTATCTATCTATCTCATATCTATCTATCTATCTCATATCTATCTATCTATCTCATATCTATCTATCTATCTATCTATCTATCTATCTATCTATCTATCTATCTCATATCTATCTATCTCATATCTATCTATCTATCTATCTCATATCTATCTCATATCTATCTATCTTTCTATCTATCTATCTCATATCTATCTATCTATCTATCTATCTATCTCATATCTATCTATCTATCTATCTATCTATCTCATATGTATCTATATATCTCATATCTATCTATCTACAGTATCTATCTATCTGTCTATCTCATATCTATCTATCTATCTATCTATCTATCTATCTATCTATCTCATATCTATCTATCTCATATCTATCTATCTATCTATCTATCTCATATCTATCTATCTTTCTATCTATCTATCTATCTATGATATCTTTCTATATCTTTCTATATCTCTTATTATCTATCTTTCTATCTATGTATCCATTTATCTTTCTAGTTTTTCATTTGTCATTTCTATGGAAATAAAAATATTTATCTATCTATCTATCTCATATCTATCTATCTATCTATCTATCTATCTATCTATCTATCTATCTCATATCTATCTATCTATCTATCTATCTATCTATCTCATATCTATCTATCTATCTCATATGTATCTATATATCTCATATCTATCTACAGTATCTATCTATCTATCTCATATCTATCTATCTATCTCATATGTATCTATATATCTCATATCTATCTATCTACAGTATCTATCTATCTATCTATCTATCTATCTCATATCTATCTATCTATCTATCTATCTATCTATCTATCTATCTATCTATCTCATATCTATCTATCTTTCTATCTATCTCATATCTATCTATCTCCTATCTATCTATCTATCTATCTATCTATCTATCATATCTTTCTATATCTCTTATTATCTATCTTTCTATCTATGTATCCATTTATCTTTCTAGTTTTTCATTTGTCATTTCTATGGAAATAAAAATATCTATCTATCTATCTATCTATCTATCTATCTTCATATCTATCTATCTATCTCTTATTATCTATCTGTCTATGTATCCATTTATCTTTCTAGTTTTTCATTTGTCATTTCTATGGAAAGACAAATAGCCTGAAGCCTTTGTATTTACTATTATCTTTGTCTGACAACCGATATGTTCGCCGTCACAGCTTCCATGTGGGACGTCACCCAGCTTTCCTATACTCCCTAATGACAGGATTGGCTCTTGACCATCAGATGTTACATAGTGTCCACCTTTGATACTTGGTTATAGTCCAGGGTTGTGTGATCAGATACTGTATATTCAGCAGCGTCTGTTCTCTCTTCTGATGATCATTGACCTGTTACCTTTGTCGTACTGTACAGAGCTCCTTTACCCCGCTGACCTCTGACATTGTGATATCGTATCTGCCGATGGCGCACATGTTTGAGCGAGTGGTTCAGGTAAGGCTTCCAGTGTGCCGCTGTGTAAGACATTGTATGACCTGTGACTGCCAAAAATATAGCTTTTCAATACAGCGTATGGATGTCATAGAGACGGGGCCCCTGTCTATGAGCTACAACAGTGAGCTGTCCTGGCAGGCCCGGCCCATCCATGGTCAATTTAAGGAAAATAAATGGCTATTAGCTCTTCCCTGGTGATAATAATAATATCCCTGGTGGTTGCCTCAGGGTAATAATGTCCCTGGTGGTCTAGTTTAATAAACAACACCTCAAGTGTTTTGTGCTCTAATAAATGCATCCATAGCGATCGGATCTGGATTCTTGTATTGAAAAACAAATTTCTCTTGTGTTTGTAAGTTAAAAATAATATCACCTGTGGGTCAGATGTCATGTCCCTGGAGGTCTACAATAAAGTAATAATATCTCTGGTGGTCCAGGCCTTAGTAATAATTAGAAATTCTTGGTGGTCTAACAGTAATAATATCCCTTGTGTACTCGGAGTTAGTAAGAATATCCAGGGTGGTCTAGGAGTTAGTAATATCTCTGGTGGTTTAGAAGTTAGTTATAATATCCCTCGTGGTACTGGAGTTAGTAATAATATCCCCAGTGATATAGGAGTTAGTAATAATATCCTTTGCATTACTGGAACTAATAATAATATCCCTAGTGGTCTAGGAGTTATTATTAATATTCCCAGTGTGCTTGGAGTTAGTAGTAATATCCCTGGCAGTCTAGGAGTTAGTGATAGAGTATTGCTAGAGTATTAGAAGTTAGTAATAATATCCCTGGTTGTCTAGGGGTTTGTAATAATATCCCTGGTGGTCTAGGGGTTAGTAATAATATCCCTGGTAATCTAGGAGTTAGTAATAATAACCCTGGTGGTCTAGGGGTTAGTAATAATATCCCTGGTGGTCTAGGGGTTAGTAATAATATCCCTGGTGGTCTAGGAGTTAGTAATAATATCCCTGGTGGTCTATGGGTTAATAATAATATTCCTGGTGGTCTAGGGGTTAGTAATAATATCCCTGGTGGTCTAGGAGTTAGTAATAATCTTCCTGGTGGTCTAGTGGTTAGTAATAATATTCCTGTTAATCTAGGTGTTAGTAAAAATATCCCTGGTGATCTAGGAGTTAGTAATAATCTCCCTGTTGGTCTAGGGGTTAGTAATAATATTCCTGTTAATCTAGGTGTTAGTAATAATATCCCTGGTAATCTAGGGGTTAGTAATAATATTCCTGTTAATCTAGGTGTTAGTAATAATATCCCTGGTAATCTAGGTGTTAGTAATAATCTTCCTGGTGGTCTAGTGGTTAGTAATAATATCCCTGGTGATCTAGGAGTTAGTAATAATCTCCCTGTTGGTCTAGGGGTTAGTAATAATATTCCTGTTAATCTAGGTGTTAGTAATAATATCCCTGGTAATCTAGGTGTTAGTAATAATCTTCCTGGTGGTCTAGTGGTTAGTAATAATATTCCTGTTAATCTAGGTGTTAGTAATAATATCCCTGGTGATCTAGGGGTTAGTAATAATATTCCTTTTAATCTAGGTGTTAGTAATAATCTCCCTGGTGGTCTAGGGGTTAGTGATAATATTCCTTTTAATCTAGATGTTAGCAATAATCTCCCTGGTAATATAGGGGTTAGTAATAATATTCCTGTTAATCTAGGTGTTAGTAATAATATCCCTGGTAATCTAGGTGTTAGTAATAATATCCCTGGTAATCTAGGTGTTAGTAATAATCTTCCTGGTGGTCTAGTGGTTAGTAATAATATTCCTGTTAATCTAGGTGTTAGTAATAATATCCCTGGTGATCTAGGGGTTAGTAATAATATTCCTTTTAATCTAGGTGTTAGTAATAATAGTCCCGTTAATATAGGTGTTAGTAATAATCTCCCTGGTGGTCTAGGTGTTAGTAATAATATCCCTGGTAATCTAGGTGTTAGTAATAATATCCCTGGTAATCTAGGGGTTAGTAATAATAGTCCCGTTAATATAGGGGTTAGTTATAATCTCCCTGGTGGTCTAGGTGTTAGTAATAATATCCCTGGTAATCTAGGGGTTAGTAATAATATCCCTGGTAATCTAGGTGTTAGTAATAATATCCCTGGTAATCTAGGGGTTAGTAATAATATCCCTGGTAATCTAGGTGTTAATAATAATATCCCTGGTAATCTAGGGGTTAGTAATAATCTCCCTGGTGGTCTAGGAGTTAGTAATAATCTCCCTGGTGAACTAGGGATTAGTAATAATATCCCTGGTGGCTCCAGTTTTAAAAAATCTAATGTTATATACATGACCCTTGTTATATTTCGCTTTCTTCTGACAGACCGTGGTCTACTCTGCTGGCGCCAAAGTGGGCTTTTTCCAGGGCGATATCCGATTATTGACCGATGATATGAAAACACTGAAGCCGACAGTTTTCCCAACAGTCCCCAGACTCCTGAACCGGATTTATGACAAGGTAGAGGCAGCGGACAATTCCCCCAGATGGGTATTAGAAGTCTGACATTTGTAATAACCTATAAATATATCCCCCTCCCCCCCAGATACAAAGTGGGGCCCAGACTCCAACCAAGAAATTCCTGCTAGACCTTGCTGTGAGGTGTAAGTTCGCTGAGGTTAAGAAGGGAATTTTTCGGAATGACAGCATTTGGGATAAATTAATATTCAAGAAAGTTCAGGTGAGTAGAAATAAACAGGAACCGGGAAGAGAACTGTTATAGCAAATGTTACATGATACCGCTGGAGCTCGGTATTGGTGGTCGGCTGGTAGCCACCTCTGCAGATCCACCATTAGGATTCTGCTTTGTGGTCTCTGGTGACCCAGTGCTTCAGGGGTAAAATCCAGGGTTGTCCAGTAGCTCAGTAATAGCATTCACCAATGATCATGTGGTTCAGTCCTATCCCTGTAGATTCATCGACTCCATTACAACATACCTGGTAGTCTAGTGGTTTAGTAATAATGTCCCTAATGGTCCAGTGGTTCTAATAGGTTCTCCAGACATTCAGTGTTTCAGTAATATCATCCCTGGTGATCTTGAGGTTCAGTACAAAAATTCCTGTAGATTCATTGACTCCATTACAACATACCTGGTAGTCCAGTGGTTTAGTAGTAATGTCCCTAATGGACCAGTGGTTCTAATAGGTTCTCCAGACATTCAGTGTTTCAGTAATATCATCCCTGGTGGTGCTGTGGTTCAGTACTAACATTCCTGTAGGTTCATTGACTCCATTACAACATACCTGGTAGTCCAGTGGTTTAGTGGTAACAATGTCCCTAATGGTCCAGTGGTTCTAATAGGTTCTCTGCACATCCAGTGTTTCAGTAATTTCATCCTTGGTGGTCCTGTGGTTCAGTACTAACATTCCTGCAGGTTCATTGACTCAATTGTAACATACCTGGTAGTCCAGTGGTTTAGTGGTAATGTCCCTAATGGTTCAGTGGTTCTAATGATATCCAGTGCTTCAGTAATTTCATCCATGGTGGTCCTGTGGTGCAGTACTAATATTTTTCAGGGGCTGAGTAATAATATCCCCTTTGGTTCAGCGATTCAGTAATAATATTCCTGGTGGTCCAGGGGTGCTAATAGGTTCAAATTTCATCCAGTGCTCCAGTAATAGTCCAGAGGATCAATAATAGCATCCATGTTGGTCCAGTAGTTAGTAGCAACATCCCTGGTGGTCCATTGGTACAGATATAAAACACTCCTGTGAGTCATGTAGTTCATTAATAATATACTGTATCTAGTAGTCCAAGGGCTCAGTAATAACATTCCTATTCATTTGGACAGCATTCATTGTGTTTCACTGGTTCAACAGTCATGTCCCAGAGTTTCAGTAATAGCATCCCTGATGGTCCAGTGGTTCAGTAGAAACATCCTTGTTGGTTCGGTGCTTTATTACTAATATATCTGCAGGTCCAGGAGGTCAGTAAAAGCTAGTTCACTATTCAGTAACAATGTTCCTGGTGGCCCAGTGATACTAATAGGTTCTCTGGTGGTCCAGGACTTCAGTACTAACATCCATGCTGGTCCAGAGTTTCTAATCATTTCAGTTGTATTTTCAGTGCTTATAGCTTCCCTGGTGGTCCTGTGATTCATTAATAATAGATCTGGTAGATCAGGGGGTCATTAATAACATCCCTGTTGGTCCAACAGTTAGTAACAACATTCCTGGTGGTCCAGAGGTTCCAATATAATAATCCTGTTGGCCCAGTGGTCCATTAAAAATATACTGGATTTGCTAGTCCAGTGGCTCAGTAATATGTTAATAGGTCCTCTGGTGATTCCATAATTCAGTAGTAACATCCATTTTGGTCGAATGGTTCTAATACTTTATTTTTTAAATCCAGTGTTTCAGTAATAGCATCCCTGGCGGTCCTGTGATTCATTAATATATCTGGTAGTCCAGGTGATCAGTAATAACATCCCTGTGTATCCAGTAGTTCAGTAACAATAATCTCAGTGGTTCAGTAGTAATGTACCTGATGGTTCAGTGGTTCTAATAGTTTCTCTGGTCACCCAGTGGTTCAGGAATATCATCCCTGGTGGTCATGTGATTCATAACTAAGATATCTGGTAGTCCAGGGGCTCACTAAAAACATATCTGTTGGATCATTAGTTGGAAACAACATTCCTGGTGGTCCGGTGGGTGAGCTATGACATTCTTGTTGTCCCTGTGGTCTGGTTATAATATATTGGTAATCTAGGGGCTCAGTAATAAAGTGTCTATTGGTCCATCCATTAGTAACGTTCCTGGTGGTCCAGTGGGTCAGTTATAACATTCCTGTTGTCTGGTTATAATATATATGGTAATCTAGAGGCTCAGTAATCAAGTGTCTATTGGTCCATTTGTTAGTAACATTCCTGGTGGTTTAGTGGTTTAGATATAATTCCTGTTGTCCCTGTGGTCTATTTATTATATAGTGGTAATCTAGGGGCTCAGTAATAAAGTGTCTCCTGGTCCAGTAGTTAGTTACGTTCCTGGTGGTCCAGTGGTTTAGGTATAATTCCTGTAGTCCCTGTGATCTGTATATAATATCTCCAGTAGTCCAGGGTCATACCACCCCTGGCGGGCTCCATATTCTTGTGATTTCAGTATTTTATATGGCTATATTACTTGTATAGAGAATTGAGCGGCGGGGACTTGTTTCCACATCTTCGGTCACTTATAGAATTTTATATTTTACCACTTTATAGGATACAATGGGTGGACGTGTCCGGGTTACGGTAACTGGAGCAGCCCCTATATCTGAGAACGTCATGTCCTTCCTGAGAGTGGCGCTGGGCAGTATGGTAAACTGAAGATATTTATGTTCAATAATAGAAGCCTGACACTTAAAGGGTAACTCCATAATCCAATCTTATGCCGATTCACCAGTGCAGCCATATTAGATTGTGAACCAGCAATCATGACTTTAGACAATCCATCTTTAGTAAAGGGGTCTGACAACAATAAGATGATCCGAAATTACATAATCAGTGGGTGAAACCCAGCAAGGAGCGTTCAGTTTCCCTGCAGCGCCTCCACAGGTGGAATTGAGAATGACATATTAAAATCTTTTCTGTGAATACTAATAAAATCTATAGAACCATAATTAAACTCTCTCAACACTGTGAAGTGGTGGAGTCCATGCCAAGGGACCATAAAACCAGCAACACCCACTAAAACATAGGAGGTGGAGTTCCCCTTTAAATGTTCATGTTTGTCATGAGAACTGAAATTTTGAAAGTGTGAAAATTGACTGATTCCCACCTGATGTGATTTCTCTGGATTACAACGACCTATTCTGATGGCAGATTTTGGAGGGATACGGTCAGACGGAATGTGGTGCTGGTTGTTCGTTTACCACCCCTGGAGACTGGACCACAGGTGAGATAAACCACTCGACTCGTCCTCCTCTGTCTGCTATTCTGTATATTTTATAGTAATATCTGTATAGAATAAAACTGGGGTGACAACCAGTAAGACCACCTAATAGTGAATGCAAAGGTTGTCATTGCAACGTGAATTCAAAAGATTTGAGAATAATTAAGCTTATGCAGGCTAAGTGAATAAATACATTTTCTAAGTGTGATTAAATATAAGATAACAAAAACAAATCACATGCAGAATAATGAAAAGTAAAAAAAATCACTAGCCTAAATATGCAATATGAGTAGCATACTCCGTGTGCATTCTTTGTCCGTATGTCTGCATGGCCATTGTGCCAAAAAAATAGAACATGTCCTATTATTGTCCACATTACAGACTAGGATAGGACTGTTCCATTAGAGGGCAGCTGTTCTGTTCCGCAAAATGTCGAAACCACAAAATCTTTTAGGGTCTTATATTATGGAATATGTACTTGTCTTTAAGGACACGTTGGCGCTCCACTGCCGTGTAATCTTCTGAAGCTCGTGGACGTGACAGACATGAATTACTTCTCATCCAATGGAGAGGGAGAGGTAAGAATGATGCAGGCTATTGCTCCCTGTTATCAGCCATTTCAGGGTAGAGGATGACTGTAGGACAGGAGAATACAATCTATTGCTCCCTGTTATCAGCCATTTCAGAGAGGATGACTGTAGGACAGGAGAATATAATCTATTACTCCCTGTTATCAGCCATTTCAGGGTAGAGGATGACTGTAGGACAGGAGAATACAATCTATTACTCCCTGTTATCAGCCATTTCAGGGAGAGGATGACTGTAGGACAGGAGAATACAATCTATTACTCCCTGTTATCAGACATTTCAGGGGAGAGGATGACTGTAGGACAGGAGAATACAGTCTTACTCCCTGTTATCAGCCATTTCAGGAGGGGAGAGGATGACTGTAGGACAGGAGAATACAATCTATTGCTCCCTGTTATCAGACATTTCAGGGGAGAGGATGACTGTAGGACAGGAGAATACAATCTATTGCTCCCTGTTATCAGCCATTTCAGAGGAGAGGATGACTGTAGGACAGGAGAATACAATCTATTGCTCCCTGTTATCAGACATTTCAGAGGAGAGGATGACTGTAGGACAGGAGAATACAATCTATTGCTCCCTGTTATCAGACATTTCAGGGGAGAGGATGACTGTAGGACAGGAGAATACAGTCTATTGCCCCCTGTTATCAGACATTTCAGGGGAGAGGATGACTGTAGGACAGGAGAATACAATCTATTGCCCCCTGTTATCAGCCATTTCAGGGGAGAGGATGACTGTAGGACAGGAGAATACAATCTATTGCTCCCTGTTATCAGACATTTCAGGGAGAGGATGACTGTAGGACAGGAGAATACAATCTATTGCTCCCTGTTATCAGCCATTTCAGAGAGGATGACTGTAGGACAGGAGAATATAATCTATTACTCCCTGTTATCAGCCATTTCAGGGTAGAGGATGACTGTAGGACAGGAGAATACAATCTATTACTCCCTGTTATCAGCCATTTCAGGGAGAGGATGACTGTAGGACAGGAGAATACAATCTATTACTCCCTGTTATCAGACATTTTAGGGGAGAGGATGACTGTAGGACAGGAGAATTACAGTCTATTACTCCCTGTTATCAGCCATTTCAGGAGGGGAGAGGATGACTGTAGGACAGGAGAATACAATCTATTGCTCCCTGTTATCAGACATTTCAGGGGAGAGGATGACTGTAGGACAGGAGAATACAATCTATTGCTCCCTGTTATCAGACATTTTAGGGGAGAGGATGACTGTAGGACAGGAGAATACAATCTATTGCTCCCTGTTATCAGCCATTTCAGGGGAGAGGATGACTGTAGGACAGGAGAATATAATCTATTGCTCCCTGTTATCAGACATTTCAGGGGAGAGGATGACTGTAGGACAGGAGAATACAATCTATTGCTCCCTGTTATCAGACATTTCAGAGGAGAGGATGACTGTAGGACAGGAGAATACAATCTATTGCTCCCTGTTATCAGACATTTCAGGGGAGAGGATGACTGTAGGACAGGAGAATACAATCTATTGCCCCCTGTTATCAGACATTTCAGGGGAGAGGATGACTGTAGGACAGGAGAATACAATCTATTGCTCCCTGTTATCAGACATTTCAGGGGAGAGGATGACTGTAGGACAGGAGAATACAATCTATTGCTCCCTGTTATCAGCCATTTCAGAGGAGAGGATGACTGTAGGACAGGAGAATACAATCTATTGCTCCCTGTTATCAGACATTTCAGGGGAGAGGATGACTGTAGGACAGGAGAATACAGTCTATTGCCCCCTGTTATCAGACATTTCAGGGGAGAGGATGACTGTAGGACAGGAGAATACAATCTATTGTTCCCTGTATCAGACATTTCAGAGGAGAGGATGACTGTAGGACAGGAGAATACAGTCTATTGCTCCCTGTTATCAGACATTTCAGGGGAGAGGATGACTATAGGACAGGAGAATACAATCTATTGCTCCCTGTTATCAGCCATTTCAGAGAGGATGACTGTAGGACAGGAGAATACAATCTATTACTCCCTGTTATCAGCCATTTCAGGGTAGAGGATGACTGTAGGACAGGAGAATACAATCTATTACTCCCTGTTATCAGCCATTTCAGGGAGAGGATGACTGTAGGACAGGAGAATACAATCTATTACTCCCTGTTATCAGACATTTCAGGGGAGAGGATGACTGTAGGACAGGAGAATACAGTCTATTACTCCCTGTTATCAGCCATTTCAGGAGGGGAGAGGATGACTGTAGGACAGGAGAATACAATCTATTGCTCCCTGTTATCAGACATTTCAGGGGAGAGGATGACTGTAGGACAGGAGAATACAATCTATTGCTCCCTGTTATCAGACATTTCAGAGGAGAGGATGACTGTAGGACAGGAGAATACAATCTATTGCTCCCTGTTATCAGATATTTCAGGGGAGAGGATGACTGTAGGACAGGAGAATACATCTATTGCCCCCTGTTATCAGCCATTTCAGGGGAGAGGATGACTGTAGCGACAGGAGAATTACAATCTATTGCTCCCTGTTATCAGCCATTTCAGGAGGGGAGAGGATGACTGTAGGACAGGAGAATACAGTCTATTGCCCCCTGTTATCAGACAATTTCAGGGGAGAGGGATGACTGTAGGACAAGAGAATACAATCTATTGTTCCCTGTTATCAGACATTTCAGAGGAGAGGATGGACTGTAGGACAGGAGAATACAATCTATTGCTCCCTGTTATCAGCCATTTCAGGGGAGAGGATGACTGTAGGACAGGAGAATACAATCTATTGCTCCCTGTTATCAGACATTTCAGGGGAGAGGATGACTGTAGGACAGGAGAATACAATCTATTGCCCCCTGTTATCAGACATTTCAGGGGAGGGGATGACTGTAGGACAGGAGAATACAATCTATTGCTCCCTGTTATCAGACATTTCAGGGGAGAGGATGACTGTAGGACAGGAGAATACAATCTATTACTCCCTGTTATCAGACATTTCAGGGGAGAGGATGACTGTAGGACAGGAGAAATAGTCTGTCACATATCTCCTGTACTGAGAACAGACATTCACCTCCCTGACTGTTTTTACATTTTAGGTTTGCATTAAAGGTACCAATGTGTTTAAAGGATATCTTAAAGACCCAGAGAAGACGGCAGAAGCCATCGATGAGGAGGGATGGTTGCACACTGGGGACATTGGGAAGTGGCTTCCAGTAAGTAAAGAGGCGAGATGGATATTTCTGGGCCCTATTGCCCAATCTGTACCAGGGGCCCCTGTTGCATGTTATACTGTCCTACTATACAGTAGAGGAGCCTGATAGTTCCATTGTGTGGCTGGACCTCTTATATCTAAGTTAGCTATGGCAGGATGCTGAGAAATGATACAATGTATCGATACTTCCATGTCATTTTACAAGGTTTCATCTTATTATTTGTTTTATCTTATTTTGTTTCATGTTGTATTTACTTCCTAGAGATAGTCCCTAAATGGGGTTTTCCCTTTGACAAGTGTGAAAGCTCCTTATCTTGGCTCAGGCAGCACCTGTCATTCATAACAAGGTGATGGCGTCACTGTAGTCTGTAGGATGAGGCGCTCTGCAGCATACATTCATTTTACCACTTCCTCCACCTGGAAGAGACATGCATTTCTGCTCATCCTGAGCTTTCTGATTCATAATTATAATATCAAGACCGCAGTGAGGACTGACACACAGAGCAATAGGAAAGATGTGGCATAAGGAGAATGCAGCTCTATCCCGTCATCCAGGGGAGCTAACTTGGCATTGAGAGCCGCCGATCCCCTTTAGCTATAGAGATGATGAAAGATGTGACCCGGGGCGGCCCAACCCCCCACTCCTTAAAGTAATGACTGACACGTGGACGCTGCACAACTGCAGTCCTTCTGCGTATATCCACCCCTCGGGTCCATTCTGCTGTGACACCTGTGGGGCCGGTAATTATGTTCCTGCATACGGCACCATCCAGGAATAATAATCAATAAGAATGTACCGTATTGAGGGCAGTTCAGAGAACTCTGTGCAGATCTTTCCAGCTCTGCTCCGTTACCAGGAATAATCGAAAATACTGGAGCCCGAAAATGAATCGCTTTTGGGTCAATGTGGTTATCAGGCCCAGAAGCAATTTCCAGGAAAATCACACAAACTGCCTGTGACCTCAATACTCCTGTGCGGACTAATAGGACTCTGTTCACACTGGCTGCACTGCACTAGTAATGTCTCAGTGATTACCATGGTTATATGACGTGCACGTCTCTATGGACAGGACCAGTATTATAGAAAAGGAGGTTAGAGGTAAAAGGTCAAAGCAGCCGCCATATTTGGACATTCTAAAAAAAAAAGGTGTAAAGGTAAATTGTACAGTTCAGGGAAAGGTTAATTTGATATTCCCTGGGGGTGCAGGGCACTGAAGGGTCAATGATAAATTCTGCAGATTTCCTGGTGAATTTTCTGTTCCATTCGTTTGGAATCAATGTGCTTCCGACCAAAGCAACCCTATGCGAATGAACGGGACTATTTTCATTGGCAGAGATTTTTTGCCATGTGGGACTATAACCTCAGGGACTTGATTAGACACCTGCTGACAAACACAGTCCATGGAGCGGGGCCGTGTCTGGAGTCCATGCTCTGCTGCGGTGCATTATGGGTACCAGGTGCTGCAATGTAAAGTACATACTATAAACTCTATCCTCCATAATCCAACGCAGTGTACCATGAGATCTGCTTCATCTAAATCCACCTTAAGGCCCCACGAGTTTTCCACTCGGGTGCGATGCGTGACGTGAACACACAGCACCCGCACAGAATCCTGACCCATTCATTTCAATGGCTCTGTGTACATGAGCGTTTTTTTTCACGCATCAGTTCTGCGTTGCGTGAAAATCGCAGCATGTTCTATGTTCTGTGTTTTTCACGCAGCCCTGGCCCCATAGAAGTGAACGGAGCTTCAGTGAAAAACGCATTGTATCCGGAAGCACGTGTGGACACAATGTGTTTTTCACTGATGGTCGCTAAGAGATGTTGTTTGTAAACCTTCAGTTTTTTTTATCACGCGTGTGAAAAACGCATCAGAACGCATCGCACCCGCGCGGAAAAAGACTGAACAACTGGTCGCAATCGCAGACAAAACTGACTGAACTTGTGTGCAAAATGGTGTGAGTTTTCCTGAGCGCATCCGGACCTAATCCGTCACACTCGTGTGAAAGAGACCTAAGACATGACGCAAATAACGGTAACCACGTTTATCTCTTTCAGAACGGGACCTTGAAAATCATTGACAGGAAAAAGAATATCTTCAAGTTGGCGCAGGGAGAGTACATTGCCCCAGAAAAGATTGAGAACGTGTATGTGAACAGCGCCCCGGTGGCTCAGGTCTTCGTACATGGTGACAGCCTGCGGGTAGGTATTTCCATGACACTATGGGCATTAGATAATCTACTTAGAAGAGGTTAATGAGCGGGAGGACTGGGATCACAGGGAAAAAAAAATCCAATTAAAAGTCGGACAACCTGTGAATAAGCCTCTGGAGAGCGGCCCGTTGCTGGAGAGCTGCTCGCACATGTCCTGGCACAAGGCTGTCACTTCCATACGATGCAGCCACACATCTGACCATTGCGGTCCATACACTCCATCCAGGCAGGACTGGACAGTGACCCCAAGATGTCACACTCCGGTCAGAGGAAGCCGACCATACAGGCAAATTTGTATTGGTGGCAGTCATGACCCCGATCCCATCCCACCGGATACAAAGACCGCTCTGAGTAACATTTACAGATTTCATATAATCTTTCGCAGTATCCACTGTGTTCACTGTGCGACGATGCGTAGCCCATCCCCCAACACAGGGACAATACGAAAATTAGCTCCTTTTACTGCTTTTCCCCTCGTCCAATGTGTATATTAAATGATGGATAAGGTTTAGTGTAAATGAAGCAGAATCAGGTAGAAGGAAAAGTCCTGCAACTTTCTAATTCATTTAGTTTTTCAGTTCCTCGCCATTTTCAAGATCTCTGCTTGCTTCCAGTGGCTGAAAACCTGCACAGATTTAGCACTAATTTTACTGTTGTTACAATGTGTCAGTTTCCATAATCCTATGTGAGCTTACACATCAGCAGGACAAAAGCACAAATCTGTCTCCCAATCTGATAGTTTGCTACAATGTATCCGTGCTGTTCATATGGATCAGTCTTGTATAGACTGGATACAAATATAGCAGATGCTCAGCGGTGGGGAGTATTGTGGGGTCTGAACTGGGTTTTGGCTTCTGGAAGTAAGTGTTCCCATTCACCAACCGCAACCACCTCGAAAATGGTGCAGAATTAATAAAGGGGGATATTTATCAACTCCCTTGTGTTAGGAAAGTGGCTTTAAAAAAATCGCAAGCTGACTTTTTAAATGCAACTTTTTTCTTTTCAAACGCGGCCTCCCTCACCTCTTTGTCATACGTGGCCGTGGCAAGAGCGGGAAAGGGACGTGTCCGACAGCTGAGGCACATTTACCTTCATTTACACCTGTTTTCTGGTGCAAATGAAGCCAGAAATCTACGTAATCTCAGAGCTGTGTTAGATTTCTGTATAGGCGCACAGACTGGAGGATGCGTCTAATTTACGACGAGGCCTCTTTATAAATGTGTCCCGTCCTCCAGCAGCGCAGGAGATATTTTAAGACCACTGCAGAAAGCTCGTGTCCTGATACATTTTTGCAATTTACTGTTCATGATCCAATCTTTGGGTTTATAACATTTTACATAACTTCAAAAATTCTTAAAAAGAAACAAATATTCTTCCTCATGTTCCGCATTTCCCATCAGTAACCCCTGATATTACATGCTGGATCTTCATCTTGCCTAACCTTCTGCCTGCTACATACTGTACATAGCACATCTGGTGAATGTAGGACACTAGGACCGTGGGTCAGTGTCTTGGGATCACATACAGTTGTCTCACCTCCTTAATTACTGATAAAAATCACATCGACTCTTTCCTCAATTCCCAGAAATCCACAAGCGCTGTGTAATGTGTGTGTCAGGAATTACAGGAGCTAGTTACTGCCTGGGAAGCCATCAGGGCAGGGTTACAGTGCCACCCAGTGGTGATGGGGTGAACTACACCTCTATGCTTTGCTCAATAACGTCTTTTTTTTCATAGTCTTGCTTGGTAGGAGTAGTTGTCCCCGATCCTGATGTTTTGCCAGATTTTGCAGCAAAACTTGGTGTCCGAGGTTCCTTTGAAGAACTCTGCAAACATTTAGTGAGTATGGAGCCTATTTTGTGATATTGCTTGCTGAGCTGCTGTATCTAAGCCTATCAAGTGTGATACCGCCTTTGTTATCTAATCCTATGTATGATACAACCTATTGAGAAACTGTATCTAATCCTATCATGTGTGATACTGTCATCTGGTTGAGCTGCTGTGTCCAATCCTATCTTTTGTGACATCTGCTGCTATGTTGAATTCTACAATGTGTGATACAGTCTGCTGACCTGCAGTATCTAATCCTATCATGTGTGATACAGTCTGCTGAGCTGTGTATCTAATCCTATCATGTGTGATACAGTCTGCTGACCTGCAGTATCTAATCCTATCATGTGTGATACTGTCTGCTGAGCTGTGTATCTAATCCTATCATGTGTGATACAGTCTGCTGAGCTGTGTATCTAATCCTATCATGTGTGATACAGTCTGCTGAGCTGTGTATCTAATCCTATCATGTGTGATACAGTCTGCTGAGCTGTGTATCTAATCCTATCATGTGTGATACAGTCTGCTATGATTTAGTGCCTTTTTCAATATATTTTCCACCAGGCTGTGAAGAAAGCCATACTAGAGGACCTGATTAAAATCGGAAAACAGGCCGGACTGAAGTCTTTTGAACAGGTAATAAATATAATAACTTCAGCCTTTAAAATAAGTTGCACAATGAATCTCAGAATAGTAAGAGTCACAATCTCTATTTTACTCCAGAGCTGCACTCACTATTCTGCTGGTGCAGTCACTGTGTACATACATTACTTATCCTGTACTGATCCTGAGTTATATCCTGTATTATACTTCAGAGCTGCACTCACTATTCTGCTGGTGCGGTCACTGTGTACATACATTACTTATCCTGTACTGATCCTGAGTTACATCCTGTATTATACTCCAGAGCTGCACTCACTATTCTGCTGGTGCAGTCACTATGTACATACATTACTTATCCTGTACTGATCCTGAGTTACATCCTGTGTTATACTCCAGAGCTGCACTCACTATTCTGCTGGTGCAGTCACTGTGTACATACATTACTTATCCTGTACTGATCCTGAGTTACATCCTGTATTATACTCCAGAGCTGCACTCACTATTCTGCTGGTGCAGTCACTGTGTACATACATTACTTATCCTGTATTGATCTTGAGTTACATCCTGTATTATACTCCAGAGCTGCACTCACTATTCTGCTGGTGCAGTCACTGTGTACATACGTTACTTATGCTGTACTGATCCTGAGTTACATCCTGTATTATACTCCAGAGCTGCACTCACTATTCACTGTGTACATACATGATCTTATAGAACCACAGATTTTGAATGCAGCTCTGAAGTACGTCTTTGTAAACACTAGGTAAAGTGCTGGCGATTCCCCAGTGTGATGTGTTTTCTAATTGTTTTAAAGGTGAGGGATATTTACGTCCATCCTGAAATGTTGACCATTGAAAACGGTTTACTGACCCCAACGATGAAAGCCAAGCGAGCAGAGGTGGCCAAATACTTCAAGAGTCAGATCGATGACTTGTACAGTAAAATCCAGGACTGAAGTGGACTAAGCTATGATCAGCACCTCCGACCTTCCTGGTGACACCCTACCAGGATGAGACGCTCTGCACCGTGCACCCTACAGCAGAGCGGGCGGCTCCTGTCCCTGCAGCACCTCTGGGTACAGAGATCCCTGTCACCCCTCAGCTGCGCAGAGTCCAGAACTGATCCGAAAAACCTTCTTCTAGGCGTCTACTCCGGGGATTGTAAATTTTAAAAATGTATTTTATGACTTGCAGCTCCTCAGCTTCTGTGCAACTACAAGTCCCAGCATGTCCTAGAGGCTGCTCGTGGGGAGTGCATGCTAGGAGTTGTAGTCCACAGCTGCTGGAGGTTGCAGAGGGGGTCCTGTGCTGTATATACCAAGCTAATAAACTTTACTAAGAACTAGAATGCATTGGGCTCATTTTTAGGGGTCACTGCTGATTGTGCCCCCCGCAGATGTATGGGGGGAGGGACAGTTCTAGACCACTGCTACCTGTCAGGGCACTCTGGCAGAGTTGGGGGTTGTGGTCAGGCTCCAGGCTGCTCTGAAAACCCATCAATACCTCAGGATGACATCACAGGAGCCTATGGGGTGACACACGGGGCCCCCTCCCTGTCAAACTCATTAGCATTTACAGGGTTAAAATGTTTTGGTTTAGACTGAGGAAACTGCTGCAGCGCCATCTGCTGGCCATGCTGTGCCATTGCATCCTATTGTGGTCTCTACAGAACCTTAGTAGAAGAGGGAAAAACAACATGGCCGCCTTCTTCCCGATGTATTAGGCCTCTTTCACACAACAGCATTTTTTGCGGGCTCCGATCTGCATTTTTCACATGAAAAATGCGGACCCATTCATTTCTATGGGCCGTGTGCTGTCCGCATCCGTTGCTCCGTTCCGTGGCCCGCAAAAAAAAATAGAGCATGTCCTATTCTTGTCCGTGTTACGGACAAGAATAGTACTGTTCTATTAGGGGCCAGCTGTTCCGTTCCGCAAACTACAGAATGCACACGGATGCCATCCGTTGTTTTTGCGGATCCGCAATTTGCGGACCGCAAAACACAACGTTCGTGTGAAAGAGGCCTTACAGTGTGATGGCGCTGGGCTGCAGTACCAGACATGGCCTATGGACAGGGGTGGCGCTGTGTTATGCTCTGTGTGTACAGATGCTGCAGCAATGTTCACTCAGATATTTTTCGGACTTTTATTACCAAGTGACAGAACATTTGTAAAAAGATCACATCTCAGATGAAACTGGACCACAGGGGTCTAGAGCCGCGGTGTCTAGTCTGCCTGCTGGGAGTTGTAGTTGCACACCAGCTGGAGGGGGGCAGTATGGAGACCGCTGCTCTAGAAAATAACATCAAGCATCATCCAATAAGACCGGAGAGATCCAGGAAACAGGAATTTTTGGCATAAAACTGAAAAAAAAAACTTGCGACAGGATGTCACGTCGCTGCCACCAGGTGGAAGGATAAGAAATGACGCCTCCTCCCCAAAAATCCCATAATCCCACCCCAGAAGAAAGGGCGATAATGGGGTGTAAACTGCTGACGGCCAGCTTTGCTGACCCGAATTAACTCCTGAGTTGCCAGGCCAGGAATCTTCTAATTCCTACTCACAATGATATAATGTGGGGGTCATTTGAAGTCAGTGTAGCAGAGCTGAGTGTGCTAACGGACATAATGAAATATCTGTTTCATGTCATGTTGCTGTGAATTTACCTGCAGTCCTATGTAATACTAGAATCTACTACATTATCTGTACTCAGAGAGTTATCACTGTTATCTGTGGTGTTACATAGGACTGCAGGTGACATCTACTACATTATCTGTACTCAGAGAGTTATCACTGTGCTATCTGTGGTGTTACATAGGACTACAGGTGACATCTACTACATTATCTGTACTCAGAGAGTTATCACTGTGTTATCTGTGGTGTTACATAGGACTGCAGGAGACACTTAATATAATATCCGTACTCAGAGAGTTATCACTGTGTTATCTGTGGTGTTACATAGGACTGCAGGTGACATCTACTACATTATCTGTACTCAGAGAGTTATCACTGTGTTATCTGTGGTGTTACATAGGACTGCAGGTGACATCTACTACATTATCTGTACTCAGAGAGTTATCACTGTGTTATCTGTGGTGTTACATAGGACTGCAGGTGACATCTACTACATTATCTGTACTCAGAGAGTTATCACTGTGTTATCTGTGGTGTTACATAGGACTGCAGGTGACATCTACTACATTATCTGTACTCTGGGAAGGTCAGATAACAAGCTCAGCTCTGCATTATCTGTGACGTCCCCTCCGCCCTGTCACCAGGTCTCAGGTTATCCAATACAACACTGTAATATAACAATTCACAACTTTCCCAATTTTGTAAGAACCGTAAACAAAAAAATGCCTAAAATTTTATCATCGTCTAAATTTAAAAGAACACTGGAAAATCACGGCGGTGCTGACTGCGTCTCTGGCTATGGCGCTCGTCTGTGTCTATCATGAAGAAGGGCAGATATCGTCATCACACATGACTCCCCTCTAAAGGAAGTGGGGGGGCAGGATGCAGGATCTTCAGGACATCAATTCAATATGGCCGCCAACAAACCCCTTGTGGTCACATGATCCTGCAAATACTGATCAGACATAAAACAGTCCAGACACTACACTATGCTCCTCCTGCGGCAGCCTCTTCAGACTCTGCTACATTGCTGCTGAACAGGTAAACCTGCAGCTTTCCAATAGATTTCCTGTATTTTAAGATCTCTGCTTGCTGTCAGCGAATGAAAATATAAAACTCATCCTGGCTTCGTCCTGCTCGCACAGCTTGCTCCAATGTCTCGAGCTTAGACAGATTAAAGGGAACATATCGCCCTTGTTTAATCTGAATTTTTATCTTATCTATTAATTATGTATTAATCTTTAACCTATTATTTTCTGACTGTACGTAATTATATTTTCTGTACACGATTATTGGGTCAGCCGTTTGTCTTTAACAGCACTTAGAGATTTGTTTTACAGCAGCCACATGGACCATAGGAAACCATAGTCTGGAGGTGATTCTATGGGAGAGCGTTCTGGGCATGCTCTGTGACTTGTGCAGAGGTCACTATGCAGGGAGGGGGAGTATGCTCTGTGACTTGTGCAGAGGTCACTATGCAGGGAGGGGGAGTATGCTCTGTGACTTGTGCAGAGGTCACTATGCAGGGAGGGGGAGTAGATAAGCTGTGAGATCACCTACAGTGACTGGTGGATCCTGTGCCATCTTCATAAAAGTTGCGGCACTGTGTAAAATGTAAATTAAACAGACTGCAATGATCTGCAAGGAATCTTTTTGGATACACACTCGAACGTATTTTTTTTTTGTCCGTATATGATCCGTGTTTTTTTTGCAGGTCGAATTGAGGCATTCACTTCAACGGTGCCGCAAAAGATGCAGACAGGACACCATGTGCTGTCCGCATCCGTATATCTGTTCCCATGAAAAAACAAAAAACTTGTTTAGATCTTGAACGAATCTCAAAAAAGTTGGGCCAGGACCATGTCTACCATTGTGTAGCGCCCCTCTCTAAACGTCTGGGAAGTGAGGAGACCAGTTAGAGTTTTGGGAGAGGAACGTTGTCCCGTTCTTGTCTGATGTAGGACTTTAGCGGCTCAGCGGTCCTGGGTCGTCTTGATTTTGTGTTTCATGATGCGCCAAATCTTTTCTGTTGGTGAAAGGTCTGGACTGCAGGCGGCCGGTTTGGCATCCGGACTCTTCTTCTGTGAAGTCACTCTGTTGTGATGGAGTATGGGGTTTAGCATAGTCTTACAGAAATGCGCAAATAGACGTTGTCAGGATGGGAGCACTGAAAGCGCCATTGCAGATGTGTAAGCTGCCCACTCCATAGGCACTAATGCAATCCCCTTACCATCAGAGATGCATTGATAACAAGCTGGATGGTCCCTCTCCTCTTAAGTCTGCAGGACGCGGCCTCCGTGGTTTCCAAAAAGAATTTTACATTTGAATTCATCCGATCACACAAAGTTTTCCATTTTGCCTAAGTCCATTTTAAGTGAGCTTAAACCCCGTGAAGACGACGGCGGCGGCGTGTCTGGATAGCGGTGACATACGGCTTCTTCTTTGCACGATTCAGCTTTAACGTGTGTTTGTGGATTGCACATCGATCCCTGGACGTGTTCCTGAGCCCGCACAGTGACTTCCAGTACAGTACCTGCCGCCCGAGGATCTGTAGAGGACGAGCATCCAATATTAACTGCCGACCTGTCCCCTGCGCACATGGATTTCTCCACATTCCCTGAAGCTTTTGATATTATGTTCTGCAGATGGCGAACTATTCAGCTTTTTTTAAAACTTTTTTTAGAAAATTTTCCACAATTTTAGATGCAGCATGTCATAGATCGGTGATCCTCTGCACAGCTATGCTCTTTTTATACCGTCATGTGACTTAGTAGCAAATTGTTCCTTCCGCTGTGCTTCTATTAGTACCATTTACTTTTAACATTTTTTAGATGTTTTTGAATTCTAAATGAGCTCGCCCCCCATGAAATAGTAAAATTTCTCACTTTCATCATCAGATGTGAATAAAACATGGCTCTACGAGATCTGTACATAATTGTATTCTGTTTTTATTCACATTTATTTACACAGCTTCACAACTTTCTAGGAAGTGTGGTTGTATGTATAAGTGTTACCGGACATTGTAATCATGCCTGTGATGATAATGAGATGAATGCAGAGAAGTAATCGCCCTAGAACCCTATTGTAGATTTTAGAATTTAGATTTTAATATACATTTTGACATGAAAAATTAAAGGAAAAAAAACAAAACACAGATTTTTAAGAGTTTTTGATTAACATAAAACGTTGACTTAAAGAAGAACTCCTGCAAAAATTTTTATTCCATGTCCTGCTAGAAATGTACATGATGTAATCTGCAGTGAATGTCATTTTCTTACCAGTGTCTGTATTTGTGAGTTATATCTCCCTGATGCTTCTCATCTGTGTCATGTGACCAGTAATCAGACTCACCAGATAACACAGCATCTTATGTGTGGACAGGAAGTCTATTTCTCTATGTATTCCTATGGGAGCCTCACTCTGGGTCCTGGGTCAGTTGGAGGTCAGGGAATTGGTCACATGACCCAGCTACAATTAGAAGAGAGGGGATAACTCACAAATAGTCTCTGATAAGAAGATTACATTCACTACAGATTACATCATGCACCTTTCTAACAGGTCAGAGAATAACATTTTTGCGGGAGTTTCTTTCTGACAATATATTTCTTTAAAAGAGTGCAGTATTGGAGTTGCATGTTCTGAAGGTTTGCTACATCGTATCAGTGTAAGGTTAGGCGTGCACCGTCTCCGCGTGGTGAAGAGCTGTGATACAGCAGCCACAGACTTCTATGGTACCGCCGTAGGCTGCGACTTCATGGAATTTATTTCTGTTAGATTCCACGTGAATTCAGCAGAAAAACAAAACTGATGCTGTCTCATAAGCCAATGGCTGAGTAGTTTATAGAGATGTGTGTCACTGTGCAGGCCCCACCGTCTGCATGAGGCCTGATGGACCCTACAGAGCAGCAACCTCCAGCGGGTGACAAACTACTACTCCCAGCATGCCCAACTCAAGTCGATGGAGGTTTTAAGAACTGCTGAGGCTGTCGACTTCTCCCCTAGAAGACTGCCTAAACTGACACATTGTAACAAGACATCAGCTGAGTGTCCGCAGATCTAGAAAAGGGCAAAGTTTTATTCCAAGCTTCTAGGTGTAAACAAGATTATTCCAGTTTACTGACAGCAAGCAGAGATCTTGAAAAATGGCGAGGAATGGAAACACAAAGTATATTCTAAAGCTGCAGAATGTTCTATTAAACACTGATTAACCTAAAGAGATCAATGGCAGCCGACGCATCCCGTCCCGCCAGTCCGTACGTCGTGAGGATGGTGTCCCACATAGACCGGCCGTGGAGAGCAATGCAGAGGGGTATGAACCCCCAGACAACACTATGTGGGTGCACTTATAGTCTGAAGACACAGTATGGTCATGGAAGAGGTAGGTCACATTTATGAATGGGTCTGGAACTGCAGCTAGTAATGTCTCGATAGTTCCCCTTGAAGATCTGTGATAACTAGTAATGTCTAGTTTTTGCTATCTGGTCTTCTTCTCATCATCTGATTGGTCGGAACCTGAATCGGACACGTACTTCGCCACACATCTTCTGGGGAACCAGCCCCTAATTCGGATTCCATCTGAGGGAAAAAAAATAAGTAAAATCAAACGATCTCCTCCAGTCACATCCAAAGCTGCTGGCAGCTGAGCTGATCTCCTGTGCACTGCATTGTTAGTGACTGAAAAGATAAAATTCCTAGATTATGAAATTATGTCCTGAGCATACTCAGCCAGCAGGGGGCGACAGTAAACTGTGAAGTTTTGCAGCCTCAGGTAGGAAAATGCAGCTCTGGATGTGACTGGAGTATGAGGGATGATGTAATTTAAAGGGGATGTCCCAAGAAAAATATTCTACAGTTTTCAAACCAGCCGCTGGATCTGAACACTTTTGTAATTGCATGTAATTAAAAATTCTGTATAGCTACTGAGTTATTCTGCAAAATGTATCTGTATATTGCCACTTAATTTCTTATTTCTTTGACCTGCTCACTGAGAAGACCGATCATGCTCAGTTTCATCTTTCAATTGCCCCCTGAGCTGCGATAGGCAGAGCAGAGACACGCCCCCTGAGCTGCGATAGGCAGAGCAGAGACACGCCCCCTGAGCTGCGATAGGCAGAGCAGAGACACGCCCCCTGAGCTGCGATAGGCAGAGCAGAGACACGCCCCCTGAGCTGCGATAGGCAGAGCAGAGACACGCCCCCTGAGCTGCGATAGGCAGAGCAGAGACACGCCCCCTGAGCTGCAGCAGAAAATACACTCCCCTTGAGCTGTCAGCTTGATATAAATCTAGCAGAGCAATGAATGAGGACATCTCTAGATCCATGTGAGGTACAGGGCTGGTTCTGAGTTTGTTAGAAAGGTATTGTCATGTCCTATATGATGTCTGATTTTTATTTTTTACATTATTCGTGGGATCACCCCTTTAGTAGCTCTATATGATATGTGGATTCCACGTACCTGGAGGGAGATCGCCCTCAATTATCTTGTCTCCGTACATCCAGTGCCTGTAAGACAGAGGCAGCATTTACTCTATTCCCTCTCGCCCGGGGACGTGTGCCGCGTGCAGATGGTGGAGGTGGCAGAGGTACTTACTTCAGGCCTCGGGTGGCTAAGACAAGGTCTCCTTTGTGCAGCTTCATCCGCGGCTCCTCAGTGCACGGTGTAGTAAAGAAGGTGCGGATGCCTTTGGTAAGGGGACAGCAGGCGCCGCTGTAGTCCTCCACCGCCCTGTACCTCACCTGGATGGGGGACACAATGAATTTACACCTCCTGTCAAACCAGATGACTGGACCCCCCTCCATGACCTCAAGAGGTCCAAAGACGTCTGTCCCTTTAACAACATACCCCAACAGATTCCCCCCCCCTTCTGGAAGACCAAATGTAAGTCACACAGCATGTGCAGACCTGAATACCAGGCCCAAGATCCAGGGAGACATGTCCGTACTCACACTGCGCACGCGCTTGTCTGCTTTCTGTTTCAGCTGCTCCACCTGAGAAAAAAAACATTACAAAAAGTCAGAGACCTGCCAATCCAAGACTGCAAACCTCTAACGAGGGGCCACCACTAGGGGGAGCTCAGGAGCTCACTGAAGACATATGTACTACTCTGTGTAGAGAGCTCCCCCTAGTGGTGACTGCAGATAACAGGGTCTTGTAGCTT
The DNA here is from genome assembly GCA_900303285.1 of Rhinella marina. Taxonomy (NCBI): domain Eukaryota; kingdom Metazoa; phylum Chordata; class Amphibia; order Anura; family Bufonidae; genus Rhinella; species Rhinella marina. The sequence continues at coordinate 10,620 of ONZH01008597.1, read as the reverse complement.
TAAAGGGGTTTTCTGGGAGTTAACTACTAATGACCTATCCACAGGATAGGTCATCAGTATCTGATCTGTGGGGGCCCGACACCCAGGACCGTCGATCAGCTGTTTAAGAAGGCACCGGCACTGAGGCCTCCTCTCAGCTTTTCCTAGGCCAGTGACGTCACATTTATTGGTCACGTGGACTAGGAGCAGCTCAGTCCCATTCAAGTGAATGGAGCTCAGCACGATACCAAACACAGCCGCTTTACAATGTACGGCGCTGTGCTTGGTGAGCTGAGACAAGGCCTCAGTGCTCACGGGAGCGCCGGTACCTTCTCAAACAGCTGGTCCCGGGTGTCGGACCTCCACGGATCAGATACTGATGACCTATCCTGAGGATAGGTCATAAGTAGTTAACTCCCGGAAAACCCCTTTAACCACCTAACTGTTTTGCCCGAGTCCAGCTAGGACAGTGTGAAAAGTAGATAACTGGAGGGGGGAGAGCTGCTTTAGATGGTGATATCTCCTCAATGGTAGCAGCTAGAAACATGCAACTGGTCTTGTTTGAAAGCTGACAGCCCAGGCTTTCATACGAGACATCAATATGTTTAGGATAGAGGACGATATCACTGGTAGAAAATACTGATGGAGTACCAGTGATCCCATAGAAACAAATTGTTTTAGAAGGCGCTACTGCTTGTACCGCGTGGCACCGCGGCCTTCTCTCTGCTCACCAAGCACAGTGTTCTACACAGTATAGTGGTGCACTTGGTATCACAGCTCTGCCACATTCACTTCTATAGGGTTGAGGTACGTCTAGGCAAGTGACTTATGAACACATGGCCTAGGGCAGTGATTTTCAACCAGTGTGCCTCCAGCTGTTGCAAAACTACAACTCCCACCATGCCCTTCTGTAGGCTGATAGCTGTAGGCTGCCTGGGCATGATGGGAGTTGTAGTTTTGCAACAGCTGGTTGAAAATCACTGGCCTAGGGCTATGCTGTGAGATGGTTGCAGTACAGCGGAGAGCGCCGGTGCCTTCTCAAACATCTGAGTGGCAGGGGTCCCGGGTGTCGGACCCCCAACAATCAGATACTGATGACCTATCCTGAGGATAAGTCATCACTAGAGAAGTCTTGGAAAACCCCTTTAACCACCTGACTGTTTTGCCAGAGTCCATCTCCAGCAGTGGGAAAAGTAGCTAACTGGAGGGGGGAGGGCTGCTTTAGATGTCTTGTTTGAAAGCAGACATTCCAAGCTTTCAGACAATACCAGAATGGCAGCTACAGTCCAAGCAACAGAAAAGAGATCACTGTTAGAAATCGGGATGCTGTGAATGCAGCTGAAAAAGTGAAAGTATAAACAGGTTTTACTCGCGATTATTCCCGACTTGATTTCTAACAGTGATTTCTCCTCTGCTGCTTGGACTTGTATGAAAGCCTGGACCGTCAGCTTTCAAACAAACAGCTGCATGTTTCTAGCTGCCACCATTCAGGAGATATCAGCCTGTAAAGCAGGCCTCCCCCTCCAGTTAGCTACTTTTCTCACTGCCCAAGCTGGACTCGGGCAAAACGCTTAGGTGGTTGAGACGAAATGAAAATATCTATGTAACCAAATGCAAACACATTAGTAACTGTTACAAGAATTTTTAGGTTTTATCAGTCAGGTTTTGGGCCTCGCTGATGTTAAAAATTATTATCGGAGAGTCAAATAAAAATTGTCAAAGTTTTACAATGGGGGAGGGGAGAGAAAGATTCAGGTATCCCCTCCGGCTCTTACCGTCAGCGTGTACCGGTGACATCCTTCGCGGACTTGCCACTCTATCCCGTCCCCCTCCGGTGAACCAGACCCGGTGAACACCTGCCGGAAGTTGCGCCACCTGCTGCCCAAGTCGTAGGGGAAAATGAAGGTTTCTCCCGTCTGGTAGTACTGAATGCGGTCCTTGGCCTGGAGGTAGAGGGGGGATCATTAGGGGGTGCAGCGTACGCGGATTATACTGTGGACTTATCCTTATGTATACAAATAACGGACACGCCGCGGATACAAAATGTCGCTCTCTGCACTGATTATGTTCTTGTTAACATCTCCTCCACTTTACTTCTACTGTAATAGACGGTGGATTATCAGCTCGTAAATCTGGATGGGAAATCTACGAGAGCACATGGGAGGTGTGAACACAGCCCTATGCTGGAGTAAAATACTCCACTCAATCACACACAGGAATCCTGCGGCAGCTTTTACCCAACACGGGACAATTCCTTTAATCCGGTGGAAAGGGGCCCGAGGGGGGCCAATGGATCAGGATATAAAACGTATCAGTATATGTGAGTATACCGCAGGTATGTGCCTAACCATAAAAAGTACCAAGTCTAACATTACTGTGCCACTAACCACAGGCATACCGCTAACCACAGACGTACCGCTAACCACAGGCGTACCGCTAACCACAGGCGTACCGCTAACCACAGGCGTACCGCTAACCACAGGCGTACCGCTAACCACAGGCGTATTATTGCTAACCACAGACATTCCGCTAACCACAGACATACCGCTAACCACAGGTGTATTATTGCTAACCACAGACATTCCGCTAACCACAGACATTCCGCTAACCACAGACATTCCGCTAACCACAGGTGTATTACTGCTAACCACAGACATACTGCTAACTCGAGACATACCGATAACCACAGGTGTATTACTGCTAACCACAGACATACCGCTAACCCCAGACATATCGCTAACCACAGGTGTATTACTAATAACCACAGACATACTGCTAACTCGAGACATACCGATAACCACAGGTGTATTACTGCTTACCCCAGACATACCGCTAACCCCAGACATACCGCTATCCACAGGTGTATTACTACTAACCAGACATACCGCTACCGCTAACCACAAACATACCGCTAGCCACAGGTGTATTACTACTAACCACAGACAAACCGCTAACCACAGGTGTATTACTGCTAACCACAGACATTCCGCTAACCACAGACATTCCGCTAACCACAGGTGTATTACTGCTAACCACAGACATACCGCTAACCCCAGACATATCGCTAACCACAGGTGTATTACTGCTAACCACAGACATACTGCTAACTCGAGACATACCGATAACCACAGGTGTATTACTGCTAACCCCAGACATACCGCTAACCCCAGACATACCGCTATCCACAGGTGTATTACTACTAACTAGACATACCGCTACCGCTAACCACAGACATACCGCTAACCACAGGTGTATTACCGCTAACCACAGGTATATTACTACTAATCACAGACATACCGCTATCCACAGGTGTATTACTACTAACCAGACATACCGCTACCGCTAACCACAAACATACCGCTAACCACAGGTGTATTACTACTAACCACAGACAAACCGCTAACCACAGGTGTATTACTACTAACCACAGACATTCCGCTAACCACAGACATTCCGCTAACCACAGGTGTATTACTGCTAACCACAGACATACCGCTAACCACAGACATACCGCTAACCCCAGACATACCGCTAACCACAGGTGTATTACTACTAATCACAGACATACCGCTATCCACAGGTGTATTACTACTAACTAGACATACCGCTAACCACAGACATACCGCTAACCACAGGTGTATTACCGCTAACCACAGGTATATTACTACTAATCACAGACATACCGCTATCCACAGGTGTATTACTACTAACCAGACATACCGCTACCGCTAACCACAGACATACCGCTAACCCCAAACATACCGCTAACCACAGATGTATTAATACTAACCCCAGACATACCGCTAACCCCAGACATACTGCTAACCCCAGACATACCGCTAACCACAAGTGTATTACTACTAACCGCAGACATACCGCTAACCCCAGGTGTATTACTATTAACCACAGACATACCGCTATCCACAGGTGTATTACTACTAACCAGACATACCGCTACCGCTAACCACAGACATACCGCTAACCACAGGTGTATTACTGCTAACCACAGACATACCGCTAACCACAGACATTCCGCTAACCACAGGTGTATTACTGCTAACCACAGACATACCGCTAACCTCAGACATACCGCTAACCACAGGTGTGTTACTGCTAACCACAGACATACCGCTAACCCCAGACATACCTCTAACCACAGGTGTATTACCGCTAACCACAGGTATATTACTACTAATCACAGACATACCGCTATCCACAGGTGTATTACTACTAACCAGACATACCGCTAACCCCAAGTGTATTACTACTAACCGCAGACATACCGCTAACCCCAGACATACCGCTAACCACAGGTGTATTACTATTAACCACAGACATACCGCTATCCACAGATGTATTACTACTAACCAGACATACCGCTACCGCTAACCCCAGACATACCGCTAACCACAGGTGTATTACTACTAACCGCAGACATACCGCTAACCCCAGACATACCACTAACCACAGGTGTATTACTACTAATCACAGACATACCGCTATCCACAGGTGTATTACTACTAACTAGACATACCGCTAACCACAGACATACCTCTAACCACAGGTGTATTACCGCTAACCACAGGTATATTACTACTAATCACAGACATACCGCTATCCACAGGTGTATTACTACTAACCAGACATACCGCTAACCACAGACATACCGCTAACCACAAGTGTATTAATACTAACCACAGACATACCGCTAACCACAGGTGTATTACCGCTAACCACAGGTATATTACTACTAATCACAGACATACCGCTATCCACAGGTGTATTACTACTAACCAGACATACCGCTAACCCCAAGTGTATTACTACTAACCGCAGACATACCGCTAACCCCAGACATACCGCTAACCACAGGTGTATTACTACTAACCGCAGACATACCGCTAACCCCAGACATTCCGCTAACCACAGGTGTATTACTACTAATCACAGACATACCGCTATCCACAGGTGTATTACTACTAACTAGACATACCGCTAACCACAGGTGTATTACTACTAACTAGACATACCGCTACCGCTAACCACAGACATACCTCTAACCACAGGTGTATTACCGCTAACCACAGGTATATTACTACTAATCACAGACATACCGCTATCCACAGGTGGACATACCGCTAACCACAGACATACCGCTAACCCCAAACATACCGCTAACCACAGGTGTATTAATACTAACCCCAGACATTCCGCTAACCACAGGTGTATTACTACTAACCAGACATACCGCTAACCCCAAACATACCGCTAACCACAAGTGTATTACTACTAACCGCAGACATACCGCTAACCACAGGTGTATTACTACTAACCAGACATACCGCTAACCCCAAACATACCGCTAACCACAAGTGTATTACTACTAACCGCAGACATACCGCTAACCACAAGTGTATTACTACTAACCGCAGACATACCGCTAACCCCAGACATACCGCTAACCCCAGACATACCGCTAACCACAGGTGTATTACTATTAACCACAGACATACCGCTATCCACAGATGTATTACTACTAACCAGACATACCGCTAACCACAGGTGTATTACTACTAACCGCAGACATACCGCTAACCCCAGACATACCGCTAACCCCAGGTGTATTACTACTAACCAGACATACCGCTATCGCTAACCCCAGACATACCGCTAACCTCAGACAACCGCTAACCCAGGTGTATTACTACTAACCAGACATACCGCTAACCACAGGTGTATTACTACTAACCGCAGACATACCGCTAACCACAGGTGTATTACTACTAACCGCAGACATACCGCTAACCACAGGTGGTATTACTACTAACCGCAGACATACCGCTAACCACAGGTGTATTACTACTAACCGCAGACATACCGCTAACCACAGGTGTATTACTACTAACCGCAGACATAACCGCTATCCCACAGGTGTATTACTACTAACCAGACATACCGCTAACCACAGACATACCGCTAACCCCAAACATACCGCTAACCACAGGTGTATTACTAACTAACCGCAGACCATAACCGCTAACCACAGGTGTATTACTACTAACCACAGACATACCGCTAACCACAGGTGTATTACTACTACCACAGACATATTACCTACCACAGACACCGCTACAAGGTTACTACTAACCCAGACATACGCTAACCACAGGTGTATTACTACTAACCACAGACATACCGCTAACCACAGGTGTATTACTACTAACCACAGACATACCGCTAACCACAGGTGTATTACTACTAACCGCAGACATACCGCTAACCACAGGTGTATCACTACTAACCGCAGACATACCGCTAACCACAGGTGTATTACTACCAACCGCAGACATACCGCTAACCACAGGTGTATCACTACTAACCCCAAACATACCGCTAACCCCAGCTCTGTTCTTCGCTCCAGGATTTCTGGACTATCAGATGAGGACTGTCACCGTTTTTACATCATTTTATAGATTTTTAATGTTTTATAAATGGGGTCCTATTAAAACCAGATTATCCCGCTGATCACACAACACGTGGCGCTACAAATCGCTTGCGTTGCGTTCGGGATTCTTTTTATTGTTGCCAGGGGGTCAAAATCCAAATCGCACCATAAATTAGTCATCATGAGTTAGAAAAATTGTGCAGATTATTTAGTGAGCAGCCCCGGCCCAAAGGTAAATCCTCCTTATGACCGGGTTCACATCCTGATCTGCCATTTCTGTGCTGCTCCTATGCCCTCAAAGGTTCTGACTACCCCTGTACTTTACACTGCAGCTCTGCTCCATTAGTGCACAGCCATGATCAGTCAATCCATAGCTGCATGGTCTGTTGGTGTCTGAAATACCCTCCGATTGCTGCAATGTCCCTCCCCCATGCTTTACACTGCAGTTCTGCTTATCCAGATTGACTGCAGTGTAGAACTACAAAGTCTGCGCAGAAATCTGATTATAATCCACTGCGTACACACTGCAGTATATAGAGGGGGCGGGCACCTCGCTGTGTACACACTGCAGTATATAGAGGGGGCGGGCACCTCGCTGTGTACACACTGCAGTATATAGAGGGGGGCGGGCACCTCGCTGTGTACACACTGCAGTATATAGAGGGGGCGGGCACCTCGCTGTGTACACACTGCAGTATATGGAAGGGGCGGGCACCTCGCTGTGTACACACTGCAGTATATGGAGGGGGCGGGCACCTCGCTGTGTACACACTGCAGTATATAGAGGGGGGCGGGCACCTCGCTGTGTACACACTGCAGTAAATAATGGGGGGCGGGCACCTCGCTGTGTACACACTGCAGTATATAGAGGGGGGCAGACACCTCGCTGTGTACACACTGCAGTATATAATGGAGGGCGGACACCTTGCTGTGTACACACTGCAGTATATAATGGGGGGCAGGCACCTCGCTGTGTACACACTGCAGTATATAGAGGGGGCGGGCACCTCGCTGTGTACACACTGCAGTATATAATGGAGGGTGGACACCTTGCTGTGTACACTGCAGTATATAATGGCGGGCAGACACCTCGCTGTGTACACACTGCAGTATATAATGGGGGCGGGCACCTCGCTGTGTACACACTGCAGTATATAATGGGGGGCAGGCACCTCGCTGTGTACACACTGCAGTATATAGAGGGGCGGGCACCTCGCTGTGTACACACTGCAGTATATAATGGAGGGCGGACACCTTGCTGTGTACACTGCAGTATATAGAGGGGGGCGGACACCTCGCTGTGTACACACTGCAGTATATAGAGGGGGGCGGACACCTCGCTGTGTACACACTGCAGTATATAATGGGGGGCAGGCACCTCGCTGTGTACACACTGCAGTATATAATGGGGGGGCAGACACCTCGCTGTGTACACACTGCAGTATATAGAGGGGGCAGGCACCTCACTGTGTACACACTGCAGTATATAGAGGGGGCAGGCACCTCACTGTGTACACACTGCAGTATATAATGGGGGGCAGGCACCTCGCTGTGTACACACTGCAGTATATAGAGGGGGGCAGACACCTCACTGTGTACACACTGCAGTATATAGAGGGGGGCAGACACCTCGCTGTGTACACACTGCAGTATATAGAGGGGGCAGGCACCTCGCTGTGTACACACTGCAGTATATAATGGGGCGGGCACCTCGCTGTGTACACACTGCAGTATATAGAGGGGGGCAGACACCTCGCTGTGTACACACTGCAGTATATATTGGGGGGCAGGCACCTCGCTGTGTACACACTGCAGTATATAATGGGGGGCAGACACCTCGCTGTGTACACACTGCAGTATATAGAGGGGGCAGGCACCTCACTGTGTACACACTGCAGTATATAGAGGGGGGCAGGCACCTCACTGTGTACACACTGCAGTATATAATGGGGGGCAGGCACCTCGCTGTGTACACACTGCAGTATATAGAGGGGGGCAGACACCTCACTGTGTACACACTGCAGTATATAGAGGGGGGCAGACACCTCGCTGTGTACACACTGCAGTATATAGAGGGGGCAGGCACCTCGCTGTGTACACACTGCAGTATATAATGGGGCGGGCACCTCGCTGTGTACACACTGCAGTATATAGAGGGGGGCAGACACCTCGCTGTGTACACACTGCAGTATATATTGGGGGGCAGGCACCTCGCTGTGTACACACTGCAGTATATATTGGGGGGCAGGCACCTCGCTGTGTACACAATGCAGTATATAGAGGGGGACCGGCACCTCACTGTGTACACACTGCAGTATATATTGGGGGCAGGCACCTCGCTGTGTACACACTGCAGTATATAGAGGGGGGCGGGCACCTCGCTGTGTACACACTGCAGTATATATTGGGGGGCGGGCACCTCGCTGTGTACACACTGCAGTATATAGAGGGGGGCGGGCACCTCGCTGTGTACACACTGCAGTATATAGAGGGGGGCGGGCACCTCGCTGTGTACACACTGCAGTATATAATGGGGGGCAGACACCTCGCTGTGTACACACTGCAGTATATAATGGGGGGCAGACACCTCGCTGTGTACACACTGCAGTATATAATGGGGGGCAGACACCTCGCTGTGTACACACTGCAGTATATAATGGGGGCGGGCACCTCGCTGTGTACACACTGCAGTATTATAGAGGGGGCAGGCACCTCGCTGTGTACACACTGCAGTATATAATGGGGGGCAGACCCCTCGCTGTGTACACACTGCAGTATATAATGGGGGGCAGACACCTCGCTGTGTACACACTGCAGTATATAATGGGGGGCAGACACCTGCTGTGTCACACTGCAGTATATATAGGGGCGGGCACCTCGCTGTGGTACACACTGCAGTATATATAGGGGCAGGCACCTCGCTGTGTACACACTGCAGTATATAATGGGGGCGGGCACCTCGCTAATGTACACACTGCAGTATATAATGGGGGCGGGCACCTCGCTATGTACACACTGCAGTATATAGAGGGGGGCAGGCACCTCGCTGTGTACACACTGCAGTATATAGAGGGGGGCAGAACACCTCGCTGTGTACACACTGCAGTATATAGAGGGGGGCAGACACCTCGCTGTGTACACACTGCAGTATATAATGGGGGGCGGGAACCTCGCTGTGTACACACTGCAGTATATAGGGGGCAGGCACCTCGCTGTGTACACACTGCAGTATATAGAGGGGGCAGGCACCTCGCTGTGTACACACTGCAGTATATAGAGGGGGCGGGCACCTCGCTGTGACATGCAGTATATAATGGGGGCAGACACCTCGCTGTGTACACACTGCAGTATAATGGGGGGGGGCACCTCGCTGTGTACACACTGCAGTATATAATGGGGGGGCAGACACCCTCGCTGTGTACACACTGCAGTATATAATGGGGGGGCAGGCACCTCGCTGTGTACACACTGCAGTATATATAATGGGGGGCAGACACCTCGCTGTGTACACACACTGCAGTATATAATGGGGGCAGGCACCTCGCTGTGTACACACTGCAGTATATATGGGGGCGGGCACCTCGCTGTATAACACACTGCACTATTAAGGGGGCGGCACCTCGCTGTGTACACATGCAGTATATAATGGGGGCAGGCACTCGCTGTGTACACTGCAGTATAATAGGGGGCAGGCACTGTGTACACTGCAGTATATATAGAGGGGGCGGGCACTCGCTGTGTACACACTGCAGTATATAGAGGGGGCTGTGTACACACTGGGCATAACAACTCGCTGTGTACACACTGCATATATAGGGGGCAGGCACCTCGCGTGTGTACACACACTGCAGTATATAGAGGGGGGGCGTTGTGCACACTGCTGGCACTGTACACAACTGCAGTATATATAGAGGGGGCAGGCACTCGCTGTGTACACACTGCAGTAATATAATAGAGGGGCGGCACCTCGCTGTGTACAACACTGCAGTATATAAAGGGGGCAGACACCTCGCTGTGTACACACTGCAGTATATAATGGGCTGGGGCAGGCACCTCGCTGTGTACACACTGCAGTATATAGAGGGGGCGGCACCTCGCTGTGTGTACACACTGCAGTATATAGAGGGGGGCAGACACCTCGCTGTGTACACACTGCAGTATATATGGGGGCAGACACCTCGCTGTGTAACACTGCA
>ONZH01008596.1:0-41122 GCA_900303285.1 Rhinella marina | reverse complement strand
TTCATACACACCGTCTGATCACTTAGTACACGGCTGTGTACCTTGAAATATACAATATATAGGCCTTTAATTGGCAACTGTACTGTGCGTTCTCTTGCAAAGTAATTTCTCATATACCTGGTGTTCATACACACCGTCTGATCACTTAGTACACGGCTGTGTACCTTGAAATATACAATATATAGGCCTTATAATTGGCAACTGTACTGTGCGTTCTCTTGCAAATTAATTTCTCAATACCTGGTGTTCATACACACCGTCTGATCACTTAGTACACGGCTGTGTACCTTGAAATATACAATATATAGGCCTTATAATTGGCAACTGTACTGTGCGTTCTCTTGCAAAGTAATTTCTCATAACCTGGTGTTCATACCACACCGTCTGATCACTTAGTACACGGCTGTGTACCTTGAAAATACAATTACAATATATAGGCCTTTATAATTGGCAACTGTACTGTGCGTTCTCTTGCAAATTAATTTCACGGCTGTGAAGGCAAAATATTGTAACCCAAAAAAAAATAAAATGCGGCGGGGGGCTAGCGGAATAGGACGTGGACGAGGACGGGGGGACGGGACGGGGGCGCGGAAATGCTGTTGGGGCCTTGGCCTTGTTGAAGCCAGTGGGGATACAATGCGTGCTGTGGTGAGGGTCAGCCAGGAATCCCGCTCATCCAGAATCCCTGCCTTTATGGGACAGTTAAGCAGGGGGCGGGTTCACCGCTGTTGAGGCCTGAGCAGGTTGAACAGGTGGTGCAATGGATAGCCGATAAGCGCTTCCACCAGTTTGTCCACCAGCCAGTCATCCACACAGTCTCACTCTGACCCTCCTTCCTCCACACCTGGCCAACAGAGTCATCCCACCATTGACCCCTCCCAGGAGCTCTTTTCGGGTCCTTTTTCAGATGTGCCGGAAGAATCCCAGGAGCTAGCAGAGGAATTTGTTTGTAGTGATGCCCAAACACTTGAGTTTTCGCCATCTCCTGCTGATGTGGACCCTGAGCCAGCATCTGTTATCATGAGCGATGATGATGATGAGACCGCAGTTTGCCATTCAAGGGAGGCTGTTGGAATGTCCAGTGGGCAGCAGGAGGAGCAGAGTGAGGAAGTGGAAGAGGAGGTGGTGGATGACGAAATGACCGACCCCACTTGGCCAGGGGTGATGTTCCAGCGAGGAAAGCAGTGGAGAGGTGGTGGTTCTGCGCAGCACCGAAAAAGGCAGCAAGAGGCAGAGGGATGTCCAGAGGCCAGAGGGATGTCCAGAGGCAGAGGGATGTCCACAGGCAGAGGGATGTCCATAGGCAGAGGACAGTCCAGAGAGAGAAGTGAGGCCACAGCCAGCAGGGCCGAAGCTGTTCCCGGCAGCGGGCAGTCGCGCGAAGCTCCCCCATCGAGGCCTCGTACTTCTGTGGTGTGGAGATTTTTTAATGTTTGTGCGGATGACAAACTGAGCGCGGTTTGCACACCTGCCACTCAAAACTGAGTAGGGGCTCTGAGAAGAGCAATCTGACCACCTCAGGCATGCGGCGTCACTTGGAAGTCAAGCACTGGGCTGAGTGGGAGAGAGCAAACGCAATACAACCTGCGCCCGGTCTTGCTGCCACTGCCTCTTCCCCTTTGTTGTGTGCTGCCACTGCGGTCCAGACCTCCAGCCAGGACACCTCCACATCTGCCTCTGCCTCGGCTACTTTGGGGCCTTCTCCTTCAGCCTCCCCTTCCCCCGCCTCTTCGCCTGCACCTTCACACTCCTCGTCCCAACAACTGTCCATCTCGCAGGCGTTCGACCGCAGGCGGAAGTACGCCTCGAGTCACCCCCAAGCCCAAGCCTTAAACTGCCACATCTCCAAACTGCTGGCCCTGGAGATGTTGCCGTTTAGGCTTGTGGAGACGCAGGCCTTCCGCGACCTGATGGCGGCTGCCGCACCTCGCTATTCCGTCCCCAGCCGCACTACTTTTCCCGGAGTGCCGTCCCCGCCCTGCACCAGCACGTGTCGCGTAACATCAGGCGGGCCCTGAGGTACGCAGTCAGCGCAAAGGTCCACTTGACCACCGACTCGTGGACAAGCTCTTGCGGCCAGGGACGATACATTTCTTTGACGGCACACTGGGTGAATGTTGTGGAAGCGGGGACGGGGTCGCAAACAGAGACGGCCTACCTACCACCCCCGCCAAGATTGCCAGCATGGGTTCTGATACACCCCCCTCCTCTTCCTCCTCCTCCTCCTCTGCCTTAACATCGCCCTCAGCCGCTAGCTGGAAGCGTTGCAGCACTGGCGCGGGGAGACGTCAGCAGGCGGTGCTTAAGCTCATCAGCTTGGGCGACAGGAAGCACAGCGCCCCAGAGGTGAGGGACGCCATATTGCAGCAGACGGAGATGTGGCTGTCGCCGCTGCAGATAGGACCAGGCATGGTCGTGTGCGATAACGGCCGTAACCTGGTGGCGGCTCTGGAGCTTGCCGAACTCAATCACGTACCATGCCTGGCCCACGTTTTTAATCTGGTAGTCCAAAAATTTCTAAAGACTTACCCCAACCTGGCAGAGCTACTGGTGAAAGTGCGGCGCTTGTGCGCTCACTTTCGGAAGTCAACTGTAGCTGCTGCTAGCTTAAAAAAACTCCAGCAACGCCTCCATTTGCCTGAACATCGGCTGTTGTGCGACCTGCCGACTCGCTGGAATTCCACCTATTCCATGTTGGCCAGGGTGTGTGAGCAGCAGAGAGCATTGATGAGTACCAGATTATGAATCCACGCGTGCCTCCAACTCAGCTCCCTCAGTTTGCCAACCACGAGTGGCCACTGGCACACATGGCTGACTTCATGCTGGGCTGCTTTTCCCGGGACACACGTGTTGTCCGGATAGTGGAGAACAAACTGTACTGGGTCTTCGCACTCCTGGACCCCCGGTATAAAGATAACGTCTCCTCTTTTATTCCGGTAGAGGAGAGGACAAATCGATTGCTGGAATACCAGAGGGAACTCGTGCAGAACATGATGGAGATTTTCCCACCCACCATCGCTGGCGGCAGAGAGGAGAGGGTCTCCCAGAGTCCCACAACATCTATCAGGCCCACAGCCACCAGGGGAACACTCTCCAAGGTGTGGGACACGTTCATGGCACCCCCTCGTGCAACTTCCATCACTGCGGGGCCTGCTATCAGCAGGAGGGACAAGTATCGGCGGATGTTGCGGGAGTACCTGGCAGACCGTAACCCTGTCCTCCCCGATCCTCGGCGTCCTACACTTACTGGGTCTCCAAGTTGGACACGTGGCTGGAACTGTCCCTGTACGCCTTGGAGGTGCTTGCCTGCCCTGCCGCCAGCGTGCTATCAGAAAGGGTGTTCAGCGCAGCCGGGGGCATTATAACCGATAAGCGCAGCCGCCTGTCAACCGACAGTGCCGACAGGCTGACGCTAATCAAAATGAACAGCAAGTGGATTGACCCGGACTTTGCTTCTCCAACAGTGGAAAGCAGCCAAAAGTGAAGTGCCATCTGTATGAAGTGCCATTTCCTCCTCCACCTCCTCCTCCTCCTCCTTAACCGCCGTAGAATTGCTCCGTAAATAAGAAAAATTTATATATTTATGGCTCACCTCTTGGGCCTCCACAAAATGTTTAAGAGGTGTCATCTCTTGGGCCTCCACATAATTTTTAAGAGGTCTCACCTCTTGGGCCTCCACAAAATGTTTAACAGGTCTCACCTCTTGGGCCTCCACAAAATGTTTAACAGGTCTCACCTCTTGGGCCTCCACAAAATGTTTAACAGGTCTCACCTCTTGGGCCTCCACATAATTTTTAACAGGTCTCACCTCTTGGGCCTCCACATAATTTTTAACAGGTCTCACCTCTTGGGCCTCCACATAATTTTTAACACGTCTCACCTCTTGGGCCTCCCTCCACATAATTTTTAAGAGGTCTCACCTCTTGTGCCTGCACAAAATGTTTAAGAGGTCTCACCTCTTGGGCCTCCACATAATTTTTAAGAGGTCTCACCTCTTGGGCCTGCACAAAATGTTTAAGAGGTCTCACCTCGTGGGCCTCCACATAATTTTTAAGAGGTCTCACCTCTTGGGCCTGCACAAAATGTTTAAGAGGTCTCACCTCTTGGGCCTCCACATAATTTTTAAGAGGTCTCACCTCTTGGGCCTCCACAAATGTTTAACAGGTCTCACCTCTTGGGCCTCCACAAAATGTTTAACAGGTCTCACCTCTTGGGCCTCCACAAAATGTTTAACAGGTCTCACCTCTTGGGCCTCCACATAATTTTTAACACGTCTCACCTCTTGGGCCTCCACATAATTTTAACACGTCTCACCTCTTGGGCCTCCACAAAATGTTTAAGAGGTGTCACCTCTTGGGCCTCCACATAATTTTTAAGAGGTCTCACCTCTTGGGCCTGCACAAAATGTTTAAGAGGTCTCACCTCTTGGGCCTCCACATAATTTTTAAGAGGTCTCACCTCTTGGGCCTCCACAAAATGTTTAACAGGTCTCACCTCTTGGGCCTCCACAAAAATGTTTAACAGGTCTCACCTCTTGGGCCTCCACAAAATGTTTAACAGGTCTCACCTCTTGGGCCTCCACATAATTTTTAACACGTCTCACCTCTTGGGCCTCCACAAATGTTTAAGAGGTGTCACCTCTTGGGCCTCCACATAATTTTTAAGAGGTCTCACCTCTTGGGCCTGCACAAATGTTTAAGAGGTCTCACCTCTTGGGCCTCCACATAATTTTTAAGAGGTCTCACCTCTTGGGCCTCCACAAAATGTTTAACAGGTCTCACCTCTTGGCCTCCACAAAATGTTTAACAGGTCTCACCTCTTGGCCTCCACAAAATGTTTAACAGGTCTCACCTCTTGGGCCTCCACATAATTTTTAACACGTCTCACCTCTTGGGCCTCCACATAATTTTTTAACACGTCTCACCTCTTGGCCTCCACATAATTTTTAAGAGGTCTCACCTCTTGGGCCTCCACAAAATGTTTAACAGGTCTCACCTCTTGGGCCTCCACAAAATGTTAACAGGTCTCACCTCTTGGGCCTCCACAAATTTTTAACACGTCTCACCTCTTGGGCCTCCACATAATTTTTAACACGTCTCACCTCTTGGCCTCCACATAATTTTAACACGTCTCACCTCTTGGGCCTCCACATAATTTTTAACACGTCTCACCTCTTGGGCCTCCACATAATTTTTAACACGTCTCACCTCTTGGGCCTCCACATAATTTTAACACGTCTCCCTCTTGGGCCTCCATAAATTTAACACGTCTCTCCTCTTGGCCTCCACATAATTTTTAATACGTCTCACCTCTTGGGCCTGCACAAAATGTTTAAGAGGTCTCACCTCTTGGGCCTCCACATAATTTTTAACAGGTCTCACCTCTTGGGCCTCCACATAATTTTTAAGAGGTCTCACCTCTTGGGCCTCCACAAAATGTTTAAGAGGTGTCACCTCTTGGGCCTCCACATAATTTTTAATACGTCTCACCTCTTGGGCCTCCACATAATTTTTAATACGTCTCACCTCTTGGGCCTCCACAAAATGTTTAAGAGGTCTCACCTCTTTGGCCTCCACATAATTTTTAAGAGGTCTCACCTCTTGGGCCTCCACAAAATGTTTAACAGGTCTCACCTCTTGGGCCTCCACATAATTTTTAACACGTCTCACCTCTTGGGCCTCCACATAATTTTTAACACGTCTCACCTCTTGGGCCTCCACATAATTTTTAACACGTCTCACCTCTTGGGCCTCCACATAATTTTTAACACGTCTCACCTCTTGGGCCTCCACATAATTTTTAACACGTCTCTCCTCTTGGGCCTCCACATAATTTTTAATACGTCTCACCTCTTGGGCCTGCACAAAATGTTTAAGAGGTCTCACCTCTTGGGCCTCCACATAATTTTTAACAGGTCTCACCTCTTGGGCCTCCACATAATTTTTTAACAGGTCTCACCTCTTGGGCCTCCACAAAATTTTTAAGAGGTCTCACCTCTTGGGCCTCCACATAATTTTTAAGAGGTCTCACCTCTTGGGCCTCCACAAAATGTTTAAGAGGTGTCACCTCTTGGGCCTCCACATAATTTTTAATACGTCTCACCTCTTGGGCCTCCACATAATTTTTAATACGTCTCACCTCTTGGGCCTGCACAAAATGTTTAAGAGGTCTGACCTCTTGGGCCTCCACATAATTTTTAACAGGTCACACCTCTTGGGCCTCCACATAATTTTTAAGAGGTCTCACCTCTTGGGCCTCCACAAAATGTTTAAGAGGTTTCACCTCTTTAGCCTCCACACAATTTTTAAGACGTCTCACCGCTTGGGCCTCCACAAAATTTTCCATGAGCCTCTGGCCAGCCCACGGCCTCTTCCTGCCTTTTGCGGTCCTACGCATCCCTCAACATCCCCACTGCTTTACCTGCTAGACATGACACTGGGCCAGGTCGGGTCACTGACATCTCAAGCGCCAACAATTTGGGCATTTTAAGGCTTCTGCATGTGTTTGAGTTGTTTTTACATTTTAAAGAAGACATGTCTGACCACATCTCACACACACACACAATGACAATTAGGGGTGGGGTCTATTTGATTTCCCCCTTGCCTATGCCATCTGTGGTTGTCATAGGCAACGTGATTTTAAGGGGTGCAGAATTTTATCTTCTTTTTTGTCTAGTTTGGCTTGGGGTCCATGGCAATGTTGAGGAAAGAAGGTTTCCTTGTATGGTCTTACTTTACAGAGAGGTTACATTGTCTTTGGAGTGTATTGTTGAGAGGCTGTGATAGTGGCGTAATAGTGCGACTTGGGCGCGTTATATGCACCCAGACATGCTTCCCCTGCTGTCCCAGTTGCATTCCAGCAGTGTTGGCATCCTTTTCTGAGGTTTCAGGGTGGACTTGGTGACCTCCAAGTGGTCGAATTGAGATTTCCAAGTGGCGAGCATTTTTTCCCCATAGACTTTAATGGGATTCGATATTCGGTCGAATAGTCGAATTTCGCGGTCTATTCGAATCGAATTTCGAACTTTCGAATATTTCACTACTCGCTCATCTCTAATCACCAACACAGCTATGTGTGTACAGTACCCAAGACATGGGGGTATCTGAAATGTTTTATATGTCATGTATTTTCTTGTGTTTATGCCTTTATTCCAGGCAGGGAAGATATGGTTGGCAGGAACAGAGTTAACCACCCTGTTCCTCCCTCTTGGTAGGAGTGGGCTGGTTGTACTTCCTACCAGGTGGAGAGAGAAGGAACAGGAAGCACATGTTAATGCTCCTGCTCTTAGGAACCCGATCTAATTCCCCTGTGACACCAACACTCCAGAGAGACACCCAGAATTCAGAATATTGTTTCCAGAAAGAGGCTATAGCACATTTCTGCCTCCAGTTTACCAGTACCCTAATTAATTACAGGGTTATGTAACTAGAGCCAGGGAAAACCTAGAATAATATCAGCAGGTAACATTTCCATCACAAACAAGTTGGTCTGGACGGACTTTTGTCTTTTTCTAACCTTAACAACTATGTAAGGAATGGGATTCAGAGTGGATTGTGCCTACTGACGTTAAAATGACAAGGGTGCAAAACTTAATAAAACCATTATCCAGGGAGGTTACCTGGACATGGTAATCTCACTCTGGACAAATTATTCCCCTCATAAGAATTACATACATGTAGAAGAATCTCGTTAGAATACTTAGGAAATACTTGATCATTTGAAGATTTTTCACAATACTCCCTCTTGTCCCCAGATGGACATTTGAGACATGTCCTCAATTGATGTTATTTACCAGGGATAGAGATGAGCGAATCATTCAAAATTTGCTTCGCCGAATTTCTGACAAGATTCGTATTTAAATGAACTTATTTGTCTAATCTACGTAAAAAAATACACCTTTTTTGCGAACATTCCTGGTGGAGACAATGTCCTCATTTGGTTATAACAAAGTAGATGATTGGAGCTATGTATAGTATAAATACATGCAGCAGGCACAGTCACAACTAAGGCTACTTTCACATTAGCGTTTTTAAAAAATGCTTCCGTTTTGTTCCCATTCATTGTCAATGGGGACAAAACTGAACTGAAGACAACGGAATGCTCCTGAAAGCATTCCGTTCCGTCTCCAGACCGGAGAACAAACCGCAGCATGCGTACTGGGGATCCGGAACAAGACAGATCCGGAATGACCCCTAATGCAAGTCAATGGAGACAGATCCGTTTGGTGTGACCACAATGGTAAACGGATCCGCCCTCCATTGACTTTCAATGGAGTTCAGAACGGATCCGTCACCACATACATACAGACATACATACATACATACATACATACATACACACACATACACACAAACACATACATACTTACAGAGGGCGCTGTGGGGAATCGTCATAGCTGTGCGCCTCCTGGGTGTGAAGACGTGCGGCCTGCCTGCCTGCCTGGAGTATGTAACTATGTATGTGTTTGTGTGTATGTGTGTGTATGTATGTATGTCTGTATATGGTACCGTGTGACATGTGTGGGGCCGGAACGCGGTTCCGGCCCCACACATGTCCCTCCGGCAGTCCGGATCCGGAGGCACCCTTCACCTGCCGGATCCGGACTGCCGCTAGTGTGAAAGTAGCCTAACCCAAGTAGGCGAGACCAGCCTGTCTCCTTGCAACCAAAACTAAACACGGCCAGATTAACCATTTCCTACCTATATAATAATAATAGTTATTTATATAGTACCAACATATTCCACAGAGCTTTACAATCAGTGAGTCCATGTACAAACTGAGTCATGAATTACAAACAAGTCAAAGATTACGCTTACAATCTGTAAAGGGATGGGGTAACACAAAAAGTAAAAACTGCTTGTACAATGGTCCAGCCATATTAAAATAGAGTCTAAGTTAAAATATAAAGCTGCATGAGTCAGTCACTAGCCAATATCTGTATGGCTTTTGAGTGCATGGGGTGTGTTGGATGGTGTTTGATGGGTCAGATTCAGAAGAATGGTAGGTGATAGGCCACCCTAAAAGATGTGTTTTTAGAGAGAGCCTAAAACTGTGGCTGTTGTAAATTAACATAATTGCTTGGGGTAGGGTATTCAAGAGAGCTGGTGGAGCTTGGGAGAAGTCTTGAAGATGGAGTAAGAAGTTCGGACTATGGTGGATGTTAGTTGTAAATCATTTGCAGAGGGTAGAACAATGGTAGGATGGTCAATAGAGATGTGAGGAGATGTAGCGGGTGCAGCACTGTGGAGAGCTTTGTGGGTCAGAATGAGCAGTTTAAAGTGTACTGTCCTGTACTGTATGGGCAACCAGTGCAATGACTGGAAGAGAGTAGAAGCTGCTGCATCAGGATAGATTGGAGAGGGGAGAGTTTAGGGACTGGGAACTTAAAGTCACCCCCATGTTATAGGCAGGTCTAAACTGACAGAAGGTGGGGCCAACACAAGTAAGCAGTACCAACATATACAGGCAGTGTAAAGACAAGTAAGTGGGGCCAACACAAATCGGTGGTTTCAGCAATACCATAATGTAGCACAACTTATCAAATCAGCAAAAACAAATACCACAGTGCAGCACAAAATAATGCCCCAGCAGTACCAATACCATAGTGCAGCACAAAATACTGCCCCTGTATCCTGCCTGGTCTTTAAGCAATACCAAACATACAGGAGAATACAGCACTACATACCTATTAAATCCAGTGATGTTTTCCTCATCTCGTGTCTCAACTCTGCTGAGTTTGGCACACAGACTTCTTAAGGTACGCAATTTTCCATCATCCTTCCCACCTTCTCAACACAAAATCCCCATCCCGGTGCCCCAACAGTATCATCCTGCTGCCACTCCTCTATTGTGCCACTTTGCTCCTCAGTGCCCCCAAATACTATACTGTAGACAAATAGTGCCTGCAGTAGTAATATGCTTCCTCACAGTGATTCCAGTAGAAAAAAAGCCCCTCCATAGTGCCCCCGTTAGTCATAAAGCACCTATATAGAGACCTCAGTATCAATAAAGTTCCCTATCAGGGGCGGACACAGACAGCAGAGGGCCCCTGTGCAAGAAATGTGTCTGGCCCCCCCCACCACCCGCCTTTCCCAAACCAAATTCTCAACCTAACCTCCAGGGAGTAATTCTGATTGCCTGATTGGAGTCGGGAAGGAATTTTTTCCCCTAAAGTGAGGAAAATTGGCTTCTACCGCACAGGGGTTTTTTGCCTTCCTCTGGATCAACTTGTAGGAAAACAGGTCGAACTGGATGGACAGATGTCTTTTTTCGGCCTTATAAACTATGTTACTATGTTACTTAACCTATGGTGTCCTAACATTACATACAGCAATACAAAACATACAGGGTAAGGCTACTTTCACACATGCAGCACTAAGCTCTGGCCACCTGATTTGGCAGAGAATGCAAGAAATTGGCCGGACACAAACTCAGGCATGCAGCGGTTTGTGTCCCGCTGATTCTCTGCATTTTTGCCAGATTGTGGCCTGATCTCTGCCGTATCCCATTATAGTTAATGGGGGTGGCGGGCATTCTGCATCCAGCAGTGCCGGATCCAGTGAATTCCAGAAGGCTGTTCTCTGCTGGACCAGCCTTCCAGAATCACTAACTCACATGTGAAAGTAACCTAATACAGCGCCCCATACCTCTTACATCCAGTGACGTCTTCTTAGATGTAGATGTTCTCTTTCCTCATCTTCTCCTTTCAGACCAGACCGCCATGATGATTTCTTCCAGCCATCTCTTCTCTCTGTGGAGTTTGACAAATAGACATCTTAGTTTCCTACTTTTCCATCATTCTCCCACCTTCTTGAACTCCCCATCCTGCCACCCCCAATACTGTGCCCACTGTGCTCCCCAAAACTATACTGCAGAAACAGTCCCCCTGCAAATACTACCGCCCTCAGTAATTATTGGCACACAGTGCCCTAAAAAATAACTGCACCCAGGAAATAGTGTCCCTGACACTAAATTATAACCAAAATGTTCCCCAAAAATAACTGTGCTAAGCTGATACTGTGCCCCCCCACCATAATAGTGCTCTCCAAATTCCGACCAATAGAAATAATTATTGCCCCCAGCCAGCCAATGTCCCCATAGTGTCCTCATAATGTGTGCCAATGCCCCCTACTGTGTACCCTCTTAGTTCCCCTATACAATGACCCCAATAGTGCTCTCCCCCCCTTCTCCATAGTGCCCCCCATGTCTGCCAGTATATAAGATAGGACCCCATAGTGCTCCTCCTCCATAGTGCCCCAATTGTGCTCCTCCTCCATAGTGCCCCCATTGTGCTCCTCCTTCATAGTGCCCTCCATAGTGCTCCACCTCCATAGTGCCCCCATTGTGCTCCTCCTCCATAGTGCCCTCCATAGTGCTCCACCTCCATAGTGCCCCCATAGTGCTCCTCCTCCATAGTGCCCCAATTGTGCTCCTCCTCCATAGTGCCCTCCATAGTGCCCCCATTGTGCTCTTCCTCCATAGTGCCCCAATTGTGCTCCTCCTCCATAGTGCCCTCCATAGTGCTCCACCTCCATAGTGCCCCCATTGTGCTCCTCCTTCATCGTGGCCCCCATAGTGCTCCTCCTCCATAGTGCCCCCCATAGTGGTCCTCCTCCTCCATATGATAGGGCCCCCATAGTGCTCCTCCTAGATAGTGCCCCCATAGTGCTCCTCCTTCATAGTGCCCCAATTGTGCTCCTCCTCCATAGTGCCCCAATTGTGCTCCTCCTCCATAGTGCCCCCATTGTGCTCCTCCTCCATAGTGCCCCCATTGTGCTCCTCCTCCATAGTGCCCCAATTGTGCTCCTCCTCCATAGTGCCCCAATTGTGCTCCTCCTCCATAGTGCCCCAATTGTGCTCCTCCTCCATAGTGCCCTCCACAGTGCTCCACTTCCATAGTGCCTCCATTGTGCTCCTCCTCCATAGTGCCCCCATAGTGCTCCTCCTCCATAGTGCCCCCATTGTGCTCCTCCTCCATAGTGCCCTCCACAGTGCTCCACCTCCATAGTGCCCCCACTGTGTGCCAGATCAAAGCTTAAATGAAAAAAATAAACACTTATACTTACCTCATTCAGCGACGCGATGCAGGCCTCTTCCGGCCTGTGTCCCGCGCTGTACGGCTCAGGCGGCGCGATCACGTCATGATCGTCTGTGCCGGCCTCTGATAGGCTACAAACCTAGTGCCTGCAGCCTATCAGAGGAACGGGGAAGGGAGACACCTCTCTCTCCCTTGCCCCACAGTATCCATCTGTATCGCCGTCCTAAGGACGGCGATACAGATGAATACAGAGATGAGCGCTTCCACAATGGAAGCGCTCATCTCTCCCCTGCCGCCGGCAAGAAGGGCCTCCCTCCGGCCCTGGGCCCCTGTGCAGCCGAACCGGCTGCACAGGTGGTATGTCCGCCCCTGTTCCCTATAGTACCCACAATAGTAATAATACCCTTATAGTGGCTCTAGTAGCAATAATGACACTATAGTGCCCCTAGTAATAATAATGTCTTTATAGAGGTCCCATTAGTAATTATGCCACCTATAGTGCCTTAAATGGACTCTGCCCCCAGTTTTATGGTGTCCTAACTAAGGGCAAAATAAACTAGTGACAGATCCCTTTAGTAAAATCTGGGTCACTTAGTTTAATTGGCCCAGTCACAACACAGCTCATGGCTCTCCCTGCCCACCTGCTGCTGATTCATCAGGGAATAAAAACCTACCGGTCAGAGGCAGGTGGACAGGGAGAGCCATGAGCTCATGAAAATGGGGTTTCATTGGAATGCAGTGGAGCTGTTAGAACCTAGCATAAAACTATTGACAGATTCCCTTTAAGCAATAATGTTGACCCATAGTGTGCCTCCAGGAATAATAATACCTCCAATAATGCGGCCGAGAGAAGGGCTTGGGTGACCCCCTGGGCACAGACCCACTGAGAGATTTCCTGGACAGTCTGTCATTTTCTGGGCTTCAGGTTGGGCTTTCAGGTCACTATACCATACAACTGCCTGCTATGATCTTCCTGTAATAGAATTGTTGAGAAAAAATGATGGCACATAAATCCTTCAATTCTGTTTGATCCTGAAGGGGTGAATGTCTCCTTATGAAATGTTCTTTTTCCATTATAAGAAAAGGCCACTGCAAAGCGGGGAAGCAATATCTTGTAGGTCAGTGAGAAGCGTGAGGGTCAGTGCATGTCTCCTGCTCTCTTCAGATCAATGGACAGGACTCTATGCTTTATAAAGCAGCCCCTGACACGAGAGGACAATGTTTCCTCTCAGATTCTAGCTCTATGTTCTGCGATCCTTTCATCTCTTCTTATTTCATTTAGAAAGCAGCAAGCATCATCATCGCTCTGTGGGAAATATCAAGTCACTGTATGTTGTATTTGGTGCTCAGAGAGGGCAGGCGGTGGGTTCACATCCAGAGGGGGCTATATGATGGGAAGATGCTGGAAGTTGACCCTTATCTTGTGTTATAGAGAGGGTAAGACAACAATATACATCAAGAAGTGGGTCTTTATCGCAAAAAATCTAAATGGCACCATATGCTTCTGATCCAGCTTCTAAGAGCTTACCCTCCCACCAAGAAGGGAAGACACTTGTTTGTCACCCATATGACCATAGCTTGGTGTACCTCTAATTCCTTGTTTGCTAATCCAGCAAGGCCTGTGACTAGAAAGACCCCTTACTCCACATCTGTCATCATGAAGAGGAGAGTTGATTGTTGGATTGCATCACTCTCTTGCTGATGGTTGGAGATTTGACTCTTTTATCCTTTCAGCCATGTATTTACAATGATCAGCACTATTCTTTATGTCCAGGATGATAACACAGACAGACAGATTATCTTGAAAGTAGATATTCACCCTAATGCTTCATGCTACTTCTCACTTATGTATTTAAGGGTTTCTAAATGCCATTAACACGGATGGCCTATCCTAATGAGTCATCAGTGTAAGAGGATATCTGACTGCCAGGACCTCCATCTCTCAGCATAATGAAGGCACTGCAACTTCTTATTTGTACAGATTAACAGGGTCCCGGAGGTTGGACCTTCACTGATCAAACATTGATGGATAGGCCATCAGTTTTAAAGTCCTTCAGAACTCCTTTAATGGAAATGAGTCATCAGAAAATGACCTATTGTTTAAATCACATTTTTATGTTTAATCTATTTTTAAAGAATTTTTGATGATGTTATTTTTAATTTTCCATGTCAATATCTATGTTTAAACAAAATCCATGTCCCTGCGGTGAAGGGTGCTGCCGGATCCGGACTGCTGCTAGTGTGAAAGTAGCCTAAGCCTATCTGCTTATCTTTCATAATCCTAATCCTATCTGCAATTATATCACTTCTGTGAATAGATAAGACAGGATCCACCATTCATAATAGGTGATTGTCAAATCTTATCTATTCTTTTCTTGTACAGTATAATGACCTCTGCACAGGTCACACAGCATGCCTAGAAAATGTTCCATAGAAGTCAATGAGGTCCCCTCCTGACCACTGTGTCTATGGACCATGTGGCTGCCATAAAGCAACTTTTTTAATGCTGTGTAAATGCTGTTAAGAGCAGCTCAGGCAAGATGACCGCCACCATAATCATGTTCAGGAAATATAATTTAAAAAAATTATATGTGTTACTGTCTTGTTATAACATTTTTGGTGACACATTTCCTTAAATTCTACAAGGGCCAGATTGATTCTACTGTTTTAATCATTGGTGACATCCGCCGTATACATACAGCAGATGTTGAGAGTTTAAATATGGTGCAGACTCAGGAGATAAGCTTACGCCTGTGTTATACAGCTGACATCCACAGGCAATTTCTGTGATCAGAGATGCTGTGGTCAATAGGGTCCATGGCATCTGAATGGTTAGTCAGAGAGAGGGGGCTTTGACCCTAGATGGTCCCCTCAGTCTTTTTGTTGAGCCCTGTTTAATACACACCATAGAATACAACACTAAAGTACTGCAGTGTATGGTATAAGAGATGTACCCCCCCAGGGGTACTAAAAACAAAAAGTTTTAAAAAGTTGTTTTAAAAATATAAAAAAAATTGTAATTACCAGGGGGCGAATGTACACATCTCATGATGGTGGAAATGTGACTGCTGAGCTCTGCAACCCCAGCTTATCTCATTGTAGCTGCAGCTCTCAACCTGTTTCACAGCATTCCTCTCTCGGTATATCAGGGCATCTTCTGGATGGCTTGTGGTTGTAGGCAGCCGCAAAAGAAGGAAAATCTGTGCTGCAATTACTTAAGATGGCGCCTGCCAACTCGCAGACTCCAGCTTCACAGCAGGCTTGAGATACACTGGACCAATTTACATCAAGTGCCCCAGAGGATCCGAATTCACCCCAACTGCCTTCTCTATACCCCATCCCTCAGTCTCCTAGTCCCGTCCCTGTTCATTAAAGGACTTTATTCTTTCTGAGGGCATGGGTGATTCACAAGCGGCAATCAATGGAGCAGGACCTTGAAGCATTACCTAAATACTCTCCTGATTTTATTCTTCTAGCAAGGTTCCGGGAAATGCTGGCATCCGAGTTGGATAAGACTTCTGCTGCTATTACTAAGTCTCTGAGGGAAGACTTAACGGACATTGTCAGGCGCCTTGATGCCCTTGATCAGAAGGTACAGGCCATGGTACAGAAAGCTAACCAAAAGTCCAACATGATGATTGACCTCCAAGGGCGACTTAAAGCCACCATTATGAAAATAGAAGATCTCTGAAATGTATCTATGAGGGAGAACTTCAGAATTAGGGAGGTCCCTGTGACTGATATTCCACAGGTGTTACAGAATCTACTCAAAATGTTGATTCCAGATATTGATCCTATACTTGTGGAATTCGATAGGGCACACAGGGCTTTTACTGTGCTGTGCAAAGGGCACCCATGCACAGGCAGATTAAGTACTGAGCTGCTGTGACGCCGACCAGAAGAGGAGGACACAGAAGCAGCAGGAGAAGGCCATGCCAGGTTTTAGCCCCACACAGAACATCATGACGCTAGCCTAGTGTCAGGATGTTATAACGTGTACTTTGGGAAAGATGTAAATTGGGCCTGCAGCAGTGAGTGGCTACTACAGAAAACACTGCTGCTGGAGTGGTGCATTGTATAATGTGGGCATCACTTCATTATAGTGTAACTTCTCTCTGTTTCTGAAGTAAATTGTGAACTTTAAAACAGAAGACTTCTTTCTAATTCCAACTGACTGCAATGAGGATTGTTTTTTTTGTTTGTTTTTTTCCTTCCCTCTGTTCCCTTTCCCCATTTTCCTATTCCCCTGTTTCCCTTTCTTTCCCCTTAACCTCCTTTTCTGTAATTTGTTCCTTGTTTCATATATTTGAGATCTGTTGTTTCACCTTCTGTGTTCTCCCCTTTTATTGGGGTTAGCATAATGGAGTTTCTGCATCCCCCCGATGGAGTGGTTTATGGCGTTTCTGCTGCTTACCATTGTATTTGTGGTCACCATGGTGACAGTCAATTGTGAACTGAGTGTACAATATTTTATTTGTTTTACCAGGTCTTTGTGTTTTCGTCTCCCTTTTGTGTGTCATTTCTCTTTGTGTATCCCTGTCCTCCTCTCCTATATTAGGTGGGTTTTCGTATTTGCGTTTTTCTCTCAATCTTAATATAATTAATAAACCTCTCATTTTAATGTCCCATAACATCCAAGGTCTTGATTCTCCTGTGAAATGAAGGAAGTAAGTCTCATGCTGATGTCGTGTTTCTCTAGGAGAATAATTTTTCTCTTGCTTCTATACCCTCATTTTTTCACACGTCTTTTCATACCATTTTTAGCTTCTTTTAGAAAAAAGAAGAGGGGCGTGGGTATTTGGATCTCAAGGCATGTCTCCTTTTCTCTCTTGAAGGTCAGGTAAATTTTGGTATCCGGTATTCTAGATGGTACCAAGTCCCATTTTTCTGCTTTTTATTGTCTAGACTAGTATCCTAGGGCCCTTGATTATGGGGCGTGACCCCAATTAAGCTTTAGACCCCTCCCTCAATAAGTTAAATTCTTACAGATCACTTGTGATACTCCTGAGTAAGCTCAGCCATTATTTTGCAAAGTTACTATTCAACAATAATTTGGTTGACATACAGTATGACATAATTTCCACTCTACTACAAGCGATTATATTTTTTTTAGAGGAGTTGACTTTATACCTGGACAACAGGTGGTGGTGAGTTATTGATATCATTTCAGTAGTCAATTTGGAATTGGATGGAGATGAGCATGGGAAAGGGGTTGTTATTGAGTGTGGACATAAGGAAAGCTTTTGATTCCATCTGTTGGGATTACCTTTTCTATTTTCTTGAACGTATGGTATTCAGTAGCTCTTTCCTTTCTGTTCTTCGTTTACTTTACTCTTTTCTGACTGTGCGTGCCCATGTTGGAGATATGAAACTGCATTAATCAATATTAGGTGGGGCACGAGGCAGGGTTGCTCCTTGTCTCCTTTGCTTTTCGCGCTATAGAACCCTTGGCTAGACTAGAATTCACTCTGACCTACACATTCAAGGCTTTCACATAGGGAGTCAGTAAAAGAAGTTCTGTTTATTAACAGATGATGTTCTCTTATTTATTTCTTCTTCTCACACTTCTCTTCATAATCTCTTTTCCCTCCGTGATAGGTTCGGTACATTGCCAGGTTTATGTCTAAATCACTCTAAATTTCAGCCTTGATCATTAAAGGGAACCTGTCAACAAAAATGTAATGCAATCTAAAGGCAGGATGTTATAGCACAGGAGAGGCTGAGCTGATTGATTATACATTTTTGTGGGAAAATATTCAGTAAAACTTGTAATTTTTACATTTACATCTGCATCCCTGTGAAATGCTATCAGTACAGGGAGGAGGGATTATCAGTGACTGACAACCATCTCTCTATGCACACTTATACACACAATGCCATCAGTCACTGGTAACTCCTCCCTCCTGTACCAATGCTATTCACAGAAGGTAGAAAAAGCTGAGCTATACCATATTTTTCACCATATAAGATGCACCGGCTCATAAGACACGCCTACGTTTTAGAGGACAATAAAAAAAATATTTTTCATTAGACCTCAGCTCACAGCCCCAGTCAGACCCCCAATGTTAATAAGACCCCAATAAGACCTCAGATGAGCCCCGATGCCTTATATCATCAGCCGCCATTCCTCACTCATGTCACCAGCCCCAATACCTCACGCATATCATCAGCCCCCATGCCTCATGTCATCAGCCCCTGTGCCGCATATCACATAAAATAAAAAATCCACTTACCTCTCTTGCTCCAGATGCAGCCGCTCTTCATCTCCATCGCTTTTCTTCTTCCTGCCGTTGACTGTGCTGTCACCTGATGCGCAAAGTGTGAGGTCACAGAGGGCCCTCATGCTGTGCATAGCCCCAGCACAGCCGACAGCAGAGGACCAGGAAGCGGTGAGTACAGGGCCTGGAGAGCGCTGCATTCGTCGCTTCCCGGTCCCATCATTAGTATTCGGCCCATGAGACGCACTGACATTTTTGCCTTATGGGGCGGAAAATACAGTAATGTATACATTATAGGTTTTACTGAATCTTTTCCAACAAAACTATATATCAATCTGCTCAGCTCCCCCTGCTCTACAACATGGTGCTGTCAGATTGCATTGTATTTTTTGGTGACAAGCTCTTTAACTTACCCGACCAGATGGTTCAGCTTTTACAGAAGAACTTTGACTTCCACTGTCAGTCGAATTGACTCCCCTATTTAGGAGTACACAGCTCTAAAACGTAGTTACATAGTTGTTAAGGTTGGAAAAAGACAAAAGTCCATCAAGTCCAATCTGTATATCGATCCCTTGATCAATGTCCATCTTCCTTTTAAAAGGGGTTTGACCAAGGGAAAGGGTGAGTAGAACAAGATTTCTATACATTGTCATAAGCCTGAATTTTATTTTTAATTAAAAAGTCATCTGAACCCTTTTTGAAGCCATCTACTGTATTTGCTGTGACCAGCTCCTGTGACAGGCTATTCCAGAAATTCACAGACCTTACTGTAAAGAATGCTTGTCGCCTCTTATGACCGAATCTTTTTTTTCTCCAGTCGTAGGGAGTGGCCTCTTGTTTTTTGAGGGGGTTTAACACAGACTAGCTTCCCTTGGTATTTTTTGTATGGTCCTTTTATATATTTGTACAGGTTAATCATATCCCCCCTTTAGACGTCTTTTTTCAAGGCTAAACAAATTCAGTTCATTTAATCTTTACTTATAGCTGAGATCTTCCAGGCCCTTTATGAGTTTAGTTGCCCTCCTCTGTACTTTTCCAACTCCAGGGCATCCTTTTTATGAACTGGTACCCAGAACTGAACTGCGTATTCCAGTTGAGGACGTACCAATGCTTTGTATAGTGGCAATATTACATCCCTGTCCCGTGAGTCCATACCTCTTTTAATACAAGACAAAATTCTGTTGGCCTTAGAGGCAGCTGACTGGCATTGCATGCTGTTATTTAGTCTATGATCTACTAATACACCAAGATTCTTCTCAACAAGTGACTCACGCAGTTTTACTCCCCCTAAGACATATGCTGCATGCAGATTATTTGCCCCCAAGTGCATAAATTTACATTTATCTATATTGAACCTCATTTGCCAAGTGGAAGCCCAAATAGTAAGTTTGTCCAAGTCAGCTTCCATAGACTTCCATAGACTGTATTACAAAGTTTGGTGTCAACTGCAAAAATAGAAACAGCTCTATTAATCCCATCCTCTATGTCATTAATGAATAAGTTAAATAATAGCGGACCCAGCACAGAACCTTGGGGAACACCACTTATAACCGGGGACCATTCAGAGTAGGAATCATTGACCACAACTCTTTGGATACGATCATGAAGCCAATTTTCAATCCAATTACAAATTATATTTTCTATACCAATAGACCTCAATTTACCCTTTAGTCGTCCATGAGGGACAGTATCAAATGCCTTTGCAAAGTCCAAAAACACAATATTGACAGCCTTTCCTCTGTCCAGGCTTCTACTCACCTCCTCATAAATCGGGTTAGTTTGACAGCTTCTGTTGTTAGTAAAACCATGTTGGCTATCACTTATTATATTATTGACAGTTACATAATCTTGTATGTAGTCCCGTAGAAGGCCCTCAAACATTTTCCCACTATGGATGTTAAGCTTACTGGTTTATAATTTCCTGGTGAAGACCTAGCACCCATTTTGAAAATGGGCGCCAGTCCCTTGGTACATTAACCCTTTCAGTACCGGAGGTTTTTTCGGTCATGCATTTTCGTTTTGCGCTCCCTGCCTTCCAACAGCCATAACTCTTTTATTTTTCTGTTCACATAGCTGTATGAGGGCTTGTTTTTTGCGGGACAAGTTGTACTTTCCAACGCCACCATTTAATATTGCATATGGTGTAGTGGGAAGCGGGAAAAAAATTCCAAATCAGGTGAAATTGCAAAAAAACCGCTATTCCGCTACAGTTCTACGGGTTTCTTATTTACAGCGTTCGATGTGCATTAAAACTGACCCGTTATTTTCATTCTACTGGTCAGTATGAATCCGGCAATACCTAATATGTATAGTTTTTCCTGCGTTTTGATAGTGAAAAAAAATTAGAAAGTTGCCCTTTTTTTTTTTTTTTTTTTTCCTTGTCATATCTTGACCCTATAACTTTTTGGTATTTATGTGTACAGAGCTGTATGGGGGCTCATTTTTTGCGGGACAATCTGAAGATTTTATTAATACCATTCTGGGGTGTGTATGACTTTTTGATCACTTTTTATTTAATTTTTTTTAGAAAAAAAAGCGACAAAAACGGCAAATCGCCATTTGGACGCTTTTTTCTGCCACACAATTCGCCGTATTGGATTTTTTTTTTTTATATTTTAAAAGTACGGGCGTTTTCAGTCACGGTGATACCCATGATGTCTATATTTAGTGTTATTTAGGTATTTATTTTTTACTTATACGGAAAGGGGGGTGATTTGAACTTTTATATCTTTTTTATTTTTATATATTTTTTAACATTTTTTTTTAATTTTTTTTTACTATTTGAATGCTCAAATATGAGCTTATATATTGTGGCTTTTTAATTTTCTTTATGAGCAATTATGGATTTACTAGAGGCAGTTAAATCCATCAATTGCTCATTTCTTATCCTGGCCTGCCATCTAGTGGCCAGAATAAGAATTGCACTTTGAAAACTGTAATCCTCACCAGCGAGGATTACAGTTTTCATATGGTGTACAGACACCCCGATTGGCCACACGGGGTGTCTGTACACCACCCGGAAGCGAACGCTTACGGGTTTAGACGCAACTAGATGCCGTGATCACGTGTGATCACGGCATCTAGTCACCCCGGAAGACGCCGCCGATACAGTAGGTAGCGGCAAGTCTCTGCTGTTAGAAACAGCAGAGACTTGCCGGGCCATGACGCCCGCCGCACCCGCGAGCGGGCGCCATGTGCCCGCATCATACCAGCGCCGTACATGTACGGCGCCGGTACTGTAAGGGTTAAAGAATCTGTAAATATTATGAACAGAGGCAAAGCAATAACTGAACTGAGCTCCTTTAGAACTCTAGGGTGTAATCCATCTGGACCTGGGGCCTTGTTCACCTTTAAGTTTTTTGGCATATTAAGGACCATATCTACAGTCAGCCAGGTAAGTATGTTATTTGAGGTATTTCCACCAGTGGTACCATGCTCATGAGATGCCCTCTCTTCTTTTGTATATACAGAGTTAAAAAACCCATTGAGGAGTTCTGCCTTCTCTCGATCCCCAGTGACCAACACCCCGTCATTACGATCATTTAGGGACCCTACATGTTCTGACCTTGTTTTTTTTTGCATTTATGTATTTGAAGAATGTTTTGGGGTTGTTCTTACTTTCTTTGGCCACCTGTATTTCATTGTGTATTTTCGCTGATTTTATTACCCTATTACATAATTTATTTAGTTCTTTATACTTTTTGAAGGCTACAGCTGTCCCCCTCAGATTTGTATTTCTTAAAGGCCCCCTTTTTGTCATTTATTGCACTTTTTACACTCTTTGTAAGCCATGTGGGGTTTAATTTTATTTGTTTGTACTTGTTACCTCTAGGAATATATATAACAATATACTTATCCAAAGTTGATTTAAAGCACTCCCATTTAGCATTAGTGTCATTATGTGACAATAGTTGCTCCCAGTCTATGTCCTGAAGTGCTGCCCTCAACCCTGGGAAATTTACCTTTTTAAAATTAAGTGTTTTTGTCCTACCGACCTGAGTTAGTTTTTTACAGTTAAGTTGGAATATAATTATATTATGGTCACTGTTACCAAGGTTTTCATGGACAGTGACATTTCTCACAAGCTCTGCATTGTTAGAAATTACGAGATCCAATAGAGCATCTCCTCTAGTAGAATCTTCTACAAACTGGCCCATAAAATTATCCTGCAAAAAGCTGAGGAATTTTCTCGGTTTTGTAGCAGAGGCAGAACCATGTTTCCAATCTATGTTTGGATAGTTATAATCTCCCATTATCACTACTGTGCCAGCCTGTGCCGCCCGCTCCATTTGCACATACAGTTGATCTTCTATCTCCTCAGTGATATTGGGGGTCTATAGATCACACCAAGAATTATTTTTTCATTATTTTCCACCCACAAGGTTTCAACATCCTCACAACCTTCATCCACAACTGTTTTTTTCACACTTACTTTCATATCACTCCTAGCATACAGACATACACCACCACCTTTGCGTTTATCCCTATCGTTTCGAGTGTAAAACCTTGAAGATTTACAGCCCAATTGTGAGAAGAGTCCAGCCATGTCTCAGCAAAACCAATACATTAATATGTTTCTCCAGTACCAAGGTCTCAAGCTCTCCCATTTTGCTTGCTAGACTTCTGGCATTTGTAAACATACATTTTAAATTGTCATCAAATTTTACATGTATTTTTTTATTTTTTATGATAATTTTTTCCTCCTTCAGATTTGGTTTGCGACTGACAGATCTCCTTATCCACTTTTCTAATGCTCCCCCCATCATCCATTCCTCCCACCAATATATTCTGACCCCTCTCTAACCTGTCTACCTCCATATTTATAGCCACATCCTCCCTCCTCGTCCCTAGTTTAAATGCATTTCCACCCCAGCCAGAATTCTCTCCCTCAACACAGCAGCTCCCCTTCCATTGAGGTGCAAATTATCTGCGGAAAACAGCTTGTACCCCAGTTAAAAGTCAGCCTAGTGGTCTAGGAACCCAAACCCTTCTGCTCTACACCAAGACATAAGCCATGCATTTAACCCCCTAATCTCCCGCTGATGGCCCTGTGTAGCGCATGGTACAGGTAGTATTCCAGAGAACACTACCTTGGAGGTCCTTCCCTTCAGTTTGGAGCCTAGTTCTTTAAAATTATCCTTAATGACCTGCCACCTACCATTTATTTTGTCATTGGTACCAATATGGACCACGACAGCTGGGTCATCCCCAGCCCCTCCCAGTAATTTATCCACCCCTTCCACCACATGCCAAACCCTGGCACCAGGGAGACAGCAAAATTCGGTTGAGGCGGTCCTGGCAACAAATTATCAGTCTTCCTGATTATAGAATCCCCTATAAACACTAACTGCCTAGGCCTACCTGCACTACCATCCCCCCGACTACTAGCTGGGCTGTTCTCGCAGCTGTTAGGGACAACAGGATCCGCTAGGGCTGTCATTTCTGAAACTAACACCCTTGCATCATTACCCAACTTGGCAATTTTGCTTGGAAGCACAGAAACAGAATTGGCCTTCCTCTTCTTGGATCCCTTTCTACTCCTACTAAATACAATAACCCAGCTACTTGCCTATTCCTGATAATCCACCAACTGATCTCCAACTTCCATATCTGCCCCACTAACTGTTTGCTCAGTGAGCAGCGTGCTCCTCTCAAGATTGTCAATCACCCTCAGTGTTGCATTTTGCTCTTCCAGATCTCTAAAACGAGCTTCCAGATGGGCAACATGCTCACATCTTTCACAGTGGTATTCACCCTGGAACACCTGCTCCAGTAGCACATACATATGGCAGGAAATCTCCAATGTTGCTAGCCATTATCCCAGTTGCAAAAAGAAACAATGAAGATGGAAAAAAGTAGATTAAAAAAAAAAAGTAGATTACTTACTTTGTGCCTTGTCTTTAACTCCGGTTCTTTAACTCCACTTAATTCACAAGCCACTTAGTGCAGCAAGCCCAGCAGAGCAGGCGCAAAGAACCTTAATGTTCAATTTATAGCACCTGGGAGCACAAACCACTCCCCTTACCCAGGTACTCAGCAGAAGGAAAAAAGTGTTTTAAATTATCTCACTACCAAAATACAAACAGCACAAAAAGACCCTTGCAATAAACTATACACTATATGCAACTATTTTCAATCTCTCAAACAGCCCACAGAATCACACTCATCACCAGCACTCCTGTTCTTTAACTCCACTTAATTCACAAGCCACTTAGTGCAGCAAGCCCAACAAGAACAGGACCTTACACAGTGGTCCTGTTATAATCTCTCATTGTTTGGGCATATTCATGCAGTTAAAATGACTTGTTTACCCTTACAAATCCTTTATTTATTTATTTATTTATTTTTTTGCACATTTCCTGCCCCTTATAGGATTTTGAAGAACTTTCATATATGATAATAGAGTCTCATGCAGTGACTTCTGTCGGATTTGTGGTGTAAACAAGGGTGCTTCACCCCTTATCTTATCACCTATCCTTTTGGCCTAATGGTATAGGTTGGCATGGAGCATTGCCTTGATGTACCCTAATGGTCCCCTTTCCAGCCTTTCCCCCAGGTCGAAGTTCTGGCCAGGGATTTACACTGGTGGTGTTCTATGGGGTTAGCTAGAGTTGTTGACCTTGTAGATAGATTAAGTTTTCAAACTGACAAGTATTTCTGTGCTGTGCATGCAATGCCGGATATGAAGCTATTTCACCTTTGACAGCTTCAACATTATGTTTCATCACTGACAACTTATAAGTCTATGGTGGCCAATATGACTATTTTTGAACACATCTGTGCTAAGGGTCTGGGCGATCCCAGCAACATCTCAACTATATGCACACATGATTTACCCCTCTGGAAAGCTGTTATATATGAAGCAATGGCAGGATGATTTAAGTGAAGAATTGACTCTTTGGGATTGGCAGGATATGGATTCAGCTAGGATTCAAAGGGAACCTGTCACCTCAAAAAGGCATATAAAACCGCCAGCATTACCTTATAATAGCCCCCATGCTGTTCATAATCATATGTTTCCTCTGGTACTCTGATGCTCAATAGATTAGAAAAATCTATGAGCGCTATCTTGCTGGTCAGCTTCAAGTCAAGGGGGCAGCAGCTTCCTTGCTTCAAGTCAAGGTAAGCCCGCCCCCTAACCATCCTCTATCTTCTTTGATTGATAGCCTGGAGTGCGGCCGGGATCGCAGAAGTCTAGCGCATGCGTGGTGCGCTCCTTGGTAAGACGCGATCCTGTCTCCAGCTGTCGCTGTTAGCTGGGCTTCAGTGGAGCACTGCGTATGCGCCGGCCAGTGCCGGCACCACTGAAACCCAACTAACAGCAGAAGCCGGAGACAGGATTGCGTCTTCTGCGATCCTGGCTGCACTCCAGGCTATCAATCAAAGAAGAGAGGGGACGGTTAGGGGGCAGGCTTACCTTGACTTGAAGCAAGGAAGCCGCTGCCCCCTTGACTTGAAGCTGACCAGCAAGATAGTGCTCATAGCGCTTAAAAGATCGTTTTTCTAATCTATTGAGCATCAGAGTACCAGAGGAAACATATGATTATGAACAGCATGGGGGCTATTATAAGGTAATGCTGGCAGTTTTATATGCCTTTTTGAGGTGACAGGTTCCCTTTAAATTAATGGTTTTTTATTTGAAGCAGGTTATCAGGTTTTAATGAGGTACTATCTGACTCCTCAGAGGCTCTCCCGCATGTACCCTGACGTCTCTGGGTTGTGTTTCAGAAGGGCTCTTTCCTCCATATCTGGTGGAAACGTCCTAAACTCACCCAGTTTTGAATTTGAGTCTATGCTCTTATTCATTCTTTCATGGGGCATTGAGTTCCAGACATTCTTAGGGCGATCCATAGATGGATATCTCTGTGTTTTACCTCAGCTAAAATTGCTATAGCGAGCAAGTGGGGGGACCACCCAGTCACCCATGACCTAGTTAAATTGAAGCTTTCTTGGATTATGGTTAACAAGAACTTGGCAGCAATTCTTAGTTACTGAGAAGAGTTACTTGAACGTACTTGGTCCTCATGGTATCTATTCTCTCAGTCTATGAGACATTGCTCTCAGATTCAGGAGAATAACTAGCCTTTGACCTCTGGCCCACATTGATTTTCCTCTTGTTTCCAGGGATATGCTTTTTTCTTTTTTTTAGGAGCGTGTGGTCTTGAGGGAGGGAGTGAGGAATCCCCTTCTTCACCTTCTATATCTCCCCCCCCACTCCTCAACACATGTGATTTATTTTGGTCCCCTGTCCTTGTATGATCTGTATTTTCCTCCTGTGGTATTGTCTTTTGTCTTTATTTATTTTATGCATTTATATATTATTATTATATAGTGCTGTTATATTCCGCAGCACTTTACAGACATTAGCATCAAGCTGTCCCCCAATGGGGCTCACAATATAAGTTCCCTATCAGTATGTCTTTAGAGTCTTTCTGTTAGTTCTTTTTTTGTGTTTAATGAAGGGTTATGTGTTATAAACCATATTGTTGGCTTTTGGGCTACAGATTTCTCACCTTGTATAGCATTCTATACACTATATTATGGCGATCGGCCCGATAGTCGGGATACCCTTCTTCTTTCTCTTTTATATTGTTGTAACACCATTTGTATCTTTGATTCAACATTATGCTTTAATGATTTTTGAGATGGCAGTGTGTGCAATGTTTTATACACTCTTTCTTTGTCTGAATCATTAAAACATAAAAGTATTTATGATTCACAATGAATGTCATAATGGGAAAAATAGAAATGGCTGAATTATTGTTTTTGGTCTCATTACCTCTACAAAAATTGAAAAAAATACTACCAATAACTACTACAGCTTGTAGTAGATGGACAAATAAAAACTTTATTAGTGTCAGACTATGGCAACACAAAGCATTTAAAGGGAACCTGTCACCTCCTAGACCGAAATTAAACTGTTAGCAGTACCTTATAGTACGTTGTAGTGTGATGCAGATAGATATCTTCATAGGGGCAAGCGATGCATCTAAGTATGTAAAATCCATCTTTTATTCCACAAGCGCGCGCTTTCCTGAGTCACTCCTGAAGTCAAGGGGGCAGCGGCCTAGCTTCTTCAAGTCAAGCTAGCCACTCCCCTCTTGTAAGTGAGTGACACCTCTGGCAGTTCACATCAGCGGCGCTTTCCTCATTACTGCGCATGCGCGCATCGGCAAGCGCGCGATCCCGGCTCCGGCAGTTCACATCAGCGGCGCTTTCCTCTTTACTGCGCATGCGCGCATCGGCAAGCGAGCGCGCTTGACGATGCGTGCATGCGCAGTAATGAGGAAAGCGCCGGCGATGTGAACAGCCGGAGCCGGGATCGCGCGCTTGCCGATGCGCGCATGCGCAGTAATGAGGAAAGCGCCGCTGATGTGAACTGCCGGAGGTGTCACTCACTTACAAGAGGGGAGTGGCTAGCTTGACTTGAAGAAGCTAGGCCGCTGCCCCCTTGACTTCAGGAGTGACTCAGGAAAGCGCGCGCTGGTGGAATAAAAGATGGATTTTACATACTTAGATGCATCGCTTGCCCCTATGAAGATATCTATCTGCATCACACTACAA
The DNA here is from genome assembly GCA_900303285.1 of Rhinella marina. Classification (NCBI taxonomy): domain Eukaryota; kingdom Metazoa; phylum Chordata; class Amphibia; order Anura; family Bufonidae; genus Rhinella; species Rhinella marina. The sequence continues at coordinate 13,303 of ONZH01008596.1, read as the reverse complement.
CGTACTATAAGGTACTGCTAACAGTTTAATTTCGGTCTAGGAGGTGACAGGTTCCCTTTAAAGTAGTAAAGCATAAGAAAACTGTATACATTTGGAATCAGTTTAATTGTGTTAATCCACAGAATAAAGGTAACATATCAATTTCAGTGCACAATAAACTGTGCAAAATCAAAACCCAAAAACCAATGGCAGAAAACAATGTGTACAGAAAAGTAAAAAAGTTACTGCTCTTGTAAGGCGGGTAGGTAAAAACTGAAAACAGAACAAAGAAAAATGTTTAGGATGACTAGGGGATAAATAATCATTTCACTCAAATAGCTCCTAATTGTTACTCCATTTCTAGGTCTCTGAACATAGATCCATCAGGACATAAGACTCCAGTTGGTTCTGAACACAAGAAAGTGCTGACTTATTAAAGTACGGAATAAAGATTACTATCCCTGGATTCCTCTTCATTTTCACTTTTTGTTTCCTATAGACATCCGACAAACCATCTGCTTCTTTTCCCTTGGCACAACCATGCTTGACTGGTTCCCTTCCTGCTATTACCTGCCAGGTGCTACACTTAGACCGTGGATGGTGAAGAGATAAGTGCTGCTCTTTGCCTTCTATATATAGTCAGTGCATCCCTGGCATCGTCTGCTTATTATCTCCCCTTAAGAACAAGCAGCTGCCTGATCTTCATAAGCTAGAATTGTCGTAACAGAACTTGTAGCTGCTTACAACCTATTATAGTACCTTCACTAGACGCTGTTCATATTCTCATATTCACAGTTTCCTCCATACAATGGATTCAATTTTGGACCCCACTGACTTTAATTCCACCAAGAAGTCTTTTAATTTGATAGAAAAAAAATGATGGAATCTGTAATGGAGGCTCATATACTAATTTGGGGATCTTGCAGCTTGCAGCTATAATACAGGAGCTACAATTCCAACGAAAAGACGCTAAAAAGTCCAAAAGTAAGCCTCCAACCCTCCATGCCCCGTCCACTATAGTCATTTATGAAGACTTTGTGAATGGACACTAACTTCAATCTCTGTTATTACATAAGTTCTTAATGATTCACTCCCTTTAGCGGGCTTGTGTAAATGGGCACATTAGTTTCCATTATATGAAATACTCCCATGAATTCATCCCATTATCTGTCATAGGTTCTTGTATTTATGTGCAGAACACTCATTTTCCTTTTTTTCCAATTCATTTCTCAGAAGAAGTTTTTCACCATTGTATAAGAACAGTCTGTGGAGATTTTCTGTTCTCGTCATTGGACCTAATGGACTCTCTTAAGTGTGTTTTGCTGGAAGGGATGAGATCAGAAGAAACAGTCTCTTATTTCATGGCATGATTGAATCACAGACTTAAAAAATAGCTAATTCTGGTAATCACTGAGAAAAATAACAAACTGCATCATAACTAGAAAATCTCTATGTTTGTGAAATCACCAAGTGGTATCCCTGGTGATTAGAATACCAGCTGGCTGGCAAATGGTTGATTTCACCAACTTTACATTGTGAGGGGCCATATGTAGACCTAGACCTTTATTTGAATATCTTGGTCAGTATTTTGTATCAGTATATGCAACCTAAAACCAGGAATGGAACCTACAGAACAAAAAACTTTCAATTTTTTGGACCCATACTTGGGTTTTGATTTACAAATACTGTAAAATACTGATCCAAATGCAGTCAAATTTTTCAAATAGACCTTCTCTTTATCCAGAGCATGTTTGCAATGACAGACTTTCAGTTTCACTATAATATAATATCTATATATTAGAGATGAGTGAATTTCTTGAAATTGATTTTAAGTGAATTTTTTAATAAGTTTAGAAACATCATCAATCGATTGTAACCGAATAAAATATGTTTCAATTGTCCTGAAAGTTGGTATATAACACTTTTTTCGTCTCCTCGGACTTATATATTTTCTGGAAGGAGAGAGTAGTCTGGGGGTACTCTCTCTCATTATGAAGAGCCCCTTGTATGTGTAGTACGTGTGCTGAGTATCAGGCCAGGCAGTGCCCCTCTGGGTGCCTGGGAAATACCTTTTGAAAGCTGAATCTGATGCCAGCAGATGTAAGATGTTGTAATTTTCATATATGTTTCCTAGAAACCCAGAGGAGCATTGACCGACTTAACGATACTCCTAATGCATACTTGGCACCGTCCATAAGAAGAAATAGTACCCCAACCAGTGCCTCTCAGGCATCCAAGCAAAGTTTCTGTGTGTAGCTCTGTTAAAGGAAAGTTATCCGGAAAGAACTAGATTCCTGGTATGAAACAGATTCCCCTTCCTTTTGGAAAGTAGACTCCAGAGTTGCATATTAGTCTGATTTGCCCAAAATGAACAAAAAATTTTGGGTTTGTTAGAATCCAAACTTTTTGGTAAATTTTGGACAAATATATATATATATATATATACACACACACACATATATATAATATTATGTAAGATGATTACCCCCCTAGAAGACCGCTTTTCTAAACAATGTTGAGTGGTCATCTCAAAGAGGTTTCTCTGTGCTTCTGTTTGAACATGATCTTACATAACTTACATACTTGTAAAATGTCATGTGTGAGAAAGTTTCATGATCTATGCCCATGGGATGGATGGAGGTTATGAAAAGTGATATTGCATGCTGCTGAGCCATAGGTTCTCAACCAAAGGCATACATACCTACCTTGTAGGTCCTTGAGGAGAGAGGCCAGCCCTGGTTGCATCCTTTCCTTTTTGCTACAGTATATTAGAGGGTAACTCTGTAGGATTCCCCTCGGTCATGCCCTTAAGGCAAATGGATTGTCCCAAGGGTCATGGAGACAGAGTGAAGGATATTGTGCAACCTATTTGACCATAGGCATGTGCACAAACATAGCCCCTTTAGCTTCAACCAGGGCCCTTAACATCATATCTTGAGAATCAGTGTTTTACCCCTTTAAATTTCTGATTTATAAAGATTATTTGCCAACTGTTTGTATGTTGAAAAACATCTTGGGAAACATTAGTTATTGTGAGGTGAAGTCAGTGCCATATTGTGGAGTCTTGTGAAATTAGAGAGAAAACAGACATGACCAGATGCCACTGTCTCCACTATAGAAAGGTTAGCAGTTGCCAAGGGCACAATCCTGGTGACAGGGACGCTCCTGCACTGACCTAATGAAGCTGCCTCTCAAACTGTTGTTGGAAGTGTCTCTTGATTGATATTGGATGTGATAGCAGCAGAGGAACAATAGCTACACAGCATACTTCAAATAAAAACACAGAAATCAAGGTGTTATGACAAATAAAAACACAGAAATCAAGGTGTTATGATGATTGGTTGACTTTTTTGCCTGAAATTCGCCTGGTTGGTCGTCAAAGGCCACCAATGTTTGGCCCCAGTACATTCTAGCACAGAAACAGTCCCATTCACTTGAATGGGGCTGAGCTGTGCCTAGGCCATGGGACTAAAGTACGTTAAGGCACTTGGCCTGGGATGAGGCCTAAGCACTCATGGTGAGCTGGAGCCTCTTTGTACAGTTAATCAGTTGGGTCCGGGAGTCATATTCCTGCCGATCTGATATTCATGACCTATCCTTAGGATAGGCTATTAGTATTTATTTACCGGACAACCCCTTTAAGTTAATTAGGAGCAATTGTATGTTTCTGAAAGTTATGTTTGTCCCAGCAGTCTTCATAGCCAGCAGATTCTGCAGGGGCTTCCATAGTATTTCACACCAGCAGAAGGAGGATGACTACTACTGAAGACTATAATTATGTCTCCTCTGAAATGGAGGAGTGCTGATTATTACCACGTCTGCTGCAACTTACCTCTGTGCATGGCATTAGATAAGGGGAAATTGCCAGAGCATCACAATGAGGTATAGCCACAAGGGCAGCAGTGAAATAGGGATAAATGAGCAGCACTACCAGCACTAATATTTATACAGTTCGAGTCGGCTAGGTGCAGTCAGGTTAGAAAGACCAACAAGAGGCTCAGGTGGTCTAAATCTATGCCATATTTATCACAGTGGCTCTTGCTGGATGATAAATTATGCGCATGGTTAGAAACTTTTGTCTAACTTTATACCACTTATTGGTTGGCTTACTTTGACAGATTTGTTAAAATCTTGGTGCAACTTGATGTATCCTTTCCCGCTAAGCTATGCCCCCTTGGTGAACTAGGTGCAATGGATTGTTCTATGTCTCACAATTGATTCATAAATACATCTGAAACTACATTGCAGCAAATTGAGCCTAATTGAGTGTAATCACTCTAATAAATATCGACCAGTGTATTCCTTTGGACTGGAGCTGTGGCTCGGTGGTTAAATAACTCAATAAGCTACTAAAAGTCTCTGTCTAGGCCTTTCTAAGTTTTAAAGGATCACAGATATCATCAAGCAGATAGGGCAGTCATGTTGAAGATAAATAAAGCAAAGAACCAACAATCCTGTGTCCCCTCTCTTAAAGTTGATGTCCAGTCATGTGCCGATAAATGATGTATACCAGTGTTCCTTTGGGTGATACCGGATATTTATTTTATTAATTATTAGTGTTGGCTGCCTGCTCCATTAGGGCACAGCTATGGTCAGGGAGTTCACCTTAGGCTTCACATCTGAGATTCCGTCAAAACCATCAGACAAAGTTACCCTTTTTTTCACTAAAAGAGCAGACTCCAGAATTGATTTTCTTGCTTGTATTTTTCCCATTTTGTTTTCGTACCAATTTTGATCCATTAATCTAATTTATCTTCATTTGTTACTGTGCGTTCTATGCTGTTCTTCCCCCGGTATCCCCTTTTCATCAAGACGTAGCCCCCTCGCCATGTAAATCTTCTTTTTTTAACCAACACACATCATTGGCACATTCCACAGGCTGCCAGAGGTGTTATTATAGGGCGGATATCTATAATTTTGGCCTCTTTATATGGCCTGCAGCTGCGTAATTGCCAGCTTTGATGTACGCGAGAAGGAGACAGATTCCTACTATTCAGTAAGAAGGAAACAATATTTGCGACAACAAAACGTTTTTGTCTAAATCCAGCACAAATTATCTCTCTCCACCGCCTATCTGTTCACAGGGATCCGAGCGTTGTTAAAGGAAGGGCCGACATCTGCAGCTCAGCCTGTATTTAAAAGAGGGCCCTGTGGTTATAATTGTCAAAGGGCATAATTTAACAGCGGAGGGCTCCATCAGTGGGGGTGGATTTTTTTTTATTTGACATGGATGGTGGAATGTGGGCGAGGAGGTTACACAGAAGTATAATAATAATATCTCATAACACCAATCATTAGATCACAGGATGTACGTCTCATTGTGCTTCTTCTTAGATTTTTTATACAGGTGCATCTCAATAAATTAGAACATCATCAAAAAGTTAATTTATTTCAGTAATTCAATTCAGAAAGTGAAACTCATATATTCTATAGATTCATTACACACAGAGTGATGTTTTAATGTTGATGATTATGGCTTACAGCTAATGAAAACCTAAGTCAGTGGGATACATTTATCAAGACTGGCGCATCTATATCCCAGTCTTGATCTCCCTGCACTGGCAAGAGATGTGTCTTATTTATTAAGAAGCAGAGGCCTCCTAACAAATCAGGCGCATCTCTGCCCTGTGCCAGAAACTGAAGTCTACGCCAGCTACAGCTACAGACTGGCATATACTTCAGCCGTTACTTCCACCACTTTCTGGCGAAAGTTATAGTAAATGCAGTGGATGGCATGCTGCCCTCCTCTTCCAAGCCAAGGCACGCCTAAAAAGTCACAAATTATGGTGCACATATGGCATATGCCATAACGTGCAACATTTTTATGCCACAACAATAGCGTAAAGGGCTCAATAAATATCCCTCATAATATCAGAAAATTATAATATTATATAAGACCAATTAAAAAATGATTTTAATACAGAAATGTTGACATACTGAAAAGTATGTACAGTATATGCACTCAATACGTGGCATGGAGGCGATCAGTCTGTGGCACTGCTGAGATGTTATGGGAACCCAGATTGCTTTGATAGCAGCCTTCAGCTCGTCTTTATTGTTGTGTCTGGTGTCTCTACTCTTCCTCTTGACAATACTGTATAGATTCTCTATGAGGTTTAGGTCAGGCGAGACTGCTGGCCAATCAAGCACAGGTATTGGTACTTTTGGCAGTGTGGACATGTGCCAAGTCCTGCTGGAAAATGAAATCAGCATCTCCATAAAGCTTGTCAGCAGAGGGAAGCATGAAGTGCTCTAAAATTTCCTGGTAGACGGCTGCACTGACTTATGACTTGATAAAACACAGTGGAACTACACGAGTAGATGACATGGCTCCCCAAACCATCACTGATTGTGGAAACTTCACACTAGACCTCAAGCAACTTGGATTATGTGCATCTCCACTCTTCCTCCAGACTCAGGGACCCTGATTTCTAAGTGAAATGCAAATTTTACTTTTATCTGAAAACAGGACTGTGGACTACTGAGCAACAGTCCAGTCCTTTTTCTCCTTAGCCCAGGTAAGACACTTGACGTGATCTCTGGGTCATGAGTGGCTTGACACAAGAAATGCAACAGTTGTGGCCCATGTCCTGGACATGTCTGTGTATGGTTGCTCTAGAAGCCCAGTGAATGTCCCCCAAATTCTTGAATGGACAAATCTTGTGCTGTCCTTACTATCACACTTTTTCCTTCTACCCAATGTTCCATAAGTTAAAGAGGACCTTTCACCGCTCCTGACATGCCTGTTTTAATCACTTCATGCAGTCCCCATGTAATAACAAGTCTGGAACATATATTCTTATGTCTGTATGTTGGGCTATTCCTTTATTATTTGCACTAAAAGTTATGAATGAATTGCTATTTGTCATCAGTAAAGGAAAAGAGGGGAGGTAACAAGTTGGGGGTGTGTACCTGCACAGTCTGAACATGGCAGCACTGATTGGCTAGAGTCAGTCTGTGCAGGTACACCCCCCCCCCAACTAGTCACCTCCCCTCTGTTCCTTTACTGAAGGCAAATAGCAATTCATTCATAACTTCTAGTACAAATAATAAAGGAATGGCACAACATGGAGCCATAAGAATAGATGTTCCAGAATTGTTAGTACGTGGGGAATGCATGGAGCTATTAAAACAGGAATGTCAGGAGTGGTGAAATAATATGCTTTTAATAATAATATTACATAATAATATAATAATTAGAGATGAGCGAACATGCTCGTCCGAGCTTGGTGCTCGTTCGAGCATTAGGGTACTCGTAACTGCTCGATGCTCGGACGAGTATCTCGCCATGCTCGAGGAAATGGCAACTTCCGCATCGTGCTTTTTTGGCGCCTAAAAACACAGCCAATCACAAGCCAGGAGACTCTACAGTACACCCAGCATCATGTGGGGCCCTTACATGTTGATAGCAGGGGTTGGCTGGCCTGATCAGGTGACCCTGGAATATACTACCGACTGGCCGCGGCGCTCGGCTCAGATGCTATCTGGATGTCGTTAGGGATAGAGCTGCTGCCTTTCAGGGACAGTGTTAGGGCCTGCATTTAGTTGTCTGTTAGGCAGGGATCACCCACAAAGAACCCAACAGCCCTTCTAAGGGCTAGAAGACATTTTATTTATTTTTTTTTGTCACTTGGCTGGCTGGCACTAGTAGTGCAGCTATCGCCATATCTAACCCTGTTTTTTTTTTTTGTTCTATCTCAGTGATACAAATCCATTGCACACAGCACTGTGGAACCATTCTGTGTGTCACAGTTCAGCACTGACTCACTCCAATCCATATATACTGTCCAGGTGACACTTTCTGTACGTCACACAATACAACCAAGTCATTTGCTACCAATATCATCTACCGCTTGATCCAGAAAATTCTCTGTGTGACATTTGTTTGGGTCACAGACTAAATAGCCACCGTTAACAAGGTGTCAGTCAGTTCTACCATATTTCATGCACGTCACGTTCCCAAAAAAAAAAAAAATAAAAAAAAAAATTATTATTTCAGTTGTTTTAGCTCAGTGATACAAATCCATTTTACTCAGCTGCGTGTAACCTTTCTGTGTGTCACAGTTCAACACATTCGCTCCCATCCGTATATACTGTCCAGGTGACACTTTCTGTACGTCACACAATACAACCAAGTCATTTGCTACCGATATCATCTACCGCTTGATCCAGAAAACTCTCTGTGCGACATTTCTCTGGGTCGCAGACTAAATAGCCACCGTTAACAGGGTGTCAGTGAGTTCTACCATAGTTCCTGCACGTTACGTTCCCAAAAAAACAAAATTGTAAAAGAAATATAAAAAACAAATATAAAAAAAAAATATATTTTTTCAGTTGTTTTAGCTCAGTGATACAAATCCATTTTACTCAGCTTTGTGTAACCTTTCTGTGTGTCACAGTTCAACACATTCGCTCCCATCCGTATATACTGTCCAGGTGACACTTTCTGTACGTCACACAATACAACCAAGTCATTTGCTACCAATATCATCTACCGCTTGATCCAGAAAATTCTCTGTGTCACATTTGTCTGGGTCACAGACTAAATAGCCACCGTTAAGAGGGTGTCGGTCAGTTCTACCATATTTCCTGCACGTCACGTTCCCAAAAAAACTAACTATAAAAAAAAAAATTATTATTTCAGTTGTTTTAGCTCAGTGATACAAATCCATTTTACTCAGCTGCGTGTAACCTTTCTGTGTGTCACAGTTCAACACATTCGCTCCCATCCGTATATACTGTCCAGGTGACACTTTCTGTACGTCACACAATACAACCAAGTCATTTGCTACCGATATCATCTAACGCTTGATCCAGAAAACTCTCTGTGCGACATTTCTCTGGGTCGCAGACTAAATAGCCACCGTTAACAGGGTGTCAGTCAGTCCTACCATAGTTCCTGCACGTTACGTTCCCAAAAAAACAAAATTGTAAAAAAAATATAAAAAAAAATTATTTTTTCAGTTGTTTTAGCTCAGTGATACAAATCCATTTTACTCAGCTGTGTGTAACCTTTCTGTGTGTCACAGTTCAGCACACTCGCTCCCATCCGTATATACTGTCCAGGTGACACTTTCTGTACGTCACTTAATTCTACCAGACTGAACAAGTTTGTGGGTTTCAGTACACCAGGCCCGTTTAATTTTTTTTTTTTATATCATACACTTATATACAAACAATGTTGGACCCCAGGGCTAAAGGTCGAGGATGAGGGCGTGGGCATTCAATTACTGCAGGGGGCAGAGGCCGTGGTCCTGGGCAGGGTGAGACAGTACCTGCTGATGAGGGAGCTGTGGAACGCCACAGAGCTACACTCCCTAGCTTCATGTCTCAACTTACAGGGACACGTGGTAGAGGACTGTTGAAACCACAACAGTGCGAACAGCTGATCTCGTGGATTGCGGACAATGCTTCAAGTAATTTGTCCACCAGTCAGTCTTCCACGCAATCCACCCACGTTACCCAAGGGAGCACTCCTCTGGCTCCTCCACCTCAACCTCCTTCCCCCCAGTCTGCCCCCTCCCAGGAAAATTTGGAATGTGATCCGGCATACTCTCAGGAACTGTTTTCTGGACCCTTCCCAGAGTCACAAACCACTTCTCAGGTTGCTGCTGACCTCGTTCCCGATGCCCAAGTTTTCCAACTGTCGCAGTCTGTGGGTGATGATGATGACAATGTTGAGTTAGTGGAAGAAGTTTGTAAAGAGGTGTCAGACGATGAGGAGACACGGTTGTCAGACAGTGGTGAAGTTGTTGTTAGGGCAGGAATTCCGAGGGGGGAGCAGACTGAGGAATCGGAGGATGACGAGGTGACTGACCCAAGCTGGGTTGATATGCCGAGTGAAGACAGTGCTTCGGAGGCGGAGGCGAGTGCTGCACCAGAACAGGTTGTAAGAGGCAGTGGTGTGGCCAGAGGGAGAAGCAGGGCCAGAGCTGGTGCATCAGCAGCAACTGTTTCACGTAGTGAAGCTCCCGTGGCGAGGCCTAGATGTTCGCAAGTCTGGAGGTTCTTTAAAGAAAGTGAGGATGACCGACGGACTGTGGTGTGCAACCTGTGCCACACCAGGATCAGCAGGGGTGCCACCACTACTAGCCTAACCACCACCAGCATGCGCAGGCATATGAGTGCTAAACACCCCACTCAATGGAACCAAGGCCGTTCACCACCTCCTGCGGGTCACACCACTGCTCCTTCCCCTGTGTCACTCGCTGCCTCTGCTAGTCAACCCCCTGCGTCACTCGCTGCCTCTGCTAGTCAACCCCCTGCCCAGGACCCCGGCACGAGCGCCTCCCGCCGGAAAACCACACCTTCGCCTCAACGATCCTCCACAGTGTCCACCAATGTGTCCCAGCGCAGCGTTCAGCTGTCTTTACAGCAGACGCTGGAGCGCAAGAGGAAATACAGTTCCACCCACATGCCCAAGCCCTCAACGTCCACATCTCCAAATTGCTTAGCCTGGAGATGCTGCCCTATAGGCTGGTAGAGACCGAGGCCTTTCGCAATCTCATGGCGGTGGCTGCCCCTTGGTATTCCGTCCCCAGCCGCCACTATTTTTCCCGATGTGCCGTCCCAGCCCTACACCAGCACGTGTCGGAGAACATCATCCGTGCCCTGACCAACGCTGTTTCTGAGAAGGTCCACCTAACCACGGACACGTGGACAAGTGCTGCCGGGCAGGGACACTATATCTCACTGACGGCACATTGGGTTAACTTGGTGGAGGCTGGGACCGAGAATGACCCTGGGGCCGCTCATGTACTGCCCACACCGAGGATTGCGGGGCCTACCTCGGTCACGGTCTCTCAGACGTACTATGCCTCCTCCTCCTCCGACCCCTCCTCCTCCACCGAATTACCATCCGTGGGCACGGCGCCTTCAGTCGGTAGCTCTAGGCGCAGCAGCAGTGCCGTGGGTAAGCGCCAGCAGGCGGTGCTCAAACTGCTGAGCTTAGGTGACAAAAGGCACACCGCCCAAGAGCTGTTACAGGGCATCACGGCGCAGACCGATGTGTGGCTGGCACCGCTGAACCTCAAGCCAGGCATGGTTGTGTGTGACAACGGGCGTAACCTGGTGGCGGCTCTGCAACTCGGCAGACTGACACATGTGCCATGCCTGGCCCACGTGTTCAATCTAATAGTTCAGCGGTTCCTCAAGACATACCCCAATCTGTCTGATTTGCTCACCAAGGTGCGCCGCATCTGTGCGCATTTCCGCAAGTCCACCACAGATGCTGCCACTCTCAGGGCAGCACAGCGCTGCCTACAACTGCCCGCTCACCGACTGTTGTGCGACGTGCCCACGAGATGGAATTCACATTAAACATGTTATCCAGAGTTTACCAGCAGCGCAGAGCTATTGTAGACTGCCAGATGTCATCTTCCACCAGAACTGGTAGTCAGGTCTCTCAGATTCCTCAAGTCTACAATGAGGAGTGGACGTGGATGTCTGATATCTGCCAGGTGTTGAGCAACTTTGAGGAGTCAACACAGATGGTCAGCTGCGATGCCGCCATTATCAGCCTCACCATCCCGCTGCTTTGCCTGTTGAAAAACTCACTGCTCAGCATCAAGTCGGATGCTTTGCGCTTGTCACAAGAGACGGTGGAGGAAGATACGTCGCTTGATAGCCAGAGCACCCTCCGGTCTGTTTCTCAGCGCGTATCGGAGGAGGGGATGAGGATGAGGAGGAAGAGGAGGAGAATGTCGGCGAGACAGTAGAGGGTACCAGTGCTCAGTCCTTAACTCTTGAGCGTGTATGGGCTGAAGAGGAGGACTTGGAGGAGGAGGAGGAGGAGGAAATGGAGAGCCAGGTCAGTGAGGAGAGGGAATTCTTGCGTGTTGGGACTCTGGCGCACATGGCAGACTTCATGTTAGGCTGCCTATCCCGTGACCCTCGCGTTAGAAGAATTTTTTCCAACACCGATTACTGGGTGTTCACTCTCCTGGACCCACGGTACAAGCAGAACCTTTCCACTCTCATCCCTGCAGAGGAAAGGAGTGTGAGAGTGAATAGGTATCCACAGGCCCTGGTGCACAAGCTGAAACAATTCTTCCCATCTGACGCCGCTAGCGGCAGAGGGCATGGTTCTGTGGGCCAAGTAGCGGGGGAGAGGAGGCGAGCAGGCAGCTTGTCCAGCACTGGCAGGGGAACGCTCTCCAAGGCCTTTGCCAGTTTTATGTCACCCCAGCAAGACACTGTCACCTGTCCCCAGTCTAGGCAGAGTAGGGGGGAGCTGTACAGAAAGATGGTGAGGGAGTACCTAGCTGACCATACCAACGTCCGTAGCGATCACTCTGCTCCATACAACTACTGGGTTTCAAAGCTGGACACGTGGCCTGAACTGGCGCTGTACTCCTTGGAGGTGCTGGCCTGCCCTGCCGCTAGCGTGCTGTCAGAGCGGGTATTCAGTGCAGCTGGTGGCGTCATCACCGATAAGCGTACACGCCTGTCAACTGACAGCGCTGACAGGCTGACGCTTATTAAAATGAACAAAGCCTGGATTTCACCGGAATTCAAATCTCCTCCGGGGGAAAGCAGCTAAAGATTTAAATAACTTATGTATCCGATTCCTCTTCTCTACTCCTCTTCTCTACTCCTCCTCCTCCTCCTCCATATCGTCTTTGCCTAACGCTGACCCAAAAAACGCCATTTTTTAGAGGTCCAACTGGCACTCTTTTAGCACAATTTTTCAGGAGGGCCCCGTACAGGCCCTCTATTCAAACAATTTTTCAGGAGGGCCCCCTACAGGCCCTCTATTCAAACAATTTTTCAAGAGGTCCACCTACAGGCCCTCTATTCAAACAATTTTTCCAGAGGTCCACCTACAGGCCCTCTCTTCAAACAATTTTTCAGGAGGGCCCCCTACAGGCCCTCTCTTCAAACAATTTTTCAGGAGGGCCCCCTACAGGCCCTCTATTCAAACAATTTTTCCAGAGGTCCACCTACAGGCCCTCTCTTCAAACAATTTTTCAGGAGGGCCCCCTACAGGCCCTCTATTCAAACAATTTTTCCAGAGGTCCACCTATAGGCCCTCTGTCCAAACAATTTTAACGGAGGTCCACCTACAGGCCCTCTCTCTCTCCAAACAATTGTTCCGGAGGTCCACCTACAGGCCCTCTCTCCAAACAATTTTTCCGGAGGTCCACCTATAGGCCCTCTCTCCAAACAATTGACGTCTTTTTCCTATCTTTCTCTCTCTCCCAAACTATTTTTCCGGATAGCTGCCATATACGGTATTAAACTGAGAAGAATACAGAGAACACATGCTACACTTGATCAAGTTCATAATTTACGACTGTACCGGTTGATGCAACAGTTTTCAAAA
>ONZH01008595.1:0-37201 GCA_900303285.1 Rhinella marina | reverse complement strand
AATATTCTGGCCACGAATACCAAAGAAAGCATGGGGTGTCTTCACTCTGTAATCCCACCATTATGAAATGATAAGCCCGCAAACGGAAGGGTGGTTTCATTCTGTAATCCCTTCCAAGCACCAAAGCCTGATAATGCTTTACGCTTTGTCACCTTGATGTCTATCAGTAGCTGCAAGTTATTTTTTTCCTGGAGGCGGTGCTCAATGCCTCAGGACATAGTGAACTAGGAGGAGGAATCTACCTGTCCTGCCAGAGTTCCAGTGAGAGACTATTCTCTCCTGACACATATAAGACACATCTATAGCAGTGAGGATAACCCTGAAGGAATAAGAGAAAACTGCTTGTGGCTCTGACACCTGGCTACCATGAACCGTTAGTGTGAAACGCCCTCAGAGGCAGCATATATATCTGAGGTAGAGACAAGTAAGGTGCTAACTATCTGGCTAAGTGCATGACCATACATTAAAGTGCATTGGAGGACACATTGTGGCACCTGCAAAGAAACGCACACAATGGGCAATATTCTTGATCGTTGCTGAAAGGTAAAATATTAGTGCAAACATTTAAGTGCAAATATATTAAAGGCATAATATAGGATATCTGTGGTTACATTCAAGTCCATCTTTTCTTCTTCTTTGGCTTGAGACTGGAACAAAGTCCCAAATTCAATTGAAATTTGTAATCCACATGGGTAATAAAATAGGTTAAAAATAGCTGAAAAGTTTTCTTGACAAACCCTTTTAAAAGTGATTTCCCAACAACATGAAAAGGGGGGAAAAAGGATGTGGTGCGCAAACATGGCGCAACTTGGATTATTGCAGATGGGGGGAGTCCAGCCACACGTGTCCATCATGGTGGAGACTTAAAACACGGGCAATACAACAAATTAAAACACAGCCAACAGGTTCTCACCAGTCAGGGCTCAGTCCACGGGGTGGCTCCCATTAGTCCTGCAGTTCTTTGACAGTACTTGAGTGTGGGCTCCCCTTAGTGGAAAGCCGGCACATCCTCCTTGTCGCTGCTGGAGCTGAACGACATAAGAGGGCGCTCCTGCCTCTGATAGGCCTCATGGTAGGCAGCGGCCATTCCCCAGCGTCCTCTTAAAGATAGATGTGGCACTGGTCGGGGCAGGGTCCCAGTGGTCACACTGGTGACTGTGGTAGCCATTTTGGAACGGACCCTGTAAGGCCCGGATGCTCCTGCCGGGCCCACTGGCGACCGAACCTCGGGTTGTAGAGGCTTGGCCAGAGGCCTACCCCGGGAAACAGATTGGGCTGCTGGTGCCTCCTGCATCAGGTGGTAGGTGGCCAGGGGGTTGAAAATAAATTTGCTGCCTGTAATCTGACCCACCTGGAACGCTGGCGGTGGAGGAAGCTCGGGAATGAGTTGCTCTGGCTCGCCGAGAAGAGGTCTTGCTTCTGGCTGACTGTCTCCCGCTTCATCCTCTCGTGGACGGTGAGTAAGGGTGGCGGTCGCGGAGTGATCTTCCCATTCCTCTTGAGGTGCCTCCGGCCTCGGTGGTCTGGTGATGACCTTCACCCCGGTGGCAAAGGGGCCTTGTAGGCTCTTCATAGGCATGAATTCTACGAAGTCGCCCGCATGGAGGTTGTGTCGTGCTGGAGGGAGGTATGGCCTCTTCACGGAGCGGCGATTAACGTAGAGCTCCTCAGCGGACTCCTCGTCTGTGATGAACCCCATGCCGCGGTCCACGCTAAACCAAAGCACAGTCCCGGTGCGCCTTTCGAGAGTCGGGTCACCACGTCGGAGATGTTCCAGCACCTCGACCACCCACTCTTCTACAACCCTTTTATAGTCCCACAGGGTAGTAACATTTTTAGTTACCGCAGCAGGAACGATGGAGTTCTGTCGGAGGTCATTATGTTGGTGCTTAGGCGAGGTGGGGACTCCGGCCACTCGGTTGTGGACTTCCTCCACAGGCCTGGCCGTCTCGACTCAGACTTTGGCCCGGACGTATGGTGGCTTCCTGAGTGCACCGCTGGTTGCGTCCATCTTCGGGACCACGTGTGTGGCCTCGCTTGCAGGATCTCCAGCTGCTATCACCGGTAGATGAGGCACTTCGGGGTTCGGCACCAGCTGTGCCTTGCGGATAACTTGGTCCAGGCGAACCTCCGCTGGTCTAGGTGTAGGCTCATATGGGTCGGTGCCCCAGACCATATCCCCCCAACTAGGGCCACGCTGACGGGACACCATGTTGTTGTCTCTCTCTTTCTTCGCATACACCGGAGATGAAGGAGGAGCTAAGGGGGTGGAGTCTTTGCTCTCAATGCTCCCCCCAGCAAGTTCCTGGCGGGCTGGATTGGATTTTCCCGCGCTACAGGGGGCCGTGCCATGGTTTTCACGCTCTTGAGGGGACAGTTTCTTTGCTTCAGCATGAAGAAGCTGTGCCACTAGTGAGAAAATGGCGTTGTTAACTCTTCTGGTGCCGGTGAGCAGCGTTTTGCGCCGTCTACACCGCAGCAACTGTGTCAAAGTCATTTTTCAGTAGACATCTGTCAGGTTTTCTGACTAATTCTTTGGCCTTGTAGATAAAAGGCTATTAGTTTAAAGTCTGTTTTAGGGATGGTTGAGCTGTGGCCTTAACGGTACAGGCACTTCAGACTCATCCTGTTCGTGACGCTAATGCGTACATATTCAGTTAAGTAGCGTATCTTTGGCAACGCTACACTGTATGTTCGTTACTTGAGTAGGAATGTTCGCAGACGCAGTGTATGAGTACGCTAGTGCGTACATATTAGGTAGGGGGCACAGTGCAGGGGAAGGGGCACAGTGCAGGGTCCCAGACTCACCAAAGCTGGCAGGGAGTCTGAAGCAAGAGGAGGAGGAGGTTGTGGCACTGGCTAACAGGCAGCAGCAGTTCTCAGAGGTGGGTGTAGGTGAGGGCTGAGAAACATCACTGCCTTGCGGGTGGCCATTCAAACCTGCGGCTTGGCTGGTGGGCGGATGGCTATTCAAACCTGCAGCTGGATGGGCAAATGGACATTCAAACCTGCGACTGGCGGGGTGGATGGATGGATGGATAGCCATTCAAATGTGTGGCTGGAGAGGTGGGTGGGTGGATGGGCAGTCATTCAAACATGCAGGTTGGCATAGCACATCCAGGGTCCATTTGAATGATTGGTGGAGCAAGCAGCATCAACCCACTGCTGCTCCACCAATCAGATATCAGCAGCACTGCAGAGTAGAAGTAGGAGAATCCCTCTCTCCCCTCTCCTCTTGTTCATTAGGTCTGACACACTGCCACCCCCACCACCTCCTCCTCTTCGAGAGAATAGAAAAGTAAAAAAAATAAATAAATAAATGAATTCAATCCAGTAAATAATTTGAAATAGGGCTCTACTGGCTACACCATCCTGCTGCTGCTCCCATGCCCCTTCTCATCTACATCACTTGTCTCTCTAGTATATAGCGAAGAAGGACCGGCACTCACTTTTTCTTGATGATATGAAGAAACTTTTATTCAAACCATAATACCATCATATTTGACTACTATTGGCTCAAGTCTGAGCTT
This sequence comes from Rhinella marina, assembly GCA_900303285.1. Lineage (NCBI taxonomy): Eukaryota > Metazoa > Chordata > Amphibia > Anura > Bufonidae > Rhinella > Rhinella marina. The sequence continues at coordinate 33,671 of ONZH01008595.1, read as the reverse complement.
TTTTTCAAACTGCAATACTCCATTTGTGAGCAAGACAGAATTTAATCACATCCACTCTGCCCAGTGATGGCATCGTGTTACCATGACAACCAGAAAATAGTGTGAATAAACATATAACATGTCAGAGTGAAAACAGCAGACATGGCAATGTGGTAACCATAGGCAATGTATCCAGCGAATTATACTAAAGTCATTCAAAAGAGGAACAAGGAATCGACTATGAGATATCACAGTCTGATAAAAGTGGTGGGGTGAGTGAGGATGATTGTGTTGGACAGGACGTGGGAGTCGGGTCATGGTATTGAGGAGGAGACATCAGAAAAGAAGGGTGAAGGCTGCTGTGGCTATAAAGAGTGGAGGCAGTGTATGGCCAAAATTTCCAAAACAAATGGCAGGAGCAAGATCTACTTCTATTGTGGTCAGCTCAAGAACTAGTGATTCTGCTCATACTCTGATCAAAGGCACAAAGCGTCTCAGACCTAAGCCAAACTCGGCTGCCTCTAGGTCTGTGCACGCAACTCCCGTATGGCGTTTTTTCTCCACAAGGTCAGCACACAAGACCACAGCTGTTTGCAAGATCTGCTAGATTAAATTAAGCCATGGGTGTTCAAACACAAACATAGCTACCTGGGCTCTATTGGACCACATTAGTTGGCATCACCGTATCCTGTGGGAAAATTGAACTTTCCAGCATTCCCAATAAGAACAAGTCTGCCCTCCTTCTCCCAGTCTTCTTTGCGGCAGCCAGCCCACATCGCCAAGCAGTACAATGACCTTGTTATCATTTGATGCTTAGCAAATGTGGTGCCAATATTCAAAAACAGAGCCTGGAAAGTATAGGCTGTTAAGTCTATCATCTGTATCTCAATGAACATAAGCATATAAAACTATTTCAGCATGGGTTTAAGAGGGATCGGTCCTGTCAAAGTAATTTAATCAGTTTCTATGAGGAGGTAATTTCTAGACTGGAACTAGTTAAGTCAATGGATGTCGTATATTTGGACTTTTCCAAAGCATTTAATACTGTGCCACATAAAAGGTTGGTACCTAAAATGAGAATGCTTGGACTGGGAGAAAATGTCTGTATGTGGGTAAGTAACTGCTCGGTGATAGAAAACAGAGGGTGCTTATTAATGCTAAACACTCAGATTGGGTCACTGTCACTAGTGAAGTACAACAGCAGTCAGTATTGGGCCCTATTCTCTTTAATATATTTATTAAAGATCTTATAGAAGGATTGCACAGTAAAATATGAATATAGATGGATAGATTGGAGGCTTGGGCAGAGAAATGGTAGATGAGGTTTAACACAGACAAATGTAAGGTTATGTACATGGGAAGGAATAATACATGTCACCAGAACATACTAAATGGTAAAACACTGGGTAACACTGACATGGAAAAGGAATTTTAGTCAGAGAGACTATGGAATTCTCTGCCAGAGGAGGTTGTGATTGTGACCTGAAAGAGTTCAAGAGGGGCCTGGATGTATTTCTGTAGGACAATAATACAGGTTATAGTTACTAGAATTCTGGAGAAGAGCTGTTGATCCAAGGAGTTATTCTATTTGCCTGATTGAAGTCAAGAAGGAATTCTTGCCCTAAAAAAGAAAATTGTCTTTTATAGGGTTTTTTGCCTTCCTTTGCAGGATAACAGGCTGAACTGGATGGACGGATGTCTTTTTACAGCATGTTACGTATCCTCCACTGCTTCTTCTCCTGCTTAGAGTCCTACTCCTCCTTGTCCTCCATATCATTGTGAGACATCTGTAATGTAATGTGTGGCCCTGAGAAACAGTTTCTGCTGTATCACTTAGTTGTAAATGTGGCAAACTTCTGCACCTTCACCCAAATTACATTTTTCTGAATTCTGGCCCAGGCGGTGTGATGGGACTCTTGACCAGGCAACCAAGAGTACTGCTCCACTCAGAAAAATTTGACACTCGTCGGTCTGCACATGTGGCATAATTCCATGCATTCGCCTAAATATAATTTTATGGGCTCTGGTCAGGGCTATGTGGTGGGAGTTTTCACCATGCAAGCAAAAGTACCACTACATAAACAAAAGTTTGACTCTTCTGGGTCTGCAAATATGTCTCACTTCCTCTCCTTTGCCTAAATGTACTTTTTCCAGGCTCTGGCTTAGGCAGTGAGGTGGGATTATTTACCAGGCTTGCAAAAGTTCCACTGCATTCAGAACAATTAGACGTCCGTCTGCAAATGTTTTACACTTCCACACCTTCATTCAAATTGTAGTCCCCTCTTCCCAGCTGTCTCTGCTACAACATGTAGCAGAAGCTGCAGTAGCCAGTTCAGTTTGATTATTGTTTCACGATGGAACTGTTTTTTTTCCACTGCCACGCCACCTTTCAAAACTATCCATTCTTTCAAAATTGTAGTGTTCTCTAAATGACTATGGCTATTCCCTATGAATAAATCTAGCCTTTCTGATGATGCCCCATGTTGCCGCTGCTGTCTGCCTGCCATCATCTTGCCTGCCTAAAATCATGTTTCCCTGACTGTCCTCTGCCAGTCAGAAGAATTTCAGCTCCAGTAAGCAGGGGACCAGGAGAGCAGGGCAGGCCAGACAGATGCTGGTAGTGGAAGAGTCAGTTATTAGGGGTACAGATAGGGCGCGATCTGTCACAAAGACTGGGATCGTCAAACAGTGTGTTGTCTTCCTGGCGCTCGAGTTCGACACATCGCGGATTGGTTTGACAGATTACTGGGAGGGGCTGGAGAAGATTCAGCAGTCATGGTCCATATCGGAACCAATGACAAAGTTAGAGGTAGGTGGAGCGTCCTTAAAAATGATTTTAGGGATTTAGGTCATAAGCTTAGGGTAAGTACCTCAAAAGGTAGTGTTTAGAGATGAGCGAGCACTAAAATGCTCAGGTGCTCGTTATTCGAGTCGAACTTTTCCCGATGCTGGGGTGCTCGTTTCGAATAAAGATCCCCATTGAAGTCAATGGGAGACTCGAGCATTTTTGCAGGGGACCAAGGCTCTGCCTAGGGAAGGCTGGGTGAAAACCTGGAAACCTCAGAAAATTATGGAAACACCACGGAAATGGACAGGAAACAAAAGGGGCAGCATGCATGGATGCCTCTGAGGCTGCCTAATCCCACCATTACCCCAAATTCTCCTAGTGGGGAATGTGTGGTATCGATTCTTCTCAGTTTAAAATCGTATATGTCCCCTATCTTGGGACCATATATTTCATGGATTTTTCGAATACGGAAAAAGAAAAAGAGCTTGCTCTGGCCAGGGGAGTGTCTTTTCTGCTGCAGCTAAGGGGACGTGTCCATGCTCTGCCTATCACAGGTCAGGAGCCAATTAAAAGAGGAACCAACAAAAATCAGTATAATATCTAATACGTCCCCTATCCGGGTAAATTGTTTGGAGAGAGGGCCTGTAGGTGGGGGGCAGGCTGGGGGGAAGGAGGTTTAGCTGGAAGAGCCAGAGGAGTGCCCCCTTGGCTAGCGTGTGTGGTGGTGACAACAGCCGGATGGAGTTCGAATGACGACGCAGGACCCCAACTTAAAAATTTAGCATCAACCGGTACAGTTGTCAACTATGAGCTTGATAAAGTGTGGTATGTGTTCTATGTATACTTCTCAGTTTTATACCGTATATCCGGAAAAATAGTTTGGAGAGAGAGAAAGATAGGAAAAAGACGTAAATTGTTTGGAGAGAGGGCCTGTAGGTGGGGGGCAGGCTGGGGGGAAGGAGGTTGAGCTGAAAGAGCCAGAGGAGTGCCCCCTGGGCTAGAGTGTGGTGGTGACAACAGCCGGATGGAGTTCGAATGACGACGCAGGACCCCTACTTAAAAATTTAGCATCAACCGGTACAGTCGTAAATTATGAGCTTCATCAAGTGTGGCATGTGTTCTCTGTATTCTTTTTAGTTTAATACCGTATATGGCAGCTATCCAGAAAAATAGTTTGGAGAGAGAGAAAGATAGGAAAAAGACGTAAATTGTTTGGAGAGAGGGCCTGTAGGTGGACCTCCGGAAAAATTGTTTGGAGAGAGGGCCTGTAGGTGGACCTCCAGAAAAATTGTTTGGAGAGAGGGCCTGTAGGTGGACCTCCGGGAAAATTGTTTGGAGAGAGGGCCTGTAGGTGGACCTCCGGGAAAATTGTTTGGAGAGAGGGCCTATAGGTGGACCTCCGGAAAAATTGTTTGGAGAGAGGGCCTGTAGGTGGACCTCCGGGAAAATTGTTTGGAGAGAGGGCCTGTAGGTGGACCTCCGGAAAAATTGTTTGGACAGAGGGCCTATAGGTGGACCTCCGGAAAAATTGTGGTAAGAGTGCCAGTTGGACCTCTAAAAAATGGTGTTTTTTTTGTCAGCGTTAGGCAAAGACGACATGAAGGAGGAGTAGGAGGAGTAGAGAAGAGCAATCGGATACATAAGTAATGCTAATCTTTAGCTGCTTTCCCCCGGAGGAGATTTGAATTCCGGTGAAATCCAGGCTTTGTTCATTTTAATAAGCGTCAGCCTGTCAGCGCTGTCAGTTGACAGGCGTGTACGCTTATCGGTGATGACACCACCAGCTGCACTGAATACCCGCTCTGACAGCACGCTAGCGGGAGGGCAGGCCAGCACCTCCAAGGCGTACAGCGCCAGTTCAGGCCACGTGTCCAGCTTTGAAACCCAGTAGTTGTATGGAGCAGAGTGATGGACGTTGGACGTTGGTATGGTCTATGGACGTTGGTATGGTCAGCTAGGTACTCCCTCACCATCTTTCTGTACAGCTCCCCCCTACTCTGCCTAGACTGGGGACAGGTGACAGTGTCTTGCTGGGGTGACATAAAACTGGCAAAGGCCTTGGAGAGCGTTCCCCTGCCAGTGCTGGACAAGCTGCCTGCTCGCCTCCTCTCCCCCGCTACTTGGCCCACAGAACCATGCCCTCTGCCGCTAGCGGCGTCAGATGGGAAGAATTGTTTCAGCTTGTGCACCAGGGCCTGTTGATATCTATTCACTCTCATACTCCTTTCCTCTATAGGGATGAGAGTGGAAAGGTTCTGCTTGTACCGTGGGTCCAGGAGAGTGAACACCCAGTAATCGGTGTTTGAAAAAATGCTTCTAACGCGAGGGTCATGGGATAGGCAGCCTAACATGAAGTCTGCCATGTGCGCCAGAGTCCCAACATGTAAGAATTCCCTCTCCTCACTGGCTTGACTCTCCATTTCCTCCTCCTCCTCCTCCAAGTCCTCCTCTACAGCCCATACACGCTCAAGAGTTAAGGACTGAGAACTGGTACACTCTACTGTCTCGCCGACATTCTCCTCTTCTTCCTCCTCATCCCCCTCCTCCGATACGCGCTGAGAAACAGACCAGAGGGTGCTCTGGCTATCAAGCGACGTATCTTCCTCCACCGTCTCTTGTGACAAGCGCAAAGCATCCGACTTGATGCTGAGCAGTGAGTTTTTCAACAGGCAAAGCAGCGGGATGGTGAGGCTGATAATGGCGGCATCGCCGCTGACCATCTGTGTTGACTCCTCAAAGTTGCTCAACACCTGGCAGATATCAGACATCCACGTCCACTCCTCATTGTAGACTTGAGGAATCTGAGAGACCTGACTACCAGTTCTGGTGGAAGATGACATCTGGCAGTCTACAATTGCTCTGCGCTGCTGGTAAACTCTGGATAACATGTTTAATGTGGAATTCCATCTCGTGGGCACGTCGCACAACAGTCGGTGAGCGGGCAGTTGTAGGCGGCGCTGTGCTGCCCTGAGAGTGGCAGCATCTGTGGTGGACTTGCGGAAATGCGCACAGATGCGGCGCACCTTGGTGAGCAAATCAGACAGATTGGGGTATGTCTTGAGGAACCGCTGAACTATGAGATTAAACACGTGGGCCAGGCATGGCGCATGTGTCAGTCTGCCGAGTTGCAGAGCCGCCACCAGGTTACGCCTGTTGTCACACACAACCATGCCTGGCTTGAGGTTCAGCGGTGCCAGCCACACATCGGTCTGCGCCGTGATGCCCTGTAACAGCTCTTGGGCGGTGTGCCTTTTGACACGTGCTGGTGTAGGGATGGGACGGCACATCGGGAAAAATAGTGGCGGCTGGGGACCGAATACCGAGGGGCAGCCACCGCCATGAGATTGCGAAAGGCCTCGGTCTCTACCAGCCTATAGGGCAGCATCTCCAGGCTCAGCAATTTGGAGATGTGGACGTTGAGGGCTTGGGCATGTGGGTGGGTGGAACTGTATTTCCTCTTGCGCTCCAGCGTCTGCTGTAAAGACAGCTGAACGCTGCGCTGGGACACATTGGTGGACACTGTGGAGGATCGTGGAGGCGAAGGTGTGGTTTTCCGGTGGGAGGCGCTCGTGCCGGGGTCCTGGGCAGTGGGTTGACTAGCAGAGGCAGCGAGTGACACAGGGGAAGGAGCAGTGGTGTGACCCGCAGGAGGTGGTGAACGGCCTTGGTTCCATTGAGTGGGGTGTTTAGCACTCATATGCCTGCGCATGCTGGTGGTGGTTAGGCTAGTAGTGGTGGCACCCCTGCTGATCCTGGTGTGGCACAGGTTGCACACCACAGTCTGTCGGTCATCCTCACTTTCTTTAAAGAACCTCCAGACATGCGAACATCTAGGCCTCGCCATGGGAGCTTCACTACGTGAAACAGTTGCTGCTGATGCACTAGCTCTGGCCCTGCTTCTCCCTCTGGCCACACCACTGCCTCTTACAACCTGTTCTGGTGCAGCACTCACCTCCGCCTCAGAAGCACTGTCTTCAATCGGCTTATCAACCCAGCTTGGGTCAGTCACCTCGTCATCCTCCGATTCCTCAGTCTGCTCCCCCTCAGTCTGCTCCCCCCTCGGACTTCCTGCCCTGACAACAACTTCACCACTGTCTGACAACCGTGTCTCCTCATCGTCCGACACCTCTTTACAAATTTCTTTCACTAAGTAAACATTGTCATCATCATCATCACCCACAGACTGCGACAGTTGGAAAACTTGGGCATCGCGAACGAGGTCAGCAGCAAACTGAGAAGTGGTTTGTGACTCTGGGAAGGGTCCAGAAAACAGTTCCTGAGAGTATGCCGGATCCCATTCCAAATTTTCCTGGGAGGGGGCAGACTGGGGGGAAGGAGGTTGAGGTGGAGGAGCCAGAGGAGTGCTCCCTTGGGTAACGTGGGTGGACTGCGTGGAAGACTGACTGGTGGACAAATTACTTGAAGCATTGTCCGCAATCCACGACATCAGCTGTTCACACTGTTGTGGTTTCAACAGTCCTCTACCACATGTCCCTGTAAGTTGAGACATGAAGCTAGGGAGTGTAGCTCTGCGGCGTTCCCCTGCTCCCTCATCAGCAGGTACTGTCTCACCCTGCCCAGGACCACGGCCTCTGCCCCCTGCAGTAATTGAATGCCCACGCCCACGCCCTCGACCCTTAGCCCTGGGGTTCAACATTTTCTGTATATAAGTGTATTATATGAAAAAAATAAAATAAAATAAATGGGCCTGCTGTACTGAAACCCACAAACTTGTTCAGTCTGGTTTAATTAAGTGACGTACAGAAAGTGTCACCTGGACAGAAAATATGGATTGTAGTGAGTGGACAGCTGAACTGTGACACACAGAATGGTTCCACGCAGCTGTGTGAAATGGATTTGTATCACTGAGCTAAAACAACAAAGAAACTATTTTTTTTTTATATTTTTTCTTCTTTTTATATTTTTTTTTTAGTTTTGTTTTTTTTGGAACGTGACATGCAGAAACTATCGTAGACCTAACTCACACCCTGCTGACGGTGGCTATTTTGACTGCAACCCAGACAAATGTCGCACAGAGATTTTTGTGATCAAGCTATATACGTGAGAGCAAAAGACCTAGTTGGATTAAGTGACGTACAGAAAGTGTCACCTGGACAGAAAATATGGATTGTAGTGAGTGGACAGCTGAACTGTGACACACAGAATGGTTCCACGCAGCTGTGTGAAATGGATTTGTATCACTGAGCTAAAACAACAAAGAAACTATTTTTTTTTATATTTTTTCTTCTTTTTATATTTTTTTTTTAGTTTTGTTTTTTTTGGAACGTGACATGCAGAAACTATCGTAGACCTAACTCACACCCTGCTGACGGTGGCTATTTTGACTGCAACCCAGACAAATGTCGCACAGAGATTTTTGTGATCAAGCTATATACGTGAGAGCAAAAGACCTAGTTGGATTAAGTGACGTACAGAAAGTGTCACCTGGACAGAAAATACGGATTGTAGTGAGTGGACAGCTGAACTGTGACACACAGAATGGTTCCACGCAGCTATGTGAAATGGATTCGTATCACTGAGCTAAAACAACAAAGAAACTATTTTTTTTATATTTTTTCTTTTTTTATATTTTTTTTTAGTTTTTTTTTTTTGGAACGTGGCGTTCAGAAACTATCGTAGACCTAACTCACACCCTGCTGACGGTGGCTATTTTGACTGCGACCCAGACAAATGTCGCACAGAGATTTTTGTGATCAAGCTATATACGTGAGAGCAAAAGACCTTGTTGGATTAAGTGACATACAGAAAGTGTCACCTGGACAGAAAATACTGATTGTAGTGAGTGGACAGCTGAACTGTGACACACAGAATGGTTCCACGCAGCTGTGTGAAATGGATTTGTATCACTGAGATATAACAATAAAAAAAGGGTGATATATAGCGATAGCTGCACTACTAGTGCCAGCCAGCCAAGCCAGGAGACAAAAAAAATGTCTTGTAGCCCTTAGAAGGGCTGTTCGGTTCTTTTGAGATCACTCCTGCCTAACAAAGAACTAAATGCAGGCCCTAACACTCTCCCTGAAACGCAGCAGCTCTATCCCTAACGACATCCAGAATGCATCTGAGCCGAGCACCGCGAGCAGTCACTAGTATATTCCAGGGTCACCTGATCAGGCCAGCCAACCCCTGCTATCGACATGTAAGGGCCCCACGTGATGCTGGGTGTACCGCAGAGTCTCCTGGCTTGTGATTGGCTGAGTTTATAAGCGCCAAAAATGCACAATGCGGAAGTTGCCATTTCCTCGAGCATGGCGAGATACCCATCCGAGCAGCGAGCACTTACGAGTACCGTAATACTCGAACGAGCACCAAGCTCGGACGAGTATGCTCGCTCATCTCTAGTAGTGTTTTCCAAAATACTACCTGTGCCACGAGCCACACAAGAAAGGCAGCAGGAGATTAGGGAGGTTAACAAGAGGCTCAAGAACTGGTGTATGAAGGAGGGGTTTGGGTTCCTGGAGAGCTAGGCCGACTTCTCTGTCGACTACAGGCTCTATCGTAGGGATGGGCTACACCTGAATGGGGAAGGAGCAGCTGTGTTGGGGAAGAAGATGGCTAAAAGTATGGAGGAGTGTTTAAACTAGGGACTGGGGGGGGAGGGTAATTACATTATTGGAGGGGAAGATAGTGCAGATAGAGACCTAGGACAAGGTAATGGAACTGGGGGAGGTATGTACACGAATGCCAGAAGTCTGACTAATAAAACTGGTGAACTGGAATTAGTGATGTGTGAGGAGGACTATGACATAGTTGGAATAACTAAGACATGGCTGGATGATAGCTATGACTGGGCACTTAATGTACAGGGTCACAGTCTGTTTAGAAAGGATCGCCAAAACCAGAGAGAGGGAGGGGTCTGCCTTTATGTAAAGTCATGTCTAAAGCCCACACTCTGGGAAGATATAAGTGAGGACATGAACATGTGGAGTCACTGTGGTTAGATATACATAGAGGCAAAAACAATAATAAAATACTAATAGGAGTTTATTATAAACCACCTAATATACCAGAGTCCACAGAAAATCTACTTCTAAATGAAATAGATGAAGCAGCAGTTCATAAAGAGGTTGTTATTATGGGGGACTTTAACTACCCAGATATAGACTGGGAAAACGAAACCTGTACATCTCATAAAGGAAACAGGTTCTTGGCAATAACCAAAGACAATTATCTTTCCCAACTGGTTGAAGACCCGACTAGTGGGACAGCCATACTGGACTTACTATTAACCAATAGACCTGACAGAACAACAGATGTCCAGTTTGTGGGACACCTGGGAAATAGTGACCATAAAGTAATAACCTTCCAATTGCTATTCAAAAGAGTGTTTCTTCAGAGAGAAACAAAAATACCAAACTTCAAAAAATCTAAATTTAGCCAACTAAGAGAGGCCATAGGCCTAATTAACTGAGACAAAGTCCTCAAAAATAAAAATACAGCCACAAAATGAGAGATTTTTAAAAGCATCTTAACTTCTAATTGTGAGAGGTACATACCTTATGTGAATAAAAGGTTAAGGAACAAGAAAAAACAATGTGGATGAATAGAATTGTAAAGAAAGCAATCAATGACAAAAATAAAGCATTTAAATCACAAACGGAAGGGTAGCGAGGAAGCATTGAAAAACTAGGAAAAGGAAAAAAATAGAATATGTAAAAGACAAGTAAAAGCAGACAAACTAAAGACTGAGAGATTAATTGCCAAAGAGAGTAAAACTGACCCCAAAATGTTCTTTAGTTAAAAAAAATGGTAAAAAGCATAAATCTGAAGGTGTCGGCCCTTTAACCAGTAATGAGGGGGGAGTTGCAGACAGCGATGAGGAGAAAGAAAAGCTATTAAATATTTTTTTTCTCCATTGTATTCACTAAGGAAACTGTCAGATGAAATGCAGAATGTAAAAGTAAATTTCCCATTAAAAGTAGAAGTATAGCGGCGCCCTAAAAAGATAAAAATAGACAAATCACGAGGACCAGATGGCATACACCCCTGTATCCTAAGAGAATTAAGTAATGCCATAGCCAGATCCTTATTTCTGATATTTAATGACTCTATATTGACAGGGAGTGTTCCACAGGAATGGCGCATAGCAAATGTGGTGCCAATATTCAAAAAGGGTCCAAAAACAGAGCCCAAAAACTATAGGCCGGTAAGTTTAACATTTAACATCTGTCATGTGTAAACTGTTTGAAGGTTTTTTAAGAGATGCTATCTTGGAGTACCTCAATGAAATGAGAACATGAGAACGCTTGGACTGGGGGAAAATGTCTATATGTGGGTAAGTAACTGGCTCAGTGATAGAAAACAGAGGGTGGTTATTAGCGGTACACACTCAGATTGGGTCACTGTCACTAGTGATGTACCACAGGGGTCAGTATTGGGCCCTATTCTCTTCAATATATTTATTAATGATCTTGTAGAAGGCTTGCACATTAAATATCAATTTTTGCAGATGACACTAAACTGTGTAAAGTAATTAATACAGAAGAGTACAGTACACTGCTACAGATGGATCTGGATAGATTGGAGGCTTGGGCAGAGAAGTGGCAGATGAGGTTTAACACTGACAAATGTAAGGGAATGGTAAAACACTGGGTAACGCTGACATGGAAAAGGACTTAGGAATTTTAGTGAACATCAACCCAAGCTGTAGAAACCAGTGTCAGGCAGCTGCTGCCAAAGCCAATAAGATAATGGGTTGTATAAAATGAGGCATAAATGCCCGTGATGAGAACATAGTCCTGCCACTTTACTTCACTTCACTGACTAAATCACTAGTCAGACCACACATGGAGTACTGTGTATAGTTCTGGTCTTTTGTGAACAAGGCAGACATAGCAGAGCTGGAGAGGGTTCAGAGCAGGGCAACTAAAGTAATAACTGGAATGGGTGGACTACAGTACCCAGAAAGATTATCAAAATTAGGGTTATTCACTTTAGAAAAAAAGATGCCTGAGGGGAGATCTAATAACTATGTATAAATATATCAGGGGTCAGTACAGAGATCTCTCCCATCATCTCTTTATCCCCAGGACTGTGACGAGGGGACATAGAAGAGGATTCTTTATGGTAAGAGCAGTAAGACTATGGAACTCTCTGCCCAAGTAGGTGGTGATGGTAAGTTCACTAAAAGAGTTCAAGAGGGGCCTGGATGTATTTCTGGAGTGTAATAATATTACAGGTTATAGTTACTAGAGAGGGGTCTTTGATCCAGGGAGTTATTCTGATTGCCTGATTGGAGTCGGGAGGGAATTTTTTCCCCTAAAGTGGGGAAAATTGGCTTCTACTGTACCTCATAGGAGTTTTTTGCCTTCCTCTGGATCAACTTGCAGGATAACAGGCCGAACAGGATGGACAGATGTATTTTCTCGGCCTTATAAACTATGTTACTATTTTACCATATGGATGTTGCTGCTGTCATCATGACATTGCCTATGTCTATCTGCTGCCTGACATGTTCTGTACCTCATGGATGCTGCTGTCAACACCTCCACAGCTTCTATACTGCAAATCCCTTGCTGCCACCACTATTAACACTACACAGCCACCACTGCTACTGCTACCCCTAAACAGCCGATCTATTGTTTTATCTATTCCATGCTATTCTGCTACTGGTGACACTACTGTTTCTGCCACATGCCACAATTATCCTACCCTTTCCACATTGTACTCTTGCTTTTAAATTAAATCCAATGTAAAAGGGAGAATTGTTGTAGGCTAGTTCAGAACCAGTGACCCTTTCGTCTGACAATTATCACTTGTGCGTGAATAAACACAGGAAAGCATTCTGCCATTGTTAAGGGAAAATTTGTGGAAACCTGGTCCCCCAGCAAGCCACAGTTTTTTCACAGTGTGTGTTTAAACACTATCTGCCCCCGATAAGGAACTATTTTTGGAAACTGTGTATTAGGAAAAAATATAACACATTCAATGGCGCAGTGTGTTTCTAAACACGCAGTTTTTTATTGCCATCAACAATGTTATATATGTCAGTGTCAATCTGGCATTATTTGTTATAGCTGTGTTTGCGTTCAAGAGCTTAGGAAGGAGTGAAATAAAAGGCAAAATTCATTAAAAAAAATACAAAAACAGATAATTTTTTTCTATGAGGATAGAGGGTGCCATATACCTCTTTTTAGGGCAACTGGTGCAACTTTGGTTCGGGTAGAAATTGATTCAGATCTAAACCAAACTTTTTGAAAGCAAACCTGAAACAAGCCAAATCTCAAAAGGTTCACTCATCTATAGTTTGAATGTTATGTTGCACAGGGACTATTCCTGGTCATGGCTACTTATTATGGTATACACCCCCAGTTTTTAAATGTAGACATTTTTATGTCATTTAAATGTTTTTAAGTGTGTGTGGTGTTTATTTTCCTTGATATAATAAAAATGGTTCTGTATTTTTTCCTTCATAAAACACACTTTTTTAGCAAGAAAAATTCTTGCTAAAAAGTGCCTGCATCTTATAAATAGCAGTCAGGTAGATCCAGCATGGCCAGGCCCCTTGACTGCTTCTTTAATGTTCTGGCAAAGCACACCTTTAGCACTTTACCCAAAAAGTGAGAGAGCTGTGCATCTGCACATACTTCTCTTTCCCTAACAACAATCTTTGTGATCAGTGGCAGCAGGAGAACACATAAGGACCATGGTCCTACACTGTACTAAAAGGGAATGAAAACTCCAAGTTCATCTTAAGGACCTTTAATTATGTCATCAATGGGTGGAGCCAGAACAGAACTATACAGCTGGCACTAGTGCAGGGAAATGTGAGTTTTTATTAAAGATAGTGTGTATGTATGTGTGCAGCAGTGCTGTATGTGTGTAGTAGTGCTGTATGTTTGTATAGCAAAGCTGTGTTTGTGTCAGAGCTGTATCTTTGTATGGCAATGCTATATGTCTATAGCAAAGCTGTGTGTAACATAGTAACATAGTTTTATAAGGCTGAAAAAAGACATCTGTCCATCCAGTGCGACCTGTTATCCTGCAAGTTGATCCAGAGGAAGGCAAAAAAAACCCTGTGAGGTAGAAGCCAATTTTCCCCACTTTAGGGGGAAAAAAATTCCTTCCCGACTCCAATCAGGCAATCAGAATAACACCCAGGATCAAAGACCCCTCTCTATGAACTATAACCTGTAATATTATTACACTCCAGAAATACATCCAGGCCCCTCTTGAACTTTTTTTGTGAACTTACCATCAGCATCTACTTGGGCAGAGAGTTCCATAGTCTTACTGCTCTTACCGTAAAGAATCCTCTTCTATGTTTGTGTACAAACCTTCTTTCCTCCAGATGCAGAGGATGTCCCCTCGTCACAGTCACGGGGATAGATACTGGGAGAGATCTCTGTACTGACCCCGGATATATATATGAATAACCCTAATTTTGATCATCTTTCTGGGTACTGTAGTCCACCCATTCCAGTTTTTACTTTAATTGCCCTTCTTTGAACCCTTTCCAGCTCTGCTATGTCTGCCTTGTTAACAGGAGCCCAGAACTGTACACAGTACTCCATGTGTGGTCTGACTAGTGATTTGTAAAGTTGCAGGACTACGTTCTCATCACAGGCATCTATGCCTCATTTGATACAACCCATTATCTTATTGGCTTTGGCAGCATCTGCCTGACACTGGTTTCTACAGCTTGGGTTGCTGTTCACTAAAAGTCCTTTTCCATGTCAGTCTTACCCAGTTTTTTACCATTTAGTATGTTCTGGTGACTTTCATTATTACCTCCCATGTGTCCTTCCTTTACATTTGTCAGTGTTAAAGCTCATCTTAGTTCTCTTAGGATACAGGGGTGTATACCATCTGGTCCTGGCGATTTGTCTATTTTAATCTTTTGAAGACGGCACTGTACTTCTTCGTGGGTCAGACAGGGCACTTTTAATGGGGAATTTTACTTTTGTCACAGACAAATACTTAAAAATTGTTATGACAGGAGACCCATTTACCTAGATAGGTACTGTTAATGAGGTGACTACGTACTGATTGTTACAGTGGTCAGCAGATGACACACAAGGGTAACTGGAGATGACCAAAGCTATACACCCCCATGCTACACCATAAATTACTGACCTTGAACCCTCAAGGTCTAATTTATCGGCATCGACTAAACAGTGCAGTGGCCCAAGATTCAAGTAATGGCCCCATGACAGAGTGGGGAGGGTGTCAGCAGTAAGGTTGTGCATTTTCCCTTCTTCTGATTCGTCAGAAGAACAGCAAAAAAAGCAGATCCAATATTTAGCATCCTCCTTAACTCAGTCAGTATTTGGTCAGTATTGGTAAGGCAAGATGTGATGGAAGTACGTGCATATGTTCTGTGTTTTAGACCCACTTCTACTTTTGGCTTCCAAATCATGATCAAATCCTGATGCAAAATTACAGACTGTGTAATAGAGGCTCAGGCTCAATTTGAATGCGTTTTGGCCATTTGTGCCTTAAACTGGTTTCATTCAGATGGAAATTAAATCCTGCATGTAGGATTTCAATGGCCTCTATCACACGGTCATTATTTGGTCAGTGTTTTGCATCAATATCTCACTGGTATTGGTAAGGCAAAACAGTAGTGGGTCCAAAACAGAGGTAAATGTATAAAATGTGATGGAAATATTTGCATGTCTACTGTATTTTGGACTCACTCTTACCTTTAGCTTCCAAATCATGATCAAATCCTGATGTAAAATACTGACCATGTGATAAAGGCCTTATGAAAGCTCAAATGACAGGCCTTTTTTTTTAAAAGTAAGAAGAACAGAAAAATAAACGGTGATGTGAACATGGTCAAACAGGGAGGGACACTAGTGGCTCCATAACAGACTGGTGATGGTGGCAACAGCATGAAGAGTCACAATAGTGGCCCCAGAACAGGTTGGTGAGGGTGGCAACAGCATGAAGAGTCACAATAGTGGCCCCGGAACAGAGGAGGGGGGGGGCAACAGCAGTGGCAGTAATAGCACAAGATGGTGGCAGATCATAGTAGGAGCAGATGGTGTAAAGGCAGCAGGTGTGTAGCATCAGGCAGATGGCAGCATCAGTATAGTGGCAGCAGCACTTGGGCAGAGGTAACGGGTCATTTGTCACAATGTTCTGCTGGGACAGCACACAACAGTCAGTACATTATTGCCAGAATGATCTAGTCTGTTGCATCAGGCACCGGTGTCTGGAAATCCGGGTTGATCCAGGACTGATTCATCTTTATAAAGGTTAGTCACTCAAGATTTTCTGTTGAAAGGCGATTCTCTTTGGGGTAACTATGACACCCCCACACTAAACACCCACTCTGATGCTACACTACTGGCTGAGCAGGAAAGCTTGCCCAGGGTAAACTTAGCCAGTTGTGGCCACAATTCAAGTTTGCTTGCCCAGTAGTCCAGAGGATCTTGGATGTTGCTGAGTGGTTTCTTCAGTAGGCAGCTGAAGGAAACTACTCATCAGAGACTCAAGACTTAAGTTGCTGCTGATGGAGCTGGTACTGCTCCTGCCCCCCTCCAGCAGTTATGGCAGTGAAGAGTAATCTCAGAGGGTCCCCCTGGTTAGATCTTTGTGAGGATGCGCGTTGAAGAACGTATGCAGAAACCAACCAACTATAAAGGATGTCTTCATAATAGTTTTTTCTCCCTCTCAGAAGGTGTAAAAAAGGCTCCTATTTTGGACCAGTAGCATGGGTCTAACATTGTAGAGAGCCAGTAGTCATCCCTCTGCTAAATGATGATAATGCCACATTCACTAGAGAAGCATCTCAGCATGCATCTGGCCATTTGCACAAGGCACTCGGAGGGACTCCCTGCCTCCATCGCCACTGCATAGTGCCATGGTCTGATGGAGTCATCTGTATTGTCTTTGTCATTTCCCTCTAGCATCTCTACTGTCACTTGGGCAGCTTAACCACTTAGTTCTGTATAGAATCCCTGTGCGGCATTGCCATCACTTGACCAAGTTGCTGGTGTGTCTGGTCCAGAACGAAAATTACTCAGTGGGCTGTAAAGGACATATATTGTCCTTGACCATAGTTACAGCTCCACATGTCAGTGCTGTCATGAACTGTACTAGACGCCGACAGACTCAAGGACTTATCCACCTTCTGGTCAATATATATGTGCAGGGCTGGTACAGCGTTTTTAGAGAAGTAATGACAGCTTGGGTCTCTTAACCTTGGCTGGGGACAAGCCATCAGTTCTCTGAAATCAGAGTCCACCTTATGGAATGGGAGGGACTGTAGTACCAGCAATTTGGCCAGGATCACGTTCAGCTTCTGCACCATTGGCTGAGTGCACCCATACTGTTGTATCTTGGCAATCAACTCAGTGATCGATCGAGTATCAGCAGCAATAGATGAAGGGAAAGAACAACCACTTCCTTCTGCTGAGGTTGAGGGGCCCTGACTGCTGGAGAAGAGGTAAGGGCCACTTGGAGATGCAGCAGTTGGTGCACCAGGCTGTACCACAACATTAGATTCCCAATTTTCCCAGGCCACTTAATGGCACAGGGCAGTGGTGCCAACATTAGCACCCTAACTATGCTACACCTTCTACCCACATATCCTGCATACCGCCACACTAACATCCTCCAGCGACTTGATAAAAAATTCCCACATTGCCACCCCCACCACTCCGTGCTGACTGTCCTGCCTCTTTCTTTATGAACTCATGCTTGTTTCCTGACAGGTAGGCTCCTGAGTAGCAGACAGTGTAACCCTGGCATATTTGACTCCAGATCTCCCACTGCTTCCACCCTGCTGGCTCATCAGCACACTGCCACCCTGCTGCTGTCTCATGAGCCTTTTCACCCCCTGATGATGATGCCCCCTCTTTACTCAGCTCCCTTGTGCCATCGGCTACATCATCCACTATTCTCTGGTCGTCACTTATGTTACCCTCACCAATCTCATGCCCACGTTCCTGACTCTTCACAAAACGTGCTCCCACCTAACTATCATCATCGCTAGTTTCAAGCCTAAAAGAGGATGCAGATGACTTCTCCTCCAAGTCTGTGCTGGCCTGTAGCTGCTGACTGTCCTCACTAAGCTCATCCTCACTGAAAAGCGGAGCAGAGCTGGCAGCATATATTACTTCCTGAGCAGAAGGCACATCAAAAGAAAGAGGCAGTTGCAGGAGAGGTGAGGGCACAGAGGTTGTTCCTGGAGTGTGGTGTCAGAGGAACCCACAGATCCTGTCTGAAATCACTTGAGATGATGTTGAAGAGCGAGTCAACCATTCCAGTACAACTGAATGGTTGGTCAAAACACGACCACTGGATGACTGTGGCAGCTGTGGCCTGTTTCTGCGGCTGCTGCTACCACCAACCGTTCTGCTGCTATTTGTGTTGCTACAGCAACATTTTTGCCACTCCCTGTTTCTTTTGAGGGCCCAGGCAACTGTCTGTTGTCCATAGTGTACAGTAACTGAATCAGTAATGTAACTATGTAACTAAGTAGGAATGGTGTAGCAGGTGAACTAGATAAACGTGCCTATATATTAGATTGCTTGTTGACACAGACTGATGCACAGTATGTCTATGTGTAACAGAGCAGATTAAGTATGAATTGAGCAGCAGTTGAACTAGAAAAACGTGCCTATATATTTGACAGCTTTTTGACAAGAAGTCTGATGCACAGTCAGTCTATGTATAACAGAACAGATTAAGAGTGAATAGCCCAGCAGTTGAACTACATAAATGCACCTATATATTAGACCGCCTGTTGAGTATGAATGGTGCAGCAGCTGAACAAGATGCACAGGGCGATTACACTGAGCCTGCACTGTCCCTGCAGTCCCACTATGCTCTCCCTTCAGTGTCTAAAATTCTCCCTGCAATCTCACTACACTGTCCTTGCACTCTCCCTATCCAAATATTCTACAATTAAAAGCTTTGTGAAACAATTATCCACTTCGGATATGCTTCGATTCACTCATCACTAATTGCAGGTCACCTGTGTATTCTGTATCATATGGTGTGTTACAGCATGTAGGGTTCTTTCTATTTGTGGCTGCCGCATTCATTTTGTAATCTGTTATTGCCACTGGGCCGGCAAGTTAAATAGCATATGGCTTTGTTCACAGTGTTTGCATATTTTCCTTCAGAAATGCTCTAAATGTATATGTCTGATTTTATATGTCATACAATAATTTATGTTCTGAGTCGTTAAAATAAAGCTAATGATTAATTTAAGATTTTAACTTTTCTCTTATTTTTTTACAGTGCCCCATGGATCTTCACTTGTCGCACTTCTTTCCACTTCTGCTTTTATTTCTCTGTTTGCAATTTGTCTTTAAAAAGCAAATCCTCTCAATGTCCTATAACTGATAGAAATTACTGTACTTTGCTGTCAGTTCACCACCTGAGTGCTATTTTACAATTTTTAAATGTAAGCTATGTATATCATGTTGATCTATAATAAAGGTTTTAACTCAGCAATATGTACAATAAATGTGCTTCCAAGCGTACTCAACTTTGTGTACAGTACATTAGTTCTGTATACACCAGAGGAGCTACAAGTTATACAACTTAACTTTTAATAAGTATAATTAATAGTGATGATCGAGCACCCTGATTTTCGGGTGCTCGGGTGCTCTGGGCGAACACTAGGTGGTGCTCGAGTGCTCGACCGAGCACCCGAGTATAATGGAAGTCAATGGGAGAAGACCAGGCACCCCCTGCTCGGATGAGGGGAGGGTGTCTGGTCCATAGGCAAACGTCAGAAAATTGTGGAAATACCACAGAAATGGTTAGGGAACAGCATGGGGAGGATGTCTGGATGCATCTTGGACACTGAAGTCGCTGTTATTAACAATGATGTCCGACTATTACGCCACTTTTACGGAATGACAAAAATACCCCAAAAAAACCAAGATAACATCGATTTTACAGGAAATAATGTTGGGAAACATAGATTTACTTGTACGTTAAGCGCAAGTGCTGCCAAAAATTACACGGATGAGGCACTCCCATACAACCGGTATATTATATAAAGGAGGGTCTCATTAACATCGTGGTATAATTGTGGGACTCCAACACTCATAAAGCTTAATGCACTAAGGGAAAGGGCTGCCAAAAATTACAAGGATCAGGTACTCCAATACACCCTTTATTACACATAAAGGAGGGCATCAGACACACCCGTGAAAAATTATCATTGATGGCCTGCTGCTGACACTCAAAAACAATAGGGGTGACATGCTGCTGCCGAGCTGACCAAAAAAAAAATTTAAGGGACACATGAGGCTGCCGAGCTGAATGGCAAAAAAATTTTAGGGACATATGCTGCTGCCACTGCACCGGTAAGAGTCGCTGACGACTGTTTCTTTTTTCGGTATCCGTCGCGGGAGAGGGAGCCAGAGAAACGGCTACCACATCCAATGAAGGCAGCATGCGCCTACATTACCCACTCCCGACTCGGGGAGGTAGTGACGAAAAATAACAATACAGGACTCTTTTGAGGCCCTGTAATTGGAATGAGTACACTTCAAATCCTTTAACGAGGATCTATTGGAGGGCAAGTCTGGTGCCAGCAGCCGCGGTAATTTCTAGCTCCAATAGCATATATTAAAGGGGTTATCCCATGAGTAATGTAAAAAATCAAAATCACACATCACATAGTACATGACAATCCCTTTCTAACAAAGCTAGAACCAGCCCTGTACCTCACATGGATCCAGAGATCTCCACATTCTTTGCTCTGCTAGATTTATATTAAAGAGACCCTTTCACCACGGAGTATACTAAGTTACATCACAGTAGGGAAGAGGTACAAATAATTAAACACACAAAAATATACCTTTGGAAGCATAACAACAGTAAATTCAGCCATTATGTTATGAGAGAAAACAGCTCCTGGGAGCAGCCATCTTGTGACTGGCAGATCAGCGTGCTGTGTGCATATAAGCCCCGCCCCCACACTCCAGGCCTGCGAGCTCTGTGTCACAGCAGTTAGAGCCTCCTATCAGTGTCACTGATCACAGCTTCCCCTGTATATAACCGCATGATAACTCCAAATCTAAGCCAAAGATAGGCTTAGATACACTGGATGAGCAGTCCTATCATGTGTGATATTCTGCTGCTAGTCTCCTGTATTTGAGGCAGTGCTATTTATTCTGTGTACCTAAGCCTACAATGTATAATGATATGCTTCAAAGGCCATGTATCTGCTACAGTATCACCCTCGACAGGCTTAGATACACGGGCTTAGTAGCCTAGCATTACACATTATAGACACTGAATAAAAATTACTGTCTCAAAAATCATGGGATCAGATACATTAACACATTATCAATCACAATAGTTCTGGTGTATCTAAACCTAGTATTTGTGCATCCTGTGTAACTAATCTGAGCTGTGTATCTAATCTTATATGTGATACTGTTGAATCACTGGATCTAATCCTATCATGTGATATTGTGTACTGGGCTATGTAACTAATCCCATCATGTGTGAAACTGCTGAACTGCTGTATCTAACAATATCATGTGTGTTACCGTCTGCTGAGCTGTGTATCTAATCATATCATGTGAGATACTGTCTGATGAGCTGTGTATCTAATCCTATCATGTGAGATACTGTCTGCTGAACTGTGTATCTAATCCTATCATGTGAGATACTGTGTGCTGAGCTGTGTATCTAATCCTATCATGTGAGATACTGGCTGCTGAGCTGTTTCTAATCCTATCCTGTGTGATACTGTCTGCTGAGCTGTGTATCTAATCCTATCATGTGAGATACTGTCTGCTGAGCTATGTATCTAATCCTATCATGTGAGATACCGTCTCATGAGCTGTGTATCTAATCCTATCATGTGAGATACTGTCTGCTGAGCTGTGTATCTAATCCTATCATGTGACATAGGATATACTCAAAAAATCCCTCCAAGATGGATTTTTGTGTGACTGTCGTGTTGCAGTATGTCCCAATAAGACACCATCAGCTATAATTACACTGCAACTTTTTGTAACGCAAATGATTGATTTTAACTATAGCTGTAGTCCAAATGAATGCAATCTTGTGAACTGCTCTGCTGCTGTCATTCAATAGTTAAAATCAATTAGTCACACTACAAAAACTTACAGTGTAGCTCAGACCTAAGGTGAGGGAGACACTGGTCACGCGATCCCGTAGTCCTGGGCTACACTTTTTCTATGACAGAAAAAAAGGGTCAAAAACCATGGGTGGCATGGTTTGTTTATTCTAGCAATTTTTTTAACACAACATCAAGTTAAATGCGATAAACTTACAGTGTGTTAGGGCTCATTCAGACAACCATAGTGTTTTGCGGATCGAAAAACACAGATGCCGGCCCGTGTGCATTCCACAATTTGTGGACTACCATAGAAAATGCCTATTCTTGTCCGCAATTGCAGACAAGAATATGACATGTTCTATCATTTTTTGCAGGGCTGTGGAACGGAACCAAGGATGTAGACAGTACACGGTGTGCTGTCCACATCTTTTGTGGCCCCATTCAAATAAATGGCTCCGTACCTGTTCTGCAAAATTGCAGAACGGGTGTAGACCTATATATATGGCCATGTGAATGGGCCCTCAGAATGATTTATAAGGCTACGCATCCCTGTGAGACCTGGAGTCTGCTGAATAACACTCTGACATACACCAAGTTCCTTAGGCTACTTTCACACTAGCGTTTTATTATATTTATATATATTTATAATATTTATATATTCTGGTATTGAGTTCTGTCATAGGGGCTCAATACCAGAATAAAACGCTTCAGTTTTGTCCCCATTCATTGTCAATGGGGACAAAACTGAACTGAAGACAATGGAATGCTCCTGAAAGCATTCCGTTCCGTCTTCAGACCGGAGAACAAACCGAAGCATGCTACGGTTTGCTCTCGGGTCCAGGCATCCGCACCAAGACGGATCCGGAATGACCCCCAATGCAAGTCAATGGGGGCGGATCTGTCTGGTGTGACCACAATGGTAAACGGATCCGCCCTCCATTGACTTTCAATGGAGTTCAGGACGGATCCGTCGCCTACACATACATACATACATACATACATACACATACATACTTACATACTCCAGGCAGGCAGGCCGCACGTCTTCATGCCCAGGAGGCGCGCCGCTATGACGATTCCCTACAGCGCCCAGCAGAGGGCGCTGTGGGGAATCGTCATAGCTGCGAGCCTCCTGGGTGTGAAGACGTGTGGCCTGCTTGCCTGCCTGGAGTATGTAAGTATGTATGTGTTTGTGTGTATGTGTGTGTGTATGTATATGGTACTGTGTGACGTGTGGGGCCGGAACGCGGTTCTGGCCCCACACATGTCCCTGCGGCAGTCCGGATCCGACGGCACCCTTCACCTGCCGGATCCGGACTGCCGCTAGTGTGAAAGAGGCCTAACTCACATGTGTATATTTAGTCTTATACAAACAATCATGAGATCATCTGTTAGGGCTTATGCACACGAACGTGTAAGGGCCATGCCCATAATGCGGACCGCAAACAGGACTGGTGTGGAGCAGAGGCACAGAGCAGAAGCCCACAGAAGCACTACAGAGCGCTTTTTGGTCCCTGCCTCCGCACCTCAAAAAAATAGAACATGTTTAATTCTTATCCGTATCACAGATAAGGATAGGACCTGTCTATTATTTTTAAAAATTATATATATATATATATATATATATATATATATATATATTTTTTTTCACACACATACACACACCATTTTATTTATATATGAAATCAACCCACTTTCTCCAAAATTAAAATAAACACAACGTCTATCTTATTAAAATATAAAAAATATTTATCCCATACAGCAAACAGTGAACCGGTAAAAAGTCAAAATGGTGTTTCTATGTATTTTTGGTTGTTTCACCTTCCACAAAAATTGAATAAAAAGTGATCAAAAAGTCAGACACACCACAAATTGTACCAAAGGAAAGTATAGATCTCCCAACAAAAATGACCACTCACACAGCTATGTACACTTACAAATAAAAGTTATGGAAGTTAGAATATGGTGATGCAAAGAAAAAAAATTTTTTAGCATTAAAATGTAGGAAAAAAGTTTGGGAAGGCTGGGAGTAAAAAAAAAAAAAAAGCAAAAACCAGAAAATCACCCAGTCATGAAGCAGTTAAATAACAAGGAAAAAAATCCAATTAAAAATATACACATTTTTTCCTAAAAGGATGTTCAATAAAAAAAATTGCAAAAATAAAATCTCCTCTACATATTTGGTATCACTGTGTCCATGACTACCCACACTACACAATCATATAATTTATCCCCTTCTCCGTTATATATATATATATATATATATATATATATATATAATGAAAAGGTCTGGTACCGTGTTAGCCAATAGAAAACTAGTTTAGTGCTCTCATTAAGAGAAACAAAATAAGAGTATTGCAGGTTTGATACCTTTTAATGGCTAACAAAAATAGAAGTAATGATGTTACATAGCGAGCTTTCGGGACATCACCAGTCCCTTCATCAGGCATACTACAAGAATATATGAAGAAACAGCAATATATCTCTTAATAATATAAAAATGAGTTTCTGTCTGTCTGTCTGTTCTCTATGCGCGACCAAACTACTGGACCGATTTTCACCAAATTCGGCACACAGGTACATCAGGTGTCCGGGAAGATCTCATCTCTCTAGGACATACCGTTCCTGAGATATTCCCAAAATATGATCTCCATTAGCCAACATTACAACTGGGAACTTTGGTTTTAAACTCCAACTGCCATTCTCTGCAAAGGCACACACAGGGAGGGCAGGTTTCCATAACAACCAGGTAATTATCAGCAGCTGAGGATCTCATCCATTTCTATTTACTGACACTGTTAAAGGTATTCCGGTTACCATAAATATAACTTATGTGTTTTTCTATTACTACAGTTCAGTAGTAATAAAAGATGTTTTCCTCCACTGCTGCCTATTGCGTGGGCTCATAAATAAGCATGGTATTGACCTTTAATTCAGGCCACCCTAAAAGAAGTACTTGAAACCCCCGCCCCAGGTCTCACTAAGCCACACCCCCAACTCCGTCAGGCCACACCCCCTTTCACTCCGCAGCCAACAGAGATTGAAAAAATAAAGGTAAAAATCAACTTCTGTCAGCTGCAGGGATGGGTGGGAGGTTGACTTTCTTTCTGCAACGACACACAGAAACATTAAATGAAATAGATTAAATACACCCATGTGAAGCGTCTTGCTAATCCATGCCCCCGACTCTGTCAGGTTACGCCCCCTCCCACTCCGCAGCCAACGGGGATTGAAAAAATAAAGGTAAAAATAAACTTCTGTTTGCTGCAGGGGTGGAAGGGTGAATTTCTCTCTGCAACGACACACAAAAATTTTAGATAAAATAGACTAATTATAGACTACAACTGTTCGAATCGTCTTGCTAAGTCACGCCCCCAACTCTGTCAGACCACGCCCCCTCCCACTCTGCAGCCATTCTGCAACAACACACAGAAACATTAAATGAAATAGATTAAATCACCTATGCGAAGCGCTTTGCTAAGCCACACCCCCAACTCTGTCAGGTCATGCCCCCTCCCACTCCGCAGCCAACAGGGATTGAAAGAATGAAGGGAAAAATAAACTTATGTCAGCTGCAGGGGTGGGAAGGTGAATTTCTCTCTGCAATGACACACAAAATTTTAGATGAAATAGACTAATTTCAGACTACAACCGTTCGAAGCATCTTGATAATCCACACCCCCAACTCTGCCAGGCCACGCCCCCTCCCACTCCGTAGGCAACGGGGATTGAAAAAAATCAGCTACAGGGGTGGGAGGGTGAATTTCTCTCTGCAACGACACACAAAAATCATAGATGAAATTGACTAATTTTAGACTACGACCGTTCAGTACTAATAAAAGATGTTTTTTTCCACTGCTACCCATTGTGGGTCCCCATAAATTACCATGTCATCGACCTATAATTAATGCCACTCTGACCCCCGTCCCAGATCTCGCGAAACCACGCTCCGACTCTGTCAGGCCACGCCCCCTCCCACTCCACAGCCAACGGGGATTGAAAAAATGAAGGTAAAAATCAATTTCTGTCAGCTACATTGACTTTCTCTCTGCAACGACACACAGAAACATTAAATAAATAGATGAAATATACCCAGGCGAAGCCGGGTCTTTCTGCTAGTATACAATAAGAACAGAGACATGTGGGGGGTGAATGGACATTTAAAAAAAACAGAATTTCAAAGATCTTGAGAATGAGTCCTTAATTATCTTACAGATAAGGGGTATATATACACATATACATACACATATACAGGCTATATATACACACATATACAGGGTATATATACACACATACATACACACATACAGGGTATATATACACACATACATACACAGGATATATATACACATACATATACAGGGTATATATACACACATACATACATATATACAGGGTATATATACACATATACAGGGTATATATACACACATACATACATATATACAGGGTATATATACACATATACAGGGTATATATACACACATACATACACTGGATATATATACACATACATATACAGGGTATATATACACATACATACATATATACAGGGTATATATACACACATACATACACATGGTATATATACACACACACACATATACAGGGTATATACACACATACATACACAGGATATATATGCACATATACAGGGTATGTATACACACATACATACACATATACAGGGTATATATATACCCATATACAGGGTATATATACACATCCATACATATATACAGGGTATATATACACATATACAGGGTATATATACACACATACATACACAGGATATATATACACATACATATACAGGGTATATATACACACATACATACACATATACAGGGTATATATACACACATACATACACATATACAGGGTATATATACACATACATACATATATACAGGGTATATATACACACATACACACACATATACAGGGTATGTATACACACACACACATATACAGGATATATACACACATACATACACAGGATATATATACACATATACAGGGTATGTATACAAACATACATACACATATGCAGGGTATATATACAAATACATACACACATACAAGGTGTATATATATATATACACATACATACAAGGTATATATACACATACATACACATATACGGGGTATATATAAACATACATACACATATACAGGGTTCATATACACATACATATACACACATACATACATACACAGGATATATATACACACATACATACACACATACAGGGTATATATACACATACATATACAGGGTATATATACACATACATACACACATACACGGTATATATACACACATACACACACATATACAAGGTATATGCACACACAAACCTTTATACACACACAGTTGTACATTAACATTAATATAGAAGATATACATTATACATACAGGCACTCATATACATTTGAAGCAATTATGTATTACTCTGTACTGCAGACTTACATTTAGGTGCAGGGACATGGGTTGTGATGGAGGGAGGAGATATCTTCAGCCATGAGGTGGTGAGGATCTTTATGCAGAGGGTGTGGGCATCTGCACAGTCAGGCTCTGCCCTCTCAGAGAGACAGAATGTCTGCAGCTCTGCCCTGACACTGCTGGATCTTGCCAAGTAGTGGGAGCAGTGCAGGGGAAGAAAGTGATGGTAACTGCACTGTACAATGAAGCTCATAGCAGGATCCCTGGGTGGATTAATTAGTCAATTAGACAGCAGCTCTGTATCTCATTCACCCAGGGATCCTGCTCTAAACTTCACTGTACACTTCAGTGTGGGGAGGAAATGACGTCACAGCAGTAAGTATGCCGGGAGCTGCTGGTGAAGCTATCTGGAGGCGACTCTTCCAGAGGAGTCGGCAGCTTACATGAAGAGCAGGTACCATACACAGTGCAACAGTATAGGAAACTTTCATTTTTTTAAAATAATTATATTTAGACTTTTTTTTTTATTTCAGTAAAACACATATTTTCCTCAAATAAAGTCAATTAAAAAATTTGGTGACTGGGTCTCTTTAAGCTTACAGCTGAAAGGAAGTGTCCTTTCTGCTTCAGCTTAGGGGGCATGTCTCAGCTCTCCCTATCACAGCTCAGGAGGCAGTTGAAGGATAAGACTGAGCATGTGAGGCCTTCTCAGTGAGCAGGTCAAAGAAATAAGAAAAAGAGCAAACATCAGGTGGTGCTATACAGATGCATTTTATTGAATAACTCAACATCTATGCTAAATTTTTAATTTCATGCAGTTATGAAAGTATTCAGATCCAGGAGCTGGTTTAAAAAGTAGAATATTTTTCGTCGGATAACCCCTTAATAGTTGCTGCAGTTAAAAAACTTGGAGTTGAATCTTAAAGGGTTTCTGTCACCAGTTTTGGGCATATAAAACAGGATGACATTTGCAATGTGCAAATGTCACCTGATGCCCAAACTGGTGATCATTTTTTTACTGGTGCCCCCGTTTTTGAAATAAATCAACTTTTGTCGTATGCAAATGAAGCTTACTAGGTGCAAGGGGCGGTAACCCTGCACCTAGTAAGCGCCGTTTCCCTACCTTTATTCACGCCCCCTTTGTTGTGATAGACAGGGCCAGGCAGCTCGCTCTAGCTGCTCCTGGCCCTGTCCGTGCTGAAAATCCCGCGCCTGTGCCGTTTGGACTTCATTCGGCGCAGGCGCAGTGAGTGCCGATTGCTGCCGGGCTCCCGGCTTCCTCACTGCGCCTGCGCCGCCTTCTCTTCTGGGTGTTCTGTGACGTCATCGGCGCAGGCGCAGTGAGGAAGCCGGGAGCCCGGCAGCAATCGGCACTCACTGCGCCTGCGCCGAATGAAGTCCGAACGGCGCAGGCGCGGGATTTTCAGCACGGACAGGGCCAGGAGCAGCTAGAGCGAGCTGCCTGGCCCTGTCTATCACAACAAAGGGGGCGTGAATAAAGGTAGGGAAACGGCGCTTACTAGGTGCAGGGTTACCGCCCCTTGCACCTAGTAAGCTTCATTTGCATACGACAAAAGTTGATTTATTTCAAAAACGGGGGCACCAGTAAAAAAATGATCACCAGTTTGGGCATCAGGTGACATTTGCACATTGCAAATGTCATCCTGTTTTATATGCCCAAAACTGGTGACAGAAACCCTTTAAGATCGAGCTGGCGGTCTGCAGAGATTATACGGCACAGTACAGCAGAGACCGCTGAAAACCAGGATCCACTGCCAGCCACTGTTCTGCCATCACAGGAAATAGAGTAAATGAATACTCCACCAATGCTCCAATGCTGATGAACCCGGTAAAGCTCCTGATGCTGTACTTCAGAATATAGAAAGAAGTGACAATCAGATACAGTAGCTGCAATGTGATGGTTGAAAATTCATCAGATCATAATGATATGAACGCAAAGTTCTGTATGGGTGTAAGCTTGGACATACTGTACAGTAGTGGATCCTTTAATGAACAGAGAGGCGTTGGAGTGTGATAAAGAATCTTCAGAGATAAACCATGTTGGTGTAGACGGCCTTCGACTTTTTAAAACTCCAGATACAGTAGAAATGTCCACTCTAAATCAAAACAGAGTGTTGACATCAGACAGGTTGGTGAACACACAGACACCATTACAATCTATCAAGGATCAAAGAAAATGGAAGGACTGGAGTTTGGTAGTAGTCCAAATTTTTAATTTCATGCAATTACGAAAGTATTCAGATCCAGGAGCTGGTTTAAAAACTAGAATATTTTTCGTGGGACAACCCCTTAAAAGTTGCTGCAGTTAAAAAGCTCGGAGTTTGATCTTGGGATCGAGCTGGCCATCTGCAGCGAGGTGAGCTACCACCTGTCGGAAGCCTCTGCCTTTCGGTGCCTCCCCGATGCTCTTTGCTGAGTGTCCTGGGATTGACTGCACTATCAAACTGTCCCAAATTTAAGTGTGACACGCTAATGCCAAGCTGACCGTCCAAAAAAATGATATTCTTGATGTGACATTCTGCTGAAGAGCAGACCGAAGAAGAAATGACCAGGGCATGGGTTATGTTTATGGACACATGCAGGCGGGGACACCACACCGGGAAAAATAGTGGCGGCTGGGGACTGCGTAACGGGGGATAGCCGCCGCCATCAAGCTGCGAAAAGCCTCAGTGTCCACCAGCCTAAATGCCAACATTTCCAAGGTCAGCAATTTAGAAAGTTGCGCATTTAGAGCTATGGCCTGTGGGTGGGTGGCAGGGTATTTGCGCTTGCGTTCAAATGCCTAGGGTAAGGACATTTGAACGCTGCGCTGGGACATTGAAGTGGACATGCTGGCTGATGGTTCCTGCGAAGGTCTAGGTGCAGGGCGGAAGGCATCTGGGCCTGCATCTTGGACAGCAGGTAACAGAGGGGAAGAGGAGGCAGTGGTGTGACCTATAGACACAGATCGTGGACCCAGGCCTTCGGCCCACCTTTTAGGATGCCTTGCTGACATGTGGCGGATCATGCTGGTGGTGGTCAGGTTGCTGGTGTTTACACCCCTGCTCATCTTGGTATGGCACAGGTTACAAATTACAATACGTTTATTGTCAGCACTTTCCTAAAAAAAAACGCCAGACTGTGGAACACCTAACCCTTGGCAAGGGAGCTTGCCGCAAGGGTCTGATCCGGGGAACAGTTGTGGGCCTGGTTGGCATGCCTGCCTTCTCCCTTTTGCCACCCCACTGCCTCTTCCAGCCTCTAGCGCTGCTGTGGATCCCTCCCCCTCTGTATTGCTGTCCTCGCTCAGCTTGCCACCTTCCCAGGTTGGGTCAGCTATTTCATCGTCCACCAACTCCTCTTCCACATCCTCACTCTGGTCCTCCTCCTGACATGGTGAACTAACAAGAACCTGACTTAACTGCATCTCATCCTAATCCACAACCTCTTGAGACACTAATTGCCCTTGACTTATTGGCAACTGTGTCTCATCATCATCATGCTCCTTGTGAGATGCTAGTTGCCGGTCCCCAGTTGCCAGTTTGCTCAATAGGTTGGGAATCAAAGCACAATATCTCCTCATGTCTCACTTCAAGCGGCCTTGGCGAGATGCCATAGCCAAGGGACGGTGATGAAAAAAGCTCCTCGGAATATCCCAATGTGGGATCTCTTCTTTGCCCAGACTCTGCATGGTGGGAGGAAGGAGCATCAGGGTGAGGATGCGGTTGTCTAGACTGTTGGCTACTGAGACTGGACTTTGTGAAAGAGGGGGTGGTGCTGAACCGACTGGAAGCATTATCAGCTGAAATCCAACCGACTACCTGCTCGCACTGGTGTGGCGACAAGAGTTGTGTCTTGTGCCGCCCTGCAAACTGTGACATGAAGCTAGGAGTTTTGGATGACTTTGTTCCTTGGGCTCTGCCAGCAGGCACAGTTTTACCACGCCCAGAGCCATGGCCTCTGCGTTCACCATCGGCAGCACGCCCACTTCCCCGTCCCTTAGTGCTCGCCTTGCGCATATTGTATAGTATATATGCAACTTGGTCACAACTACAGTACTGTAGATTTTTATTAACTGTATGATCAAAAAATTTAATCGGTATTAAATTATATTAAAATTATCGGTATTAAATGTAACAACGGATGTCAGCAACATAGACTTTTGAACGGTTGTAATACGCTGTGCACCTAGCGTTACTGACAGGGCACACTTGGGGTATTTTTTGCTACCCAAAAAAAAAAAAAAAGCAGACATATTTCACAATGGACTTTGGTCTTTTTGGAACAGAAACAATCTTTCTACCTACCCAAATCCTATCCCTATAGTTTAATTCTCTTCTTGGGCAAATTAAACTGCAGATTCAAAGGAGGAACTGTGGCCTAAATTAACTATATTAAATGTAACAACGGATGTCAGCTACATAGACTTTTGAACAGTTCTAATACCCTGTGCACCTAGTGTTACTGACAGGGCACACTTGTTTGTTTGTTTTTTGCCACCCAAAAAAAAAAGCAGACGGATTTCACAATGGACTTTGGAACAATGATACTAACCCTGCCTATAGATATTCTATCAATACGCAAATGTTATACAGCAAGACGCAAAAGAAGTATTGCGGGCTTAACAGCAGAAATTATAGCAAAGTATGTCAGGTATATAGTATACAGAGAGCATCCTACAGCATGCAGCAGCACATGTGGCATTAATGGCAGGCCACCTTGTGCTATTTTCACCACCTTTAAAGTCCTTAAATATAAGTAAATAAAGGTTTGTGCCAGATATAATAGCCCTTACAAGGGCTTTTGGGTCTTTTTTGAGCGATTTCTATCCCTGCCTAAAGTGCTTCTCTCCCTACAATGTATGTCCCTCCTTGCTGCAGCAGTGCTTGTGGCATTAATGGCAGGCCACCTAACGCAATTTTCAACACCTTAATTTTGATTTGGATTTGTTTCGAATCCAGACTTCCTTGTGCTTTGTGGTAACAAGTAGAGATGAGCGAACATGCTCGTTCGAGCATTAGGGTATTCGCATATGCTCGCTACTCGGACGAGCATATTGCGATCCTCGAGGAAATGGCAACTTCCTCTTCCTGCATGTTAGCTGCCTTTTTTCAGCCAATCAACATGCAGGAGAGTCTTTGGTACCTCCTAGCATCACGTGGGGCCCCTACAAGTCGATAGCGGGGATTGGCTGGCCAGATCAGATGACCTGGGAACATAAGAATCTGGTCCCGCGCTGCTCGCGTCATACGCTGTCTGCATGAGATTAGGGATAGAGCTGCTGTCTGTCAGGGAGAGTGTTAGGGCCTGAATTTAGATGTTGGTTAGGCAGGAATCACCCACAAAGAACCCAACAGCCCTTCTAAGGGCTACAAGCAGCTTTTCTTTTGGTCTCCTCCAGGCTGCTGGATGGGACTTGTAGTGCAGCTACCGCCATCTTGGCTGCACACTGTACACAGTGACTGGTGGCAGAAGGGACAGCACGTGGTCCACACAGACCCAAAATAAATTGCCCAAAGTACTAATTTTTGCTGCTGCTGTACCTTGGCTTGCTGAGATCTGTAGTGCAGTCTAGGTAATATGTTTTTCTGTCATTTCTATACACTACAGTCCAGTGAACAATTATATAGTGTACTATACAGTAGCGTCAGTCTAGGGAATACGTTTTTCTCTCATTTCTATACACTACAGTCCAGTGAACAATTATGTAGTGTGCTGTACAGTAGCGTCAGTCTATAAAATACGTATTTTCTTTCAGTTATATGTACTACAGTCCAGTGAAAAATGTAGTGGTTTGCGGTAAAATAGCCGCCATTTAAAGACTACTTTTTTTTCTCATTTATATATAGAACAGTCCAGTGAACAATTCTGTAGTGTGCTGTACAGCAGCGTCAGTCTATAAAATACGCTTTTTCTCAGTTATATGTACTACAGTCCAGTAAAAAATGTAGTGGTTTACGGTAAAATAGCCGCCATTTAAAAACTAATTTTTTTCTCATTTATATATACTACAGTCCAGTGAAAAATGTAGTGGTTTGTGGTAAAATAGCCGCCATTTAAAGACTACGTTTTTTTCTCATTTCTATACACTACAGTCCAGTGAACAATTATGTAGTGTACTGTACAGTAGCGTCATTCTAGGGAATACGTTTTTCTGTCATTTCTATACACTACAGTCCAGTGAACAATTATGTAGTGTACTGTACAGTAGCGTCAGTCTAGGGAATACGTTTTTCTGTCATTTCTATATACTACAGTCCAGTGAACAATTATGTAGTGTACTGTACAGTAGCGTCAGTCTAGGGAATATGTTTTTCTCTCATTTCTATACACTACAGTCCAGTGAACAATTATGTAGTGTACTGTACAGTAGCGTCAGTCTAGGGAATACGTTTTTCTCTCATTTCTATACACTACAGTCCAGTGAA
>ONZH01008594.1:0-48846 GCA_900303285.1 Rhinella marina | reverse complement strand
GGAAAGCAGCCAAAAGTGAAGTGCCATCTATATGAAGTGCCATTTCCTCCTCCACCTCCTCCTCCTCCTTAACCGCCGTAGAATTGCTCCGTAAATAAGAAAAATGTATATATTTATTGCTCACCTCTTGGGCCTCCACATAACTTTTTAACAGGTCTCACCTCTTGGGCCTCCACAAAAGGTTTAACAGGTCACTCTTGGGCTCCACATAATTTTTAACACGTCTCTCCTCTTGGGCCTCCACATAATTTTAAGAGGTCTCACCTCTTGGGCCTCCACATAATTTTTAAGAGGTCTCACCTCTTGGGCCTACACAAAATGTTTAAGAGGTGTCACCTCTTGGGCCTCCACATAATTTTTAACACGTCTCTCCTCTTGGGCCTCCACATAATTTTTAATACGTCTCACCTCTTGGGCCTCCACAAAATGTTTAACAGGTCTCACCTCTTGGGCCTCCACAAAATGTTTAAGCGGTCTCACCTCTTGGGCCTCCACATAATTTTTAAGAGGTCTCACCTCTTGGGCCTCCACATAATTTTTAAGAGGTCTCACCTCTTGGGGCTCTACAAAATGTTTAAGAGGTCTCACCTCTTTAGCCTCCACACAATTTTTAAGACGTCTCACCTCTTGGGCCTCCACAAAATTTTCCATGAGCCTCTGGCCAGCCCACGGCCTCTTCCTGCCTTTTGCGGGTCCTACGCATCCCTCAACATCCCCACTGCTTTACCTGCTAGACATGACACTGGGCCAGGTCGGGTCACTGACATCTCAAGCGCCAACAATTTGGGCATTTTAAGGCTTCTGCATGTGTTTGAGTTGTTTTTACATTTTAAAGAAGACATGTCTGACCACATCTCACACACACACACAATGACAATTAGGGGTGGGGTCTATTTGCTTTCCCCCTTGCCTATTGCCATCTGTGGTTGTCATAGGCAACGTGATTTTAAGGGGTGCAGAATTTTATCTTCTTTTTTGTCTAGTTTGGCTTGGGGTCCATGGCAATGTTGAGGAAAGAAGGTTTCCTTGTATGGTCTCACTTTACAGAGAGGTTATATTGTGTTTGGAGTGTATTGTTGAGAGGCTGTGATAGTGGCGTAATAGTGCGACTTGGGCGCGTTATATGCACCCAGACATGCTTCCCCTGCTGTCCCAGTTGCATTCCAGCAGTGTTGGCATCCTTTTCTGAGGTTCCAGGGTGGACTTGGTGACCTCCAAGTGGTCGAATTGAGATTTCCAAGTGGCGAGCATTTTTTCCCCATAGACTTTAATGGGATTCGATATTCGGTCGAATAGTCGAATTTCGCGGTCTATTCGAATCGAATTTCGAACTTTCGAATATTTCACTACTCGCTCATCTCTACTCACGATGCGTGTGACAAGGAGTATAAGGAGGATGAGCCGGAGCACTAGAATCAGTAGATGATGGCAAAATCCCTCTCCTGAGGTGGTGGAGCCTTGACCGATGGAGAAGGAGTGTGGGCCACTGCTTGATGCAGCGATTGCTGTGTAAGGCTATACACTACAGTACATCCAAAAGACACAATGGTCACAGGGCCAGCTTGATCCCACTAGGGGCCCTCCTTTTTCTGTGATTTCTTAAAACGTAGGCTACATGCACAAGACAGTGAAAAAAAACGTCCGTTAAAAAGGGACACACTGTCGGTTTTTCATGGCCATGTTGCATCAGTGTGTGCATCCATTTTCTGGCTGTGTGTCCATTTTTAATGTCCGTTTTGCATCAGTTTTTCATGTCCGTTAAAAACGGACATGAAAAATTGATGAATTGGATTGGTAGTTATTTCTTGCCCCCAACTATAATCATGACCCCCATGATGCCCATAATGTCCTCCATAGTGCCCCTAACTTTTTTTATAGTGCCCCATGTAAAATAATGTCCCCCATGTAGGCCCCCATGTAAAATAATGTCCCCCATGTAAAATAATGTCCCCCATGTAGGCCCCCATGTAAAATAATGTCCCCCATGTAGGCCCCCATGTAAAATAATGTCCCCCATGTAGGCCCCCATGTAAAATAATGTCCCCAATGGTTTAATGAAATGCCCCCAGAGCTGCTTTTTGATGATTTAAAAAAAAAAAAACTCACCCTATCCACTTGCTCGCGCTGCAGCAGTCTCTTCTCTCTTCACTGAACAGGACCTGCCGAAGGACCTGCGATGTGCGCGATGATGTCATCGCGCATAACGCAGGTCCATCGGCAGGGCCTGCTCAATGAAGAAACTACAGACTGCGCAGCGCGAGCAAGTGGATAGGGTGAGTGGCCATATTCTACCCGTTTTTAACGGCCGTTAGACGGGAGCACTCCTGTCAATCGGCCATTGAAAACGGCCCCATTCATTTCAATGGGGCAGTCGGCCCGTTGAAACGGCCCAGAAATAGGACATGTCCTATTTCTGGACGGACGCTATTCACTGGCCGTTAAAAAAACGGCCATGTGAATAGCGCCATAGGCTTTCATTGGTGCTAAAAATGGCCGTGTGACAGCCGCTACTTAGACGGCCGTCACACGGCCATTTTTCACTGTCGTGTGCATGAGCCCTTAACCTTTATTTAAGGTATCTGATTAATTTACAAATGAAACGTGCCCACAACAAAAAGAAAAGTTTTAAAATTAACAGTTGGTCAGCTTGGGTGCGGTCTACGTAAACAAGGGACCATACCCAAGCAGACTCAGCAGTGATGTAAGAGAAAAAAGAAAATTAAAACAAAATAAAATCTCGGAAATAGCCCATTTATAATCACATCATCTTTCCCCCTCCAATACTGGAGTACTGCTGAGTCCCTTGTTTATGTAGACCGTACCCAAGCTGACCAACTGTTAATTTTTAAACTTTTTTTTTTTTTGTTGTGGGCACATTTAAATTGAAAATTAATCAGTTAAATAAAGGTTAAGTTTTAAGAAATCTCAGAAAAAGGTGAGCCCCTAGTGGGATCAATCTGGTCCTGTGACCATTGTGTCTTTTGAATATTTATATCCCTAGGGCCTGACTGAGGGAACACTGTACTGTACTGTAATAGTAACTGTGAGTGTAAAATAGTACTAGTGTAAGAATGTGAACACCACAAAATGTGTAATATCAGGCTGCAATTTTACCCCAATTACACAATTAAGGATTAAAGGATTGATTTATGTGAAAAAGAACGCGAGCACCCTAAAATTTGTAGTATTAGGCCGCAATTTCACCTCAGAATCAAGGATGACTGGATGTACTTATATATAAAAGAACGTGAGCACCCCAAAAATTGTAGTATCAGGCTGAAATGTCATCCCAATTTCACATTTAAGGATTAATAGATTTACTTATGTAAAAAAGGACAGTACCAAGCCAAGATTTCACCACAATTACAAAAAGAATGTGAACACCCCAGAATCAAGGATGAATGGATGTACTTATATATAAAGTAAAAACACCCCAAAAACCTGTTGTATCAGACCGCAATTTCACATCAATTCCACAATTAGGGATATACTTATGTATAGTACAACTTGAGCAACCTAAAATGTGTAGTATCAGGCCACAATTTCACCCCATTTAGACAATTAAGGGTTAATGCATTGAATTATATACAAAACACTGTGAACCCCCCAAATTCTGTGGTATCAGGCCACAGTTTCACTCCGATAACAGAATCAAGGATTACTGGAATTACTGATGTATCAAATAATGCAAGCAGCCTAAAATCTGTAGTATTAGAGCACTTTGTATGCCCAATTGGTGCAGCAAGGTGTAATAGAATAGCTCCTATTACCCAGGCTTTACACTATGCACTGCTCTCTCCTTAAAGTGTCCCTACACTATCAATAGTTTTTCCCTGAACTGCTCAATAGTTATTTTTTGTGAATAAAGTCTTTCCTGATCACTGTCCCTAGTGCCTGTCACGTCTCTCACTGCACTAAGTTCACTGGAAAATAGAGACCGGGCAGGAGGAGACTTTTTATAGGGCTATGACATCACAGGGGCTGGCTATCTGCTGATTGGCTGTCTGCATGGCATTATGAGTGATCTCTCGTTACCGGGCTTCTTACTTCCTCTTTCTAATATGTGCATCAGCCATGATATAAGTAATCGGATCGAATTTCACTTAGTTAGCTTCAATTGACTCAACTCTAACTATGTTTACTGCTTTTATTAGAGACAAGCAAATTTCACGAAATTCATTTTGTGTATAATTCACTGAATCTGTCTAAATCAATTCTACCTGAATTAAAAGTGCTATGATTGGCCTGAAAATTTGTATATGACACTCTATGATCTCCTTGTTTTTTTTCTGTCTTGTCTTTCTCTCTTTTTTATTTATTTATTTATTTGCTTTTTGCTCCTCCATCACTTTTAAGCTCTTTAACGCAATTATATCAATAGCTGATCAGTCAGTCAGAGTGACACTGGCATATATAGCTATGAGTAAACACATGATTGATGGTGTTAACATATAGACTATTTAAAAAGAAAACAAAGAAAACACTGCACAATCACATTTGTTACCCTTTAAAAAAAAATTGAAATATTGACCCTTATTAGAGGAAAACGATGTTTAAACTCACACAATGTTAAGAGAGAAAAAAAAAATAGGTCTATTAGGCTTCATTCACACGACCGTATGTGTTTTGCGGTCCGCAAATTGCGGATCCGCAAAAAAAACGGATGACGTTCCGTATGGCATCCGTGTCCGTTTTTTTTGCGGATCCATTGTAACAATGCCTATCCTTGTCAGCACAACGGACAAGAATAGGACATGTTCTATCTTTTTTGCGGAACGGAAATGCGGACATACGGAAACGGAATGCAAACGGAGTACCTTCCGTTTTTTTTGCGGACCCATTGAAATGAATGGTTCCACATACGGTCCGCAAAAAAAACGGAACGGACACGGAAACAAAATACGGTCGTGTGAATGAAGCCTAAAAGGCATGGCTATACTGTTATCATCAGATTGCTTGATGCTAATGATACATCTGTCACTACCTAAGGAGACCAACATTCAGCTTGCTTTGCTCACCAACATTCCAGAAGACTCAGTTCTTTCTGACTCTGAGATGATTGGTCATCATGGCTAGTTTCATCGTCATCATAATAAGTTTAATCCTCCCGCACAAATAACTCTTTCTCCTCCTGCTCTTCCTCCTCCTCCTCCTAATCCTCCACTTCTACTTCCTTCTCCATGGGAATTTGTTCAAGTGGGTCCTCAACATCCACAGGGGTCAGCAAGTTGAGGAAGCTGTTCTTCTTCTAACATTCACTGTTGCATCAATGGAAGCATTTGCTCTAAGATAAATATCGGAGGGATGACATCATCGATGCCGCAGTTGTCCCTAATGACAAATCTGGTGGCCTCTTTGAAAGGTCTGAGTATGCGGCACTTGTCTCTGATGAGCTGTCACTGTCTGGCCTCAGAACAACACATTTTCCCTTCTGAGGTGGTCTGGTGCATGATGGAATCATTAATCACTACATTGCTCGTATAGACATTATTGCATATGCAAGATGGAATTCCAGCGAGTTGTAACGTCATTGATCCTGCAGTACAAAGGCACACCATTCTATCCCGGCAACTCTAGGAGGTAATTTCTTGCCACATGAGGCTACATGCACATGACCGTATGTGTTTTGCGGTCCACAAATTGCGGATCCGCAAAAAAAACTGATGACTTTCCGTATGGCATCCGTGTTTCCGTTTTTTTTGCGGATCCATTGTAAAAATGCCTATCCTTGTCCGCAAAACGGACAAGAATAGGACATGTTATATTTTTTTGCGGGGCTACGGAACGGACATACTGATGCGGATACCACACGGTGTGCTGTCCGCATTTTTTGCTGACCCATTGAAATGAATAGGTCCACCTCTTATCCGCAAAAAAAACGGAACGGACGCGGAAACAAAATATGTTTGTGTGCATGAGGCCTAAGAATTAGAGATGAGCAAATCTATTCGCCACTTCGTAGATTCGATACGAATCTTGGAAATTTTACGCTGCGAAGCGAATCTGGATTTTTGGAGATTCGCTCCTTTAGATTCGAAAATGTTCTTAAAGCTTTCTAAGCATTCGCTACGTACTTTTCCGCTTACAAGTTACTTTATACGCTGATGCGTACAAATTCAGTTAATTAGCGAACTTTTACTGTTCATTATTTGTGCGGCAAAAAGCCCGGTAGAAAGCGGTCACCTGACCTAGTTGGAAGGGCTTTCTCTGATTGGCTCACAGGCTTGGTAAGCCAGGACTCCCGGGAGCTTACCATTGAAAGTATAGAGAGTGAAGACTCCTCCCTTGTAGCTCCGCCTCCATCTCCAGTTCAAGACCCAGTGCAAGTGTACTGTTCAAGATGGCGAAGCAGCTGCGCCCCAACTGGGCAGAAATGTATTGGGGTAGTGATATCCCCGAGGTTAAATAAGAGCCAGAAGAGATTTATGTGGACCAGTGGATTCCTAAGCCAAGACCGGAGAAGACACCGGTGGTGTCCGCTGCGCTGGCTGGTGCACCGGAGCCGCCCGGGACTCCCGCTCCGCCCAAGAAGAAGGATTACTCCTTGAGGCAAAACGAGATTGTCCCAGCCGCAGTGACCGCAAATGCCCTGACATTATGAGATTACAAAAAGGCCGTCGAGGATTGGGTAATACAAGTCTTGGAACATCCCAGGGGATCCTAAATTAGAATGGACAAAAGGCACTGTCATGTGGTTTTCCGTGGAACATGGAAGTGAGTTTCTCACTGATGATGAGACTGCAGAGGATGACCAAGTGGAGTACACCCCTATGAAGTCTTTGAAGGGGCCCTTTGCCACTGGAGTGACGCTATTAGCCAAGCCTCTGGTACCCGTGTCAACTCCTGAAGTGTGGCCAGAAGACACAGAAGCCATAGGCCGCGTACTCTGCCTCCAGGAGATGGAAGATGGCACCCTGCACTTTGGAGAAAAGCGCCAACCTCAGCCGGAGCTCCTGATCCCGGGTCTGCCGCTACCACCCTCTCTTCAAGTGGGACAGCTAACTAAACAACCCTCTCCTACCAGCCCAAGTTAGTACAGTATCAGCTTCCCTGGAAAATGGAGGCCGTCGCTGCAGCAGCCAGAGGAAGACCACTACCTGAACCCATGAAGCCGGAGGTTCTTACTCCCGTCGCATCGGCCGGAGGATCCAGCAAAATCAAGGCTCGGGTTGCCACAACTGCCAGTGTGACCACCCGGTCACTACCAGAATCCTCTACTAGAAGTCAGTGGAGCTCCACTACATCAGCTAGCATAGCTTATAAGAGGCAGGAGCGACCTCTAATGTGTTTTAGAAGCAGCAGCAGTGAGGAGGATTTCCAATCCTTAATCTAAATAACAGTCTGCTAAACAATGAAACTACAAGGAGTTATGGGAGCCTCAACATGGACTACTTCTGACGGGTGAGAACTAATTGGCCATTGTTTTAAGTTAACTTGTTTTTATTGCCCCGTTTGCTCTCATCCAGATGGACACGGATTGTTAGGACTCTCCCCATCAGCAGAAAAAGTTACGTCCCAGTTGCGCCTAAGTGCGCAAATTCCCTTTTTCCCCCTACTCAGGTTATTTGGGAGCCTTCTTTAAAAAAAGGGTTCTCTTTTAATATAATTGCTGCTATTTTATTACCCGATTGGATTACAATTTACCCATGTGGATTACAATTGAAGTTCAGGACTCTGTGTTCTAGTTTCATGCCAAGCGTCAGAAGAAAAGAGAGACTCAAACATATCCTTGAGCCTATTATGCTTGTGATATTCCATGCACTAAAATGTTTGAACTATGCTAGTCTGCTTCAGGGAAAAGCCACAGCCGGAGCCTCTGATCCGTGGACTGCCACCACCACAGTCCTTTCAGCTGGGTCAGCTGACAACTTCATCATTTACATTTATGTTCCAATCCATGGTGATCCACCAGTACCAACTACCCTGGAAGATGAAGCCAGCAGCAGCCAGGGGAGCTGGGGCTTCTTCCATGGATGCAACCTTGCCTCCACCTCCGCTGCAGCCAAAAGTACTTACCCCTGCTGTCTCAGCAGTAGTATCCAGAAAAGCGCAAGTGGCTGCAGCGCTCACCAGCGTGACCACCACCCGGACCCGGTCAAGTCTGACTTCCGGAAGAAGAGGGCAATGGAGTTCCACCACAGCAGCAAGCGAGGAGGACTTCAGGTCCCTCATCTGAGGAACCCAACTACTGGCTGTCTCAAGGACACTTCAAGAGGACCTATGGGAGCCACACCATGGACTGCACCTGATGGGTGAGAGCTAGTGAGCACTTTTTGTGTTTGTTTGTTTAGTTTGTGTTGCCCCTGTTTGACTCTCACCCAGATGGACATGGCTGTCAGGACTCCCCCCATTCTGTAGAAAATTCTCAGTTGTGCCTAAGCGCGCCTATTTTCCTTTTTCCCCCTTCTCAGGTTTTATGGGAGACCCCTTTGCAAAAAGGGTTCTCTATTTGTCGCTATTTTCGATTATCCATGTGGATTACACATTACCTGTTTGGATTGCAATATTACCTCACGTGGATTACAATTGAATTTTGGACTATGTGTTCCAGTGTTTTATCATGTCAAGAAGCCATAAGGAGAGACTCAAACGTATATATAAGCCTTTTATGCTTGCAAATGTGAAATTGATTGCACTAAAATGTTTGCATACTTATGTCTTTGCTGTATTTTAGCTACACTGTTTTTACTGGTTCAGCAATGTTCAAGCACTTTAGCCCATTGTGTTTATTCTTTTTCTGGTACTGCAATGTATGTGTCCTATTATGCAGTTATTGAACTGTGTTTTTAGTTAATTATGCACTTAGCTGGATAGCTAGCAGTGAGCACCTTACTTTTCTACCTCATGTGAACTGCCTCTAGACTGTACGCCACGGCATAGCATCGTGCTTATGACGCATTTGCGATTTAATAGTACGCTAATGATTCGTACGCACTTTTGTATGCTAATGCTTACGTATACAATGTACTTTTAACTATGTTGACTGTACGTTTGTAATTTGTGCAGGAATGTTTGCAAAGGAACGATTACTTTTTTAACGTAGATTTGACCAAATAAATTCGGATTAAGAACTAATTTTGTCAGAAATTTGTCGAACATTCACCGAAGCGAATTTTGGATGATTCACTCATTTCTAATAAGAATCAATGAAATGTGAGGGAAATCTCCATGACATGGCCTGCATATTCTGCAAGCCACAATACTTTTTTTCAAAAATCATTGCACCAATAAATTAATACCATGCTCCATGGAGACAGCCAGTGAGTGGTTTATGGCTTGATACACTTTAGCAACTGATCCACTGTGTGACCAGTCTTGCCCAGGGTCACCAGCTGCAACACAGCATGACAACGCTTCACTTTACACATGTGAAAGAAGTGAGCAAAGCTGGGCCTGGTCTGCAGAAGCTTGCACATGTAGGTCTTGTCTGTAGTTCTTCTAAGATTCTACTCACTTACCAGGGGCAGACCAAGTCCATCATCCTGGCAACCTAACCAGTCTACCAGTATTAACCATATATTACTCACAGGGGTGGGATTCAAATTTTTAACAACAGGTTCCCTACTCAATAGCGGACATGCGGCGTCATGACACATGTTTACATATACATCTCATATATGCAACACACATACACATAAATACACCACATATACATGGTACACATACATAAATACACCACATATACACTACACACACATACCACCAAACTTTTAAAAATCCTAAGTAGCTAAACTATGGAATGGAAGGGCTCATCTCTAGCTGCCAGCCGGATCTGTAATTTTAACAACCGGATCTGTAGAACCTTTAAGGACTCTATACTGACAGGGAGTGTTCCACAGGATTGGCGCATAGCAAATGTGGTGCCAATATTCACAAAGGGTCCAAAAACAGAGCCCGGGAACTATAGGCCAGTAAGTTTAACATCTGTCGTGGGTAAACTGTTTGAGGGTTTTCTAAAAGATGATATCTTGGAGTAACTCAATGAAAATAAGCAAATAACTCCATATCAGCATGGCTTCATGAGGGATCAGTCATGTCAAACCAATTTAATCAGTTTCTATGAGGAGGTAAGTTCTAGACTGGACAGCGGCGAATCAATGGATGTCGTATATCTGGACTTCTCCAAAGCATTTGACACTGTACCGCATAAAAGGTTAGTAAATAAAATGAGAATGCTTGGCCTGGGAGAAAATGTCTGTATGTGGATAAGTAACTGGCTCAGTGATAGAAAACAGAGGGTGGTTATTAACGGTACATATTCAGATTGGGTCACTGTCACTAGTGGGTTAGGTACCACAGGGGTCAGTACTGGGCCCTATTCTATTCAATATATATTTTAATGATCTTGTAGAAGGCTTGCACAGTAAAATATCAATTTTTGCAGATGACACTAAACTGTGTAAAGTCATTAACACAGAAGAGGACAGTACACTGCTACAGATGGATCTGGATAGACTGGAGGCTTGGGCAGAGAAGTGGCAGATGAGGTTTAACACTGACAAATGTAAGGTTATGCATATGGGAAGGAATAATGCAAGTCACCAGTACATACTAAATGGTAAAATATTGGGTAACTCTGACATGGAAAAGGACCTAGGAATTTTAGTCAACAGCAAACTAAGCTGTAGAAACCAGTGCCAGACAGCTGCTGCCAAGGCCAATAAGATAATGGGTTGCATCAAAAGAGGCATAGATGCCCATGATGAGAACATAGTCCGGCCACTTTACAAATCACTAGTCAGACCACACATGGAGTACTGTGTACAGTTCTGGGCTCCTGTGAGCAAGTCAGAAATAGCAGAGCTGGAGAGGGTTCAGAGGAGGGTAACTAAAGTAATAACTGGAATGGGTGGACTA
This sequence comes from Rhinella marina, assembly GCA_900303285.1. Lineage (NCBI taxonomy): Eukaryota > Metazoa > Chordata > Amphibia > Anura > Bufonidae > Rhinella > Rhinella marina. The sequence continues at coordinate 37,989 of ONZH01008594.1, read as the reverse complement.
CAGTACCCAGAAAGATTATCAAAATTAGGGTTATTCACTTTAGAAAAAGACGACTGAGGGGAGATCTAATAACTATGTATAAATATATCATAGGTCAGTACAGAGATCTCTCCCATGATCTATTTATCCCCAGGACTGTGACTGTGATGAGAGGGGACATCCTCTGCGTCTGGAGGAAAGAAGGTTTGTACACAAACATAGAAGAGTATTCTTTACGGTAAGAGCAGTGAGACTATGGAACTCTCTGCCTGAGGAGGTGGTGATGGTAAGTTCACTAAAAGAGTTCAAGAGGGGCCTGGATGCATTTCTGGAGGGTAATAATATTACAGGTTATAGTTACTAGAGATGGGTTGCTGATCCAGGGAGTAATTCTGATTGCCTGATTGGAGTCGGGAAGGAATTTTTTTCCCTAAAGTGGGTAAAATTGGCTTCTACCTCACAGGGTTTATTTTGCCTTCCTCTGGATCAACTTGTAGGAAAACAGGCCGAATTGGATGGACAGATGTCTTTTTTTCGGCCTTATAAACTATGTTACTATGTTACTATGTAAAAGGTATGCTGCTGGTGCTGGGAAAAAATGTTTTCCCCTTTTGATTCATTTTTAAAGAAGGTTGGCTGAGTATATAGAAAATACAATGAGGTTAGTGCAGGATTTTACTGACAGCAACATTTGCAATTCATACATGAACTTTCAACTTGCTGTCAGCAAATGCCTATAGTATGAAACACAAAGAACCCTGGGTGTACTTTGTATTTTTTCCCTGATAAAACCCTAACTTTTCTACATATTTCTTCCTAACCGAATATATCCCTATACTGACCCTTCAAGATTCTAAGGTAGCTGGCTTTTGTCTGTAATTGCTTTTTGCCAGACACATCCAAGACACATTTGCTTGGATTGCACACTGTGTTTAGAATGGCGCTTAGGTGTCATGGACATTCATATGTCAGATAACAGGAGGTCTGTCAGATTGGCAACACGTGGTATGATCTGACATGTTTTCCCTTTTTGTTGTTGGTATTTACCACACCCTTTTCTCTCAGGTGTTTCTGGTGTGGTAACTGTCCCTCCCCTATTTATTGCTTCTTCTCCCACTATTCCTTGCAGTTTATAGCTTCAGTTGTTCTTGTGGTGTGCAGCAGTTTAGTTTTCAGCTGAGATCCTGGAGTCTCCATTTCTTCACTAAAAGATAAGTTTTCTTTTCCCTTGTGTGTGTTTTGTTATAAGGCCTTAGGGAGACTCCTGTTCGTCCTTCCTTTTAGAGGAACAGGTAGACTCATTCCTGTCATTAGTTCCAGGGTCCTATAGGGTCCGTTCGGTGTTTAGGTTCCTGTGTATGAACTTGCCTACCTTTGAGGCCTGTTCATACTGGTATATAGACAGGAATTGAGCAGGGCTTTGCTGTAGGAGGTGTCCATCTTCCTTCCTTAGTTTCTAGGTCTAATCTCCTTTCCCTCCTATGCTTGGTTTGGTTTTCCCCCTAACACCTGCGCGTGACATTAGGGCTTCTGAGCAAAAGGACCTGACAGAATCCTGCCTCCTGATTCGTTTACAAGCTACAATCATGGCAAACCCCCTCGCCAACCTCCCTGCTGTTTTCCCACTATTTTAATAGTAAAATGGTGCAGGAGCCTTTTTTTGTGGGACTCATCTGAAACATATTGTCAAAACTTTGGATTTGTTTGGCAACAGGATTTTTGTGATATTCGTGACAAATCTGATTCAGATTCATTTGTGATATTCGTAACTAATATGATTCAGATCGATTCACTCATATCTAGTTTTAATCTTAGATATGAAATTAATGAAATAATCAAGACTTTCAGCATCTGCAAATTGCCATTTGGACTCACAAATTGTGAGATTTGATTATTTTCTAGGGATATTAAAAAATAAAAATGTTGCACAGAAAATGAAATATTCTTTGGTCTTTCGGAATATGATGGTAAACATAAAAGATGGCAGAATGATGAATGTGAGCATTCAGCTTTTCCACATTAGCACCAGAGCCATACTAGATTGCTCTTCTATAATTTAATCACACACTGACCTACTAGTCACCACTTCTGTCAGCAAGGTTTACCTACTTTGCTCTGTTATTAGTTGTATGAACCATATTATTAAAGATTGAAAGCGTTAGGGAAAAAAAAAAAGTCTATAGTACAATGGATCCACATTGCCAACAGTCACTGAGTCACTGATACTTGACCTGGAGGCAAGAGTTCATGGTCCATAATTGTTATTACATGGGGAATGTAAGTAGTTACTAAAACAGACATGTTAGAAGAGGTGATAGCTCCTCTTTAGTATGCATTTAAAGTATACAGGAGTTTTTTTTATACCAAGCTTCCAAACCCCTACAAAGACATACAGATTGTCATGGATCAGTGAGTGTGGACTCACTGTTCCAAATGCCAACTAACTGGTTTGGCTTTGGACTAAACCCTAAGGGTGTTATTCCATAGCTCCCCTGATATTCACCCTGTAACCCCTGTACAGGGATATGGACTTCACTGCCGGGTAGCAAGCAGACCACTACCTATGGAGCGTGAAGTCCATGAAACTATCAGGTTCTTATCCAGGGACTCGGCATTCTATTTAAATCCCCTTCTGGCCATACACCTTTGCTAGTGATAGGTTAGTGATAGTCTGATAGCTGTGTTCCTGGTTCCTATTTTGTGTATTTTTGGATTACTTGCATTCCTGACCTTGGCTTGCCTTTTTGACCACCCTCTACTTCATGTATTGGTACTAAGCTTCCTGTCCGGTTCTGGTCTCGGCTTGGCTTTTTGACAACTCTCCATCTCTCGATTTGGTACTTTATTGTCCTCCTGGCTCAAACCCATTTTTGTATGACTCTCTCTTTGTGTCTTGTTTTGTCCCTTGGTGTTTGTCTCGCACCTTATTAGAACAGGGAACATCGACCAGTTGTAGACTCGCTACACAGGACTTGCACTGCAAGTAGGCAGGGAAAGCAAGCCATTTTCCAGTTAGGGCTCACTGTCCATGTCTTTCACTATCTATGGACATTACATTATGATTATGAGTCCATCACTTGCTCATTCTTATAGGCAACAAATAAGTCTGTGTTAGGTCATCTGTTGCCCAGAATGTAAAATATCACTAGAATGGCCTCCAGGTTATACTGCATTTCCTCTGCAGTGGCTCCTGCAAGGGAAATTACTAATTTGTCGTAGAATCCCCTGCAACTTATCTGATTCCAACTCTGGATTCAGAACTCAGACCCATCACCATCATCTAAAGGCCAGGGTGGTTTCATTTAAAAAAAAAAAGTTCATAAAATGAAGCAACCCCATATCCTTGAGATGAAAGTCTTTTCATTGGAGCAACTAGTCTTACCCTAAGAGGTTGAGTCATCTCATCCCACTTCTATCTCCAGAATGGGAGGAGTAAAGGAGAACACTCCACAAAAGCATGTCCACCCTCTATTCACTGCTATGGAAGTTCAGAAAATAGCCGAGTGCCAGCTCAGCTATTTTGAGTAGTTCTATAGTGGTGAATGGAGAGGTGGCAATGTATGTGTGGTGCACTCTCCATTCACTTCTACCGTATGGGTCTTCCAAAAATAGCCAAGTACAATTGCTCAGCAATTTCCGGAATTTGCATAGAAAAGAATGGAGAACATGCATCCATATCCATTGCTCTCTCCTCAACTATGGGAACCCCATCCTGGAGATAGGAGTTGGTGGGACCTGCCTCTATCGGACATCACCAGGATATGCCACCAATGTATGAGATGGATCTAACCCTTTAAGTGCATCTTGTACAGAGAAATGCTCCTGACTATAGCAACCACATTGACACAGAAATCCAGGCAGAAAGGTTCGTTTTCGGGTGGAGACAGAGAGTATGAGCGGCGGCAGGTAAGTATTTCTTCATAATGTGGTTGACAGAACTGTGTAAGCAGTGAGATGTTTTCATGCTTTGGTAATGGGATGGATGAATATGTCTAGCTGTGATCCAGAGAAATGGTGTATGGACAAAGAAGCCCTGGCTGTTGAAATGCTTTGTTTGATAAAACGGAAAACTAAAAAGAATTTTCTCTGTGTAGTTCTATTCATTTATCAGTAAATTCAATCCCTATGCATTACGAAAATAAATGTACACCAATAAATAAAACATAGAGCAAAGCAATGTCCCGTGCATTAATAACTCAGCAGGCAATATACTCAGGCCATTTTTCTTAATTTTTTCACATTGGAGAAATTCTCCTTCTTCTATTTGCTGTGAAGATAATCAAACATCAATAGAGAAAAGAGTGTGAAATGATCAAATTACAGAGGAATCAATCAAGAGTAGCCGCGTCCCTCATATATCATGCAGAGTAATATGCTCTCCAAGCCAACCCAATATAGTGGTAAGGAAAATACAGTAGAACATACTGATATATACTGGCTGTAATTCTGTAGATCATCATTACTAGTGTTTAGCAAAAAGAAGCATCCAAAGCAGAATTCAGTCCGAAGTTCAGTAAAAATGTGATTCGACACAAATTCTCTTGTGCTTCGTGGGAACAAATCAGTTTTTTTCCTAAAATGGCGGCTGCATGTGTTACAAAATGAAAATAATAAGCCCAGGGATGTGATATGACACATAATGCTGTGCCGCCAGCCAATCCTCTGGTAACCATCCCCTGTAATGTCACAGCCCTATAAAACCCTCATCCCGCATGGCCTCCACCATTGTCTTGTGAGCTAAGCATAATAAAAAAAATCACGGAAAAAGGTGCACTGCGATGGTAAATGCAATTGATAATATATGGCTAAACCCTAACGCTGATGTTAAAATGAGACTTTCACCAATATATACCCCATATGCTGTTGCACTGTTGTGGTCCGCTACAGGCATCCTCCATTGTATGCATTTTTGCTGGGGATTGCTGTTAGCAACGGATCACATGTGCAGGATTTGCTCCCCCGGTTTCATATGTGCAACAGCATATGGGGTTTGAGCACTTTTCTGCCATTTTAGACCACTTTTTTCCATGATTGTGTTTGTACATTTACACCTGGAGGTGTGACAACTACAGGTTTGAATGTGCCTTGACTTAGATCTTATGGTAACATTCTGGTGCACCTGTGCAGCCTGAGTCACATGAGTCATTGGTAGGTGGGACTCACAGTCTCCTCCCTCCTCCCATTGGAAGTGTGATCTCAAGCTGGAGGTAACTAGGAGTTGGTCGCTGTGTGTCGGCCTGTATGCTCCTTCCGTAATTGCCAATATGGCATAGGTAGGTTAGCCTTAGGTCCTGTGGAACTCTGAGATACCTTGACGCGGTGCTCGGGCTCCAGTATGTTCTTGATATAAGAATATATTGGAGAAAGTCTAATTTTAACATCAGCGTGAGGGTTTAGCCATTGCATTTACCGTCGCAGTGCACCTTTTTCCGTGATTTGTTTGATTATATAGTTTGTCACATACACACAATTGGTTATCTTGTGTATGATGTTTTTGTGGTACATGTGGTCCGCTACAGGCATCCTCCATTGTATGCAGTTTTGCTGGGGATTGCTGTTAGAAACGGATCACGTGTGCAGGATTTGCTCCCCCGGTTTGATATGTGCAACAACATATGGGGTTTTGAGCACTTCTCTGCCATTTTAGACCACTTTTTTTCCGTGATTGTGAGCTGAGCATAGGGAGAGATGTGGCAATCGCTCATGCACTAGGGACAGTGTTGCTGCAATAATCCACCGGCCATGTTTGATCCATCCACCATGTTTGGCCATCTAGTCTTAACCCTAATCATTTTAAAAGCAAAATACCACTAGGTTCATAGTAGGGAGGGATCCTGGACCTTAGGGGTCATGCACACGAACATCTGCAGCACAGGCACCAACCATGGGGCCACCACATGCAGATCGCTGACCCATTCACTTGAATGGGGTTCGCGATCTGCATCTGACTGTCTGCAGCGCAAAAAAAAATTGTGCATGCACTACTTTTTTGCGGTGTGGAGGCACCGACAGAAAACCTATAGAAGCGCTCTGTAGTGCAAGTGAATGGGTCTGCATCCATGAAGCGGGGGGCACATAGCCTGTGCCCATGTATTGTGGACTCACTGATTGCAGGCCGCAATATGTCCGGGCAACGGCCATGTGCATGAGACCTTATGGAGAGATCCACATGGGATTATAGTCATCCTTGTTGTGGATCCCTCAATTTTTCTTCTTTGAGGAAGGTTTTCCTGCCTTAATGCTTTGTAACATCTCTGGTACCATCACACAGGAGGACAGTCACTGCTGCATACATGCTCCAGCTCCCCAGATCCCCGCCGGGGGAATCCGGAGCACACCAGGATGACCATGGCATCTGAAAAGGTTTATAATTAGAGATGAGCGAGCATACTCGTCCGAGCTTGGTGCTTGTTCGAGTATTAGGGTACTCGTAAGTGCTCGCTGCTCGGGCGAGTATCTCACTATACTCGAGGAAATGGCAACTTCCGCATCGTGCTTTTTTGGCGCCTATAAACACAGCCAATCACAAGCCAGGAGACTCTACGGTACACCCAGCATCACGTGGGGCCCTTACATGTCGATAGCAGGGGTTGGCTGGCCTGATCAGGTGACCCTGGAATATACTAGTGACTGGCCGCGGTGCTCGGCTCAGATGCCGTCTGGATGTCGTTAGGGATAGAGCTGCTGCCTTTCAGGGACAGTGTTAGGGCCTGCATTTAGTTCTCTGTTAGGCAGGAATCACCCACAAAGAACCCAACAGCCCTTCTAAGGGCTAGAAGAATTTTTTTTTTTTTGTCTCCTGGCTTGGCTGGCAGGCTGGCAATAGTAGTGCAGCTATCGCCATATCTAACCCTGTTTTTTTTTTATTGTTCAATCTCAGTGATACAAATCCATTGCACACAGCAGTGTGGAACCATTCTGTGTGTCACAGTTCAACACACTCACTCCAATTCATATATACTGTCCAGGTGACACTTTCTGTACATCACAGAATACAACCAAGTCATTTGCTACCAATAACGTATACAGCTTGATCCAAAAAACTCTCTGTGCGACATTTGTCTGGGTCGCAGTCTAAATAGTCACCGTTAACAGGGTGTGAGTTAGGTCTCCGATAGTTCCTGCACGTCACGTTCCCAAAAAAACAAAATTTAAAAAAAAATTAGTTTTTCAGTTGTTTTAGCTCAGTGATACAAATCCATTTTACTCAGCTGCGTGTAACCTTTCTGTGTGTCACAGTTCAGCACACTCGCTCCAATCCGTATATACTGTCCAGGTGACACTTTCTGTACGTCAGAAAATACAACCAAGTCATTTGCTACCAATAACATCTACAGCTTGATCCAAAAAACTCTCTGTGCAACATTTGTCTGGGTCGCAGTCTAAATAGCCACCGTTAACAGGGTGTGAGTTAGGTCTCCGATAGTTCCTGCACTTCACGTTCCCAAAAAAACAAAATAAAAAAAAAATATAAAAAACAAAATATAAAAAAAAATTAGTTTTTTAGTTGTTTTAGCTCAGTGATACAAATCCATTTTACTCAGCTGCATGTAACCTTTCTGTGTGTCACAGTTCAGCACACTCGCTCCAATCCGTATATACTGTCCAGGTGACACTTTCTGTACGTCAGAGAATACCACCAAGTCATTTGCTACCAATATCATCTACAGCTTGATCCAGAAAACTCTCTGTGCGACATTTGTCTGGGTCGCAGTCTAAATAGCCACCGCTAACAGGGTGTGAGTTAGGTCTCCGATAGTTCCTGCACGTCACGTTCCCAAAAAAACAAAATTTAAAAAAAAAATTAGTTTTTCAGTTGTTTTAGCTCAGTGATACAAATCCATTTTACTCAGCTGCGTGTAACCTTTCTGTGTGTCACAGTTCAGCACACTCGCTCCAATCCGTATATACTGTCCAGGTGACACTTTCTGTACGTCAGAGAATACAACCAAGTCATTTGCTACCAATAACATCTACAGCTTGATCCAGAAAACTCTCTGTGCGACATTTGTCTGGGTCGCAGTGTAAATAGCCACCGTTAACAGGGTGTGAGTTAGGTCTCCGATAGTTCCTGCACGTCATGTTCCCAAAAAAACAAAATTAAAAAAAAATATATAAAAAACAAAATATAAAAAAAAAATATTTTTTTTTGTTGTTTTAGCTCAGTGATACAAATCCATTTTACTCAGCTGCGTGTAACCTTTCTGTGTGTCACAGTTCAGCACACTCGCTCCAATCCGTATATACTGTCCAGGTGACACTTTCTGTACGTCACTTAATTCAACCAGACTGAACAAGTTTGTGGGTTTCAGTACACCAGGCCCGTTTAATTTTTTTTTTTTTTTATATCATACACTTATATACAAAAAATGTTGAACCCCAGGGCTAAGGGTCGAGGACGAGGGCGTGGGCATGGGCGTGGGCATTCAATTACTGCAGGGGGCAGAGGCCGTGGTCCTGGGCAGGGTGAGACAGTACCTGCTGATGAGGGAGCAGGGGAACGCCGCAGAGCTACACTCCCTTGCTTCTCAACTTACAGGGACACATGGTAGAGGACTGTTGAAACCACAACAGTGCGAACAGCTGATCTCGTGGATTGCGGACAATGCTTCGAGTAATTTGTCCACCAGTCAGTCTTCCACGCAGTCCACCCACATTACCCAAGGAAGCACTCCTCTGGCTCCTTCACCTCAACCTCCTTCCCCCCAGTCTGCCCCCTCCCAGGAAAATTTGGAATGCGATCCAGCATACTCTCAGGAACTGTTTTCTGGACCCTTCCCAGAGTCACAAACCACTTCTCAGGTTGCTGCTGACCTCGTTCCCGATGCCCAAGTTTTCCAACTGTCGCAGTCTGTGGGTGATGATGATGGTGACAATGTTGACTTAGTGGAAGAAGTTTGTAAAGAGGTGTCGGACGATGAGGAGATACGGTTGTCAGACAGTGGTAAAGTTGTTGTCAGGGCAGGAAGTCCAAGGGGGTAGCAGACTGAGGAATCGGAGGATGACGAGGTGACTGACCCAAGCTGGGTTGATAAGCCGAGTGAATACAGTGCTTCTAAGGCGGAGGCGAGTGCTGCACCAGAACAGGTTGGAAGAGGCAGTGGTGTGGCCAGAGGGAGAAGCAGGGCCAGAGCTGGTGCATCAACAGCAACTGTTTCACGTAGTGAAGCTCCCGTGGCGAGGCCTAGATGTTCGCAAGTCTGGAGGTTCTTTAAAGAAAGTGAGGATGACCGACGGACTGTGGTGTGCAACCTTTGCCACACCAGGATCAGCAGGGGTGCCACCACTACTAGCCTAACCACCACCAGCATGCGCAGGAATATGAGTGCTAAACACCCCACTCAATGGAACCAAGGCCGTTCACCACCTCCTGCGGGTCACACCATTGCTCCTTCCCCTGCGTCACTCGCTGCCTCTGCTAGTCAACCCCCTGCCCAGGACCCTGGCATGAGCGCCTCCCGCTGGAAAACCACACCTTTGCCTCCACGATCCTCCACAGTGTCCACCAACGTGTCCCAGCGCAGCGTTCAGCTGTCTTTACAGCAGACGCTGGAGCGCAAGAGGAAATACAGTTCCACCCACCCACATGCACAAGCCCTCAACGTCCACATCTCCAAATTGCTTAGCCTGGAGATGCTGCCCTATAGGCTGGTAGAGACCGAGGCCTTTCGAAATCTCTTGGATGTGGCTGCCCCTCGGTATTCGGTCCCCAGCCGCCACTATTTTTCCCGATGTGCCGTCCCAGCCCTACACCAGCACGTGTCACAGAACATCATCCGTGCCCTGACCAACGCTGTTTCTGAGAAGGTCCACCTAACCACGGACACGTGGACAAGTGCTGCCGGGAATGGACACTATATCTCACTGACGGCACATTGGGTTAACTTGGTGGAGGCTGGGACCGAGACTGACCCTGGGGCCGCTCATGTACTGCCCACACCGAGGATTGCAGGGCCTACCTCGGTCACGGTCTCTCAGACGTACTATGCCTCCTCCTCCTCCTCCGACCCCTCCTCCTCCACCGAATTACCATCCGTGGGCACGGCGCCTTCAGTCGGTAGCTCTAGGCGCAGCAGCAGTGCCGTGGGTAAGCGCCAGCAGGCGGTGCTCAAACTGCTGAGCTTAGGTGACAAAAGGCACACCGCTCAAGAGCTGTTACAGGGCATCACGGCGCAGACCGATGTGTGGCTGGCACCGCTGAACCTCAAGCCAGGCATGGTTGTGTGTGACAACGGGCGTAACCTGGTGGCGGCTCTGCAACTCGGCAGACTGACACATGTGCCATGCCTGGCCCACGTGTTCAATCTAATAGTTCAGCGGTTCCTCAAGACATACCCCAATCTGTCTGATTTGCTCACCAAGGTGCGCCACATCTGTGCGCATTTCCGCAAGTCGACCACAGATGCTGCCACTCTCAGGGCAGCGCAGCGCCGCCTACAACTGCCCGCTCACCGACTGTTGTGCGACCTGCCCACGAGATGGAATTCCACATTAAACATGTTATCCAGAGTTTACCAGCAGCGCAGAGCGATTGTAGACTGCCAGATGTTAACTTCCACCAGAACTGGTAGTCAGGTCAGTCAGATTCCTCAAGTCTACAATGAGGAGTGGACGTGGATGTCTGATATCTGCCACGTGTTGAGCAACTTTGAGGAGTCAACACAGATGGTCAGCGGCGATGCCGCCATTATCAGACTCACCATCCCGCTGCTTTGCCGGTTGAAAAACTCACTGCTCAGCATCAAGTCAGATGCTTTGCGCTTGTCACAAGAGACCGTGGAGGAAGATATGTCGCTTGATAGCCAGAGCACCCTCCGGTCTGTTTCTCAGCGCGTATCGGAGGAGGGGGATGAGGATGAGGAGGAAGAGGAGGAGAATGTCGGCGAGACAGTAGAGGATACCAGTGCGCAGTCCTTAACTCTTGAGCGTGTATGGGCTGAAGAGGAGGATTTGGAAGAGGAGGAGGAGGAGGAGGAGGAAATGGAGAGTCAGGCCAGTGAGGAGAGGGAATTCTTACGTGTTGGGACTCTGGCGCACATGGCAGACTTCATGTTAGGCTGCCTATCCCGTGACCCTCGTGTTAGAAGAATTTTTTCAAACACCGATTACTGGGTGTTCACTCTCCTGGACCCACGGTACAAGCAGAACCTTTCCACTCTCATCCCTGCAGAGGAAAGGAGTATGAGAGTGAATAGATATCAACAGGCCCTGGTGCACAAGCTGAAACAATTCTTCCCATCTGACGCCGCTAGCGGCAGAGGGCATGGTTCTGTGGGCCAAGTAGCGGGGGAGAGGAGGCGAGCAGGCAGCTTGTCCAGCACTGGCAGGGGAACGCTCTCCAAGGCCTTTGCCAGTTTTATGTCACCCCAGCAAGACACTGTCACCTGTCCCCAGTCTAGGCAGAGTAGGGGGGAGCTGTACAGAAAGATGGTGAAGGAGTACCTAGCTGACCATACCAACGTCCGTAGCGATCACTCTGCTCCATACAACTACTGGGTTTCAAAGCTGGACACGTGGCCTGAACTGGCGCTGTACGCCTTTGAGGTGCTGGCCTGCCCTGCCGCTATCGTGCTGTCAGAGCGGGTATTCAGTGCAGCTGGTGGCGTCATCACTGATAAGCGTACACGCCTGTCAACTGACAGCGCTGACAGGCTGACGCTTATTAAAATGAACAAAGCATGGATTTCACCGGAATTCAAATCTCCTCCGGGGGAAAGCAGCTAAAGATTTAAATAACGTATGTATCCGATTCCTCTTTTCTACTCCTCCTACTCCTTCTCCATATCGTCTTTGCCTAACGGTGACCAAAAAAACGCCATTTTTCAGAGGTCCAGGTGGCACTCTTTTACCACAATTTTCCAGGAGGGCCACCTACAGGCCCTCTGTCCAAACAATTTTTCCAGAGGTCCACCTACAGGCCCTCTGTCCAAACAATTTTTCTGGAGGTCCACCTACAGGCCCTCTGTCCAAACAATTTTTCCGGAGGTCCACCTACAGGCCCTCTATTCAAACAATTTTTCCAGAGGTCCACCTACAGGCCCTCTGTCCAAACAATTTTTCTGGAGGTCCACCTACAGGCCCTCTCTCCAAACAATTTTTCCGGAGGTCCACCTACAGGCCCTCTATTCAAACAATTTTTCCGGAGGTCCACCTACAGGCCCTCTCTCCAATTCCAGTTTCCAGTTTTATTTGCGCAAACTGCGTAAATTATTATTTTTGGGATAGGTGTGAAAAATAATATTACCTGCGTATCTATATTGCCCAACATTGGATACGGTAGCAAGTGGAAGACCAAACATATGCTGCCAACAGGGTTCCGCAAATTCCTGGTCCACCTGCAAATTCCTGGTCCACAATGTCAAGGAGGTCGAAATTCTGTTGATGAGCAACAAGTCCTTCTGTACTGAAATCGCCGACAACGTCTCCATCTAAGAACCTAAAGACCATTGTGGAGAGAGCGGCACAGCTCGCCATCAAAGTGACGAACCCCAACGCCAGACTGCGCAGAGAAGATAACGAATAAATATCTCTGTGGTTATTTTTGCTAAATAAAATTTAAATAAACACCAAAAAAAGTCATCTGTTCCGGTGCCTGATCCACCCAAGTTGAATCTGTCCCATCATGAGAAAGTCCCCCCAAGGAGTCCCCACTGTAACTTGCTTCCCATACAACTACCTCACCCCCCGACACCTGTGTCTCGCCATTGTCCACCACCTCCTCAGACAACACTGGTAAATCCACACTGTCAGCACACGGAAACAGCAAAAGGTCTTGAGAATTGGAGCAGAGAATGTTCTGGGCTAGCACATCAGAGAAGGGGTGACTATGGGGTTCCAGGGAGTACGTGACCACATGCAATCTCCATCTAAAAAGTCATGCCACACTTGATCAATCTCATAATTTACAACTGTACCGGTTGATGCTAAATTTTTAAGTTGGGGTCCTGTGTCGTCATTCTAACTCCATCCGGCTGTTGTCACCACCACACACGCTAGCCCAGGGGGCACTCCTCTGGTTCTTCCAGCGAAACCTCCTTCCCCCCACCTACAGACCCTCTCTCCAAACTATTTACCCGGATAGGGGACGTATTAGATATTGTACTGATGTTTTTTGTTTTTCTTCTTTTAATTGCCTCCTGACCTGTGATAGGCAAAGCATGGACACTTCCCCTTAGCTGCAGTGGGAAAGACACTCCCCTGGCCAGAGCAAGCTCTTTTTCCTTTTCCGTGTTTGAAAAATCCATTAAATATAGGGTCCCAAGATAGGGGACGTATACGGTATTAAACTGAGAAGAATCGATACCATACCGGTTGATGCAACAGTTTTTCCAAATCCATTCCGGCTGTTGTCACCACCACACACGCTAGCCCAGGGGGCACTCCTCTGGCTCTTCCAGCGAAACCTCCTTCCCCCCACCTACAGGCCCTCTCTCCAAACAATTTACCCGGGTAGGGGACGTATTAGATATTGTACTGATTTTTTTTGTTCTTCTTTTAATTGCCTCCTGTGATAGACGGGAATCAAACCCAGGTCAACTGCTTGGGAAGCAGCTATGCTCACCACTTTACCACCAACAGCCACAGCAACTGATAAGAACAGATACTAAACTTGATGTCAGCTGCAGTGCCAGCATGAGCAGTGGTGTCACCTGCAGGCAGTGATGGACCTTCGTTGCACCTATTTTGGTGCTTCCCTAACATGTGATGGGTATTTTCCTCGCCTTTCTTGGTCTGGGTGAGCACAATTGCCATGAGGGTAACCACCAGGCTGTTGCCTGAGAATTTGGGGTAATGGTGGGATTAGGCAGCCTCAGAGGCATCCATGCATGCTGCCCCTGCTGTTTCCTGTCCATTTCCGTGGTGTTTCCATCTTTTTCTGAGGTTTCCAGGTTTTCACCCAGCCTTCCCTAGGCAGAGCCTTGGTCCCCCGCAAAAATGCTCGAGTCTCCCATTGACTTCAATGGGGTTCGTTATTCGAAACGAGCACCCGAGCATCGGGAAAAGTTCGACTCGAATAACGAGCACCCAAGCATTTTAGTGCTCGCTCATCTCTATTTATAATACATTAGTGCTTGATGTCTGCTCTGTAAAACATATTCCCAGCGACCAGCACCCTGCACATGCCACCGGGCGCCTGTCAACATAAATTTACTGTCAGTGGTCAAAAAAAGGGGCTTTCCAAGCTTTCACACTTAGATTGGGTCACCAAGTGGGAAGAATATGATTAGGTAGAGTGGCCTGGGTATGCCTGACTTAAAGAGATTTGTGACAAATCAAATCGGAACACATCTAATTTCTTGACAAACTTTGGCAAATCGGCTGAATCTATTTTTTCAAAACTTCGCTCATCTCTTATCATCACCTATAAAGTAGGGACAGTAATTTCAGAACATTCTACAATAGTTATGTACTAAGGAAATATATACCACAGGCAGATGCGTAGCTATGGGAGGTGCAGAGGTAGCAGTCACTACAGGGCCCAGGAGCCTAAAAGTATTGTGCCGCATAAGAAGACACCGGTATTATAGAAAGTGCATGCTGGTCAAATTACACCTCTGGCTGGAGGGAAGGGGTTAGGTCAAGAATTTGGCATGGCAGAGGGGGTGTCATTGTTTCAATTTTTGACTCAGGCAGCCCCTATCCACAAAACACTGAGGGAAGGGGGGTCCAAGCTTAACTCTTGCACCAGGGCCCATGAGCCTTTAGCTACGCCCTGGCCACAGGGGTTTGAAATGGTAGTTCATAATGCCATATGATGGAATGGTCACAATAGAGATGTGGTATGGATTACACATGAAGTAACGATTTACAATATGTAACAAATGCCCCTTCCATATCGACTTCAGTGAAACAGTAGTCCCAGTTTCAGGGGAAAAACAGCCTGGCGGCTCTGCTATGTCCACGAACAGATCATCAATTGATTGCTACATCCAATACAACAAGTGACATTGTTGCTTTCTCTGTTCACCTTCACAACACTCACTGAGCATTATGTACCCTCAAAATGAGAAATCAGAAGATGCATACCTCTTCTCTCGGCATCTTGGAGTCACTGGTTATCTCTAACAGTCATGGACTTGACCTGCATCTACTAGATTGCAGGAGCTTAACCTGTACAGTGCTCCGGATTGAAGCACAGTACTATGTACTGTACATGTATGCCAAGTGGTTGTTAAAGGGGTTCTGTAAATGGTATTTATCATGTAGACAAAGTTAATATAAGGCACTTAATAATGTATTGTGATTGTCCATATTGCCTCCTTTGCTGGCTTGATTAATTTCTCCATCCAACTATATACTGCTTGTTTCCAGGGGTTATGACCACCAAGCAATCCATCAGCAAAGGTCGTGCTTGCACACTATTCATAAAGGTGCTAGGACCGAAGAAGTGTGCATAGGCTACTGCTTATGCCTATAGTGTGCAAGTATGTCCACCACTGCTGGATTGTAGGTTGGTCATAACCTTTGGAAACGAGCAGTGTATAATGTGATGGAAAAATGAATCAAGACAGCAAAGGAAGCAATATGGATAATATAATCACAATACATTAGTAAGTGGCTTTTATTAACTTTATCTACATGATAAATGACATTTGCTGTAGTGAGACAGCCCCTTTAAGCTAAAAGGGAAAATACCTTAAATTTAATTTTAGTTACATTCAGGGGCATATATAGATATAATAGGGCCCCATAGAAAAATGGAGTAAGGGCCTCCCAGGCCCGCTTTCACACACTTTACCACCTATGCACAAGCTACCGTCTTTAAAATTGTGAGGAATTGAAACACAAGCTCCATTTGAAAGTACAGTAGTAGAACTGTAGAACTTTTTTTGTATCTGTTGATTAATCTCTATATACAGAAAACCCCTTTAACTAGAAATACTGATTTTAAAGGGACGCTACCATCAACATTTGTATCACATATTAACAACTTATATGTGAATATGTAATTTTTAAGGAAATAGATACTTTATTTTATTGGAAATCATTTTCTATAGATTGCCTGAAAACTAGACACAGTACACATTGCTATGCATTGGACACATTTCCAGTTTGTGACTTGTGTTTTCTAAATGAATATCCAAATGTTTAGATAAACTAAGCATTCATATGCAATACCTTGGGATTCTACAAGTACTCTATTTAGTAAGACTGGAGAACAGTTTTATGAGGTTGATGCAGATTGAACTAGATCTGTTGTTCTTTCTAATTATTGGAGGATCAATAGGGAAGCAATTTAAACTGTGTCAATGACAGATTAATGATCCAATAAATTTGCTATGAGTGTGGGCATTGGTGAAGTTAGTCTGGCTTTGTGATTTGAAAATCTACATACAACAGTACCAATGTAAAATTGAGTTGTTGAAATTCACAGTAATTTTTTATGTCCTACTACATCCAAGTTCACACTGAGAACCACAGAAACTTACACAACAATATGACATATTCCATCAGCTGTAGATTCATATAACTACATGGTGATTTGCATGTATTCCAGGTAGACCACAAACTACAAAAAGATTGTAAATTCATTTTAGATATGAAATGGTTTGCATTTTTCCATAACAAATCTTCTGGGTCTAATTTTGAAACTTTGTGCCTATTTGTCTCAAAGGCTCCCTTCACGAAATCTATAATATTTGTTGTGAAAAAAAACCTGTATGTAAGATTAATTTTTCTGTTAAAGTTATGGACACTTTGGCAGAAACCAATGGACCCAAGTACAAGTCAATGGGGTCCTGTTTGTGTCTGTCATGTAAAGGATCCAGCACTGTGCTGTGGTTTTCATTATAAAAAGTCACTATAAAAAGGGATCAGTCAATTATTTAGAAGCCTGGCCTTGAACAGGACATGTCATTAGTTCTTCCTCCTTGCCATCACTAGTAGTTCTTCTCAATATATAGAGTTCTGCTCTGTACATTGTACATGCAGACTATGGCATGCATAGAATGATTGATGGGCACAATATTTACAGTGGAGAAAAAAAGTATTTAGTCAGCCACCAATTGTGCAAATTCTCCCACTTAAAAAGATGAGAGAGGCCTGTAATTGACATAATAGGTAGACCTCAACTATGAGAGACAAAATGAGAAAACAAATCCAGAAAATAACATTGTCTGATTTTAAAAGAATTTATTTGCAAATTATGGTGGAAAATAAGTATTTGGTCAATAACAAAAGTTCATCTCAATACTTTGCTATATATGCTTTGTTGGCAATGGTCAAACGTTTTCTGTAGGTCTTCACAAGGTTGGCACACACTGTTGCTGGTATGTTGGCCCATTCCTCCATGCAGATCTCCACTAGAGCAGTGATGTTTTGGGGCTGTCGCTGGGCAACACAGACTTTCAACTCCCTCTAAAGGTTTTCTATGGGGTTTCAGATCTAGAGACTGGCTAGGCCACTCCAGGACCTTGAAATGCTTCTTACGAAGCCACTTCTTTGTTGCCCTGGCAGGTGTGCTTGGGATCATTGTCATGCTGAAAGACCCAGCCATGTTTCATCTTCAATGCCATTGCTGATGGAAGGAGGTTTGCACTCAAAATCTCACGATACATGGCCCCATTCATTCTTTCATGTACACTGATCAGTCGTCCCGGTCCCTTTGCAGAGAAACAGCCCCAAAGCATGATGTTGCCACCCCCATGCTTCACAGTAGGTATTGTGTTCTTGGGATGCAACTCAGCATTCACTCTCCTCCAAACACGACGAGTTGTGTTTCTACCAAACAGTTCTACTTTGGTTTCATCTGACCATATGACATTCTCCCAATACTCTTCTGGAACATCCAAATGCTCTCTAGCAAACTTCAGATGGGCCTGGATATGTACTGGCTTAAGCAGGGGGACACGTCTGGCACTGCAGGATCTGAGTCCCTGGTGGCGTAGTGTGTTACTGACGGTAGCCTTTGTTACGTTGCTCCCAGCTTTGGTCCCCCCGTGTGCTTCTGGAATTTTTGCTCACAGTTCTTGTGATCATTTTGACCCTACAGGGTCAGATATTGCATGGAGCCCCTAATCGAGGGAGATTATCAGTGGTCTTGTATGTCTTCCATTTTCTAATTATTTCTCCCACAGTTGATTTCTTCACACCAATCTGCTTGCCTATTGCAGATTCAATCTTCCCAGCCTGATGCAAGTCTGCAATTTATAATAATAGAATATTATCACCATAGTGGAGTTTGGAGTGTGACTGTTTGAGGTTGTGGACAGGTGTCTTTTATCCTGATAACAAGTTCAAACAGGTGCCATTACTACAGGTAATGAGTGGAGGACAGAGGGGCCTCTTAAAGAAGAAGTTACAAGTCTGTGAGAGCCAGAAATCTTGCTTGTTTGTAGGTGACCAAATACTTATTTTCCTCCATAATTTGCAAATAAATTCTTTAAAAATAAGACAATGTGCATGCCTTTTAACTAATACATTTTAACCCTTACCCAAAGTGCAGCGTCCCCTGAAGAGCTGATACAGAGAATGGGAGTGTTGACCCTGTGACCCTGATGAGATGTAGTGTCACGACGTACTCCCTCAGGCCATTGCTCCCTGGGGATTAGTGTAGTAGAAAGGCGGTTTGAAGAATCAGGCCAGAAGTAAAAGTATAAAAGTCTCTCTTTACTTAGTGCTAAATATAACATCCAGCAGCAGTACGTACAAAGCGCAGTCACCAGATGAGGAAGTACATTGACTGGTTAGGTAGTAATTAAATGGCACTGATAGGCACATGTGGATATAGATGTCCACAATTTGATACAGGTTTGATGTCTGACTGGCCTGGAAGAGGTCTAGGTGATGGGTGTCTGAGCCACAACCCTTCAAGTGCAGTAGGGTCTTTAAAGCTGTGATTTTGCTGGTCACTTTATTGTCTAGGATTTTGGAAGCAGTGTTCTCAATTCTCTTTCTTCCTGGAGTAAAAATCTCACAGGAGAACTGCATACAATCCCTTGAGGTAAAAGCTCTGACATATGCCTCCTACCTCCTTTCTGTCTGGACTCACACTCACCCTTCTGGCAGGAAGTAGGACCACCCCACTCCTAACAAAAGCGAAGTAACAGGATGATTAGCCTTGTTCCTGCCAACCATTGCCAACCATATTTCTTCTGCTATAGTACATTTCAGAATATAGAATAATGCATTACGCATAATGCATAACATCACAAGCAATTGTAGATACTCCTAGGTCTGGGGTACTGCAAAAGCAATTGCTCTGCCAATAATTGCATAATAAAACAATATGTAAATTTGCAAAGAAAATATTTGTGCTGTTATAGGATGTAAACATTTCTGAAGTAGATAATTAAGGTATTTTCTAATTCAATGGCTTCTTAGATCACACTATCATTGTCCTCAATTTAAGAGAATTTTTCAAACCAATCAAAGCGTTTGTTTATTTTCCTCCTCTAAGCCATCTTGGTTCAACATTAACAATTCTCTTTGAATCTGTGTGTAATAACAAATTGAACTCTGGTAATTAAAATAATTTGCTAGTCATTATGAATTATTAATGAGAAGACTGAATATCTCATATCTCATTAGTATGTATCTGGCTGGATTTATTTGCATAACCCCAGAAACTATTACCAAGAAGATAATTCAACACACTGAGATTGTATTTTATTCGCAAATTCCAAATTCCTGATTGAGAGGAGGAATTGGGGGGTCACACCAGTTTATAGACAACCATTATCTCGCAAGGAAAGTATCCGCTAACCTAAGTGTTATATTTTTATCAGATTCCAATGCTAATTCAAGATTCAGATGCTAATTTTATGTTTTTTTTTTCTGATTAATAACAGTTTTATAATTACCTTTTTAAACAAAACACTTTATTATGAGGATCACATTTGAGGAATGTCAGCTTTCGGCATGTCATCGAGTCTCCAAACACACTACAGGTAAATAGGAGAAGTTATCTGATTTTCTTGTTCTTTTTCTTTTTTTTTTCCTGCTAAGAAAGGGTTAACTAGAAAATAACATTACTGAAGTTGTAAGATTGTCAGTTATGGAAAGAAAATCAATCTGCCATAGTAAAAAACACATTTATTATTTCATTCTAAAGGGATTTGTGCAAACACATAGAAAAATAGAATTTTGATGACAGATACCCTCATAACAGAAAAACAAAGGCTCACCAGATTTCTTATCTCTACTCTCTTCTCCTTCAATGACAGAAGGATATGAGATGGAAAGATAGATTGACAGATGGATGATGATAGATAGATTTATAGATTAGTAGATAATCTGTATCTCTACATATATGTAGATAGTGATACAGTCACAGAAAAAGTTATCCCCAGATAACTCATATCTATACTAGGCTCCAAGAAGTATATATCTCTTTCAAGGTTAGGTGGATAAGAAATAAGAAATCCAGGAAAGGTTGGTATTGGGGCCTATCATTCCCTTCCTGGCCAGTAGCAGCTTTCTTTGTAATATGCTCCAGCTCATTATCATCCAGGTGAAAGGTGTGCACCATCTGAGGAGAGATAACCTGTCTGTAATTTTATTTGAGTGGCTGGTAGTAAGCCACTTGTATAGTTAGGGAAACATATATGTTTAAAAAGTGCTCAGCCAAGTGGTTGATTTGTGTTTTGGGCCTGAATGTAAAGACTATACGTTTTATTTTGTGCAATAAAAAGGAAGACCAGACAGAGTCTGTTTGAAATGGACCTCTGTGTCACCGTCTGACTGCATTCAATCCCATTTTGCCTACTGTTACAGAGATAATTCCAACTATTTACATACAAATTTTAAAGAGAATGTGTCACTACATATCTGTTTTACTAAAAATATACTCTATTTTTGGCTTTATAAGACACATCTGATTATAAGACGCACCCCAGATTTTAGAGTAGAAAAATAAGAAAAAAATATTTTTCATCACACCTCATATCAGACCCCCCATAAATTTCAGGACATCACATCAGATCCCCATATCAGCCCTCCATGTCAGAACCCCATCAGCCCTCCATATCAGCTCATTGTGCCCCCATCATACCTCAGATCAGCCCACTGTGCCCCCATATCAGCCCACTGTGCCCCCATCAGCCCCCATATCAGCCCACTGTGCCCCCATATCAGCTCACTTTGCCCCCATCAGACCTCAGATCAGCCCACTATGCCCCCATATCAGCCCACTCTGCCCCCATCAGACCTCAAATTAGCCCATCAGCCCCCAATCAGCCCACTGTGCCCCCAATAGCAGCCCACTCTGCCCCATCAGACCTCAGATCAGCCCCATAAGGATAAAATAAAAAACTCTCTCACCTCTCCTGCGCCGCGGCTCTGCTCCAGGTCCAGCGCTCCACTGTCTTCCTCTGTCAACGCTGCACTGTCCTGACTACGTACAGCGTCAGGATGTAGTGTGCGTAGTGTGCGACAGAGGAGCGCCGGACCCGGAGCGGAGCCGTGGCGCAGGAGAGGTGAGAGAGTTTTTTATTTTATCCTTATGGTGCTGGGTGGGCTGATCTGAGGTCTGATGGGGGTCCCGGCACCTACTACATACTAGTGAGCGCTTCCATAATGGAAGCGCTCACTAGTATTCGCTTTATAAGATGCACGGCAATTTTCCCCCTACTTTTTTGGGGGAAAAAGTGCGTCTTATAAAGCGAAAAATACAGTAAATGTCTCATGAAAGAACAATCCTGAATCATCTTTTCTAATAACTCTTTGTTGTTCCTCTCTTGTTCTTCCCAGAAACTTATGAGTATATTGATAACTGAATGCTATAATTTCCTCTACAAATGGGATTTTTATTTGACATTGCTAGTTTCTCTATTCATTCATATGAGAGCGTAAATAAGTGAATCATAGGAATGAATAACGAGTATCAAAACTGACTTTCTGTCAACACATAAGACGTGGTGTCAGTTGGATAGTCAGAGTATTGGTCACTTGACACAGCTGAGGACCAGAATGACATGGATAACTCACAGATACACTCATCAAAAAAAAAAAAAAAAAAGACTCACCAAGAAGTTGTTGTTGAAATTTAGAGATGAGCGAATCTATTCGCCGCTTCGTAGATTCGTATCGAATCTTGGGATTTTTCAGCTGCGAAGCGAATCCGAATATTAGGTGATTCGCTTTGCTTTTGTACGCATTCGCTACATAGTGTGTCCTATAAATTATACGCTATTCTACGTATAATTTAGTTACTCTATACGCTGTCGTGTACGAATTCAATTCAGCGATGCAGACTTTTCCCTGGTAGTTACTCTATACGCTGTTGCGTACGAATTCAATTCAGCGATGCAGACTCCTCCCTGGTAGTTCCGCCCCTTTCTCCAGCGCGGGAGGATGACGAGGCAGCTCAGGAAATTAAGTTGCGCATTTGTGCGCCCCATCCCTTTTTCCCCCTTTTCAGGTTATTTGGGGAGCCCCTTGAAAGAGGGTTTTTTAAGGAACCTTTGCTGCTTTTTTTTTACAGATTTGAATTACAATTTTACCTATGTGGATTACAAATTGCGACTGAGTTTGGGACTCTGCTCCAGTTCTATGACAAGCGTCAGGAGAAAAGAGACTTAAACGTGTCCGTGAGCATACTAGGTAGATGATATTTAAAATTTTTATATTATACCTATAATAATGTATTTGCACTTTACCATATATATGTCTCGAATATTCACTCTGCCTCTGAGGAGTGCTTGCCGCGGCCTCTCCTCGTACGTGCCTGCGTATTACGTAATCGCTTAGACAATAGTACGCTGAGATTCGTAAGCTATTTGTACGCTCATGTGTACGTCTTCTAAGAAGTTGCGTATATTTTGTAAAT
This sequence comes from Rhinella marina, assembly GCA_900303285.1. NCBI lineage: Eukaryota > Metazoa > Chordata > Amphibia > Anura > Bufonidae > Rhinella > Rhinella marina. Next base: position 15,242 of record ONZH01008594.1, on the reverse strand, counting down.
GAACGTTCATTATTAGTGAGCGAATGTTCGCTAATGGCACATAATAACGTATATTTTGTACGCAAATACAACGAATCTATTCGTCGAATATACGAATTTTAGGAAAAGTTCGGCGAATAATTTTTTGAATGATTTGCTCATCTCTATTGGAATTGGATGAAACTTTCTATGTGTGACTGTAATGATGATATATATGAGTGATTACAATATCTAGTACCCTTTGGGATCCCTTTAGACTGGATACAAGATGATTTGATACAGGTTCCATATGGTTTCATGTGGCACATTTGCCCACAGATGTTGCAGCTTGGCCTGTAAATCCTGAACACTTGTAGGTTGCTGAAGCTGGAGTCCCAGCTGGTCCCATAAATACTTGATTGGAGACAAATATGAAGCAAGGAAGGCCAAGAAAGTGTTGCAATATGACATGAGATATTCCTGGGAAACTCTTGCTGTGGGTGGGCAAGCATTGTCCTACTGAAAAATGCCAGTTGGAGGCCCTGCCATGAGAGGTGACACATGTGGCCTCTTCACCATGTGCATGTGCCCTCACATAACCACTGCTCTCAACACCTCCTAACCGCTAAGTCAAAGCGGCCTAGATGGTGGGCAATTCATTGAAATGAACATCTTGTTTCTCTCTGTCCAATGATGCATCCCGTCTCAAAATCTGTCAACTGCGTAAAATATCTTTGAGTGTGCCGTAGAGGTACATTTAGCACTCAATGATCTACTTAAAAGTAGCCCCTGAGACCCTTTTTATAGGGCATTTGAAAGAACTTTTATGCCCTCTTGTGGCAATACCCAGTGTCTATTGGCAATATCCAGTGTCTAATCAGACCACATCTGTAATCATTTACATATCAGCCTGAGGCATAACCGTATGCCATATTTTGAGCAATCTGACATTTCTATCTGGGTGTTTGTTTTTTGTCAATGAGTCTACATTCACTGGTAAAAAGACTATCTTTACTAGAATTTACATTATCTACCTTTGTAATGGGCCAGCAAATACATTTTTGTAGGAGTGCTTCTTTAAGTGGGATAAAGCTGCAATGTCCTGCACTGCAGCTTCTAAGTAAATGGCTCGCAGGTAGGTGGAACTATATAAACAATGAAGAGGCCACAGTATGAACTCAAGAGTCAGATTTCAACCTTTCTGATATCATGACCTATCCGGAGGTTAGGCCTTTAATATCTTCAACCTGGAAAATACTTTAAAGCAAAGTTTTCAATTATTCTATATTTTGTCACTGTTGAGAAAGCTAAACAATATTTAATATTCCTGGATGAAGGTGGCTTTATGTTCTGGAGAATAAACATTTATGATTCTTGAAATAACTGAGGATATCTTACAGAAAGAGTCAATAGAACAGTAATGTTTATCTACTGAAAACAGAATGAAGCCGGTTAAGTATATCCCTGGGTCACCTTAGTCTTAGGAGGGACAGGCACTTTTATAGCATCTATAAGAACCAAAATGAGGCAATGTCTATAGGATCTTTGTCCTCTGAGATCACCCTCACTTACTGTGTACAGGACCATATATTTTCATTACCCCATCATTTCGTTTTACGCTCACAAGTTAATAACGATGACCTCGGCTGCTTTCATATCTAGAACACTCATTTACAGCCAAACTACCCATTTGCAGACTTCATTCACTTTAATGGGTGACTATCCCTATGTCTACTAAACACTTTGCATTCTAACAATTATTTACTGCTCACTCTGCAGGAAATAGATGTGAGGAGGGTGCAAATGAGATGAGAAGGGCTATGCTCACCTTACTGGAACCTGGCATTATTTCCTCTAATTAACTATTTATTGTCTGTAGTTGCCATGTCACTGTTCTGCATTTCCTTTAAATGTGCTGTCTCTTCGAGTAGTCAGCTTTCTTTTAAGGTTAGCGCAGAAAAAAAAAGGTGACAATGTTCTTGGATAAGGCTTTTGTGTATATAGTGACTTTGAGCACTGTCTGTAAAGGCGGGGATTATGTTTCATGGATGGTTCACTTCATGAAAATTGTTCTGCTGTGCTTAAAGTAGATGCAGTTTCTGGGATTTTCTAAATTCTCTCAGGTGCAATGTTGTGGAGACCTTGTATGGATTTGAATAATCATCATCTAAATCAATGGTCATACATATAGACATATATAGCATTAGGCTTTTGGGTCTTCCAGTGATCTTGTATTAAAACAGAAATGTAATATTAACCGATTAACACTATATGTCTTAAATGTACATCATAAGTAGAGATGAGCGAACATGCTCATCCGAGCTTGGTGCTCGTTCAAGCATTAGGGTATTCGCATATGCTCGCTACTCGGAAGATCATATCGCGATCCTCGAGGAAATGGCAACTTCCTCTTCCTGCATGTTAGGCGCCTTTTTTCAGCCAATCAACATGCAGGAGAGTCTTTGGTACCTCCTAGCATCACGTGGGGCCCCTACAAGTCGATAGCAGGGATTGGCTGGCCAGATCAGATGACCTGGGAATATAAGAATCCAGTCCCGCGCTGCTCGCGTCATACGCCGTCTGCATGAGATTAGGGATAGAGCTGCTGTCTGTCAGGGAGAGTGTTAGGGCCTGAATTTACTTGTTGGTTAGGCAGGAATCACCCACAAAGAACCCAACAGCCCTTCTAAGGGCTACAAGCACTTTTTTTTTTTGGTCTCCTCCTGGCTGCTGGCTGGGACTTGTAGTGCAGCTACCGCCATCTTGGCTGCACACTGTTAGGGCGTGGAATTAGAATCTGGTTAGGCAGGAATCATCCACAAAGAACCCAACGCTCCTTCTAAGGGCTAAAACAACATTTTTTTTTTGGCCTCCTCTTGGCTGCTGACTGGGACTTGTAGTGCAGCTACCGCCATCTTGGCTGCACACTGTGCACAGCGACTGGTGGCAGAAAGGGGACAGCACATGGTTCATACAGACCCCAATGAAATTGCCCAAAGTCCTCTCAGTACTCATTTTTGCTGCTGCTGTACCTTGGCTTGCTGGGATCTGTAGAGCAGTCTAGGGAATACGTTTTGTCACTCATTTATATAAACTACAGTCCAGTGAACAATTGTGAGGTGTGCTGTACAGCAGCGTCAGTCTATAAAATACATTTTTTTCACTCAATTATATAAAGTACTAGCAGAAAGACCCGGCTTCGCCTGGGTATATTTCATCTATTTATTTAATGTTTCTGTGTGTCGTTGCAGAGAGAAAGTCAATGCAGCTGACAGAAATTGATTTTTACCTTCATTTTTTCAATCCCTATTGGCTGCGGAGTGGGAGGGGGTGTGGTTTAATGGGAAACGGGGGGGGGTTAAGTCCTTCATTTCAGGGTGGCCTGAATTATAGGTTAATGCCATGGTAATTTGAGGAAACACAATGGGTAGCAGTGGAAGAAAACATTGCTTTGCGTGGGTATATTTAATCTATTTCATTTAATGTTTCTGTGTGTCGTTGCAGAGAGAAAGTCATCCTCCCTCCCATCCCTGCAGCTGACAGATGTTGATTTTTACCTTCAATTGTTTAATCTCCATTGGCTGCGGAGTGGGAGGGGTCATGGCCTGACTGAGTCGGGGGCGTGACGTTGCAAGACCTGGGGCGGGGTTTTAAGTCCTTCTTTTGATGGTGGCCAGAATTACAGGTCGATGCCATGGTAATTTATGAGGACACGCCATGGGTAACAGCGGAAGAAAACATTGCTTTGCACGGGTATATTTAATCTATTTCATTTAATGTTTCTGTATGTTGTTGCAGAAAGAAATCCAACTTCCCTCCCACCCCTGCAGCTGACAGAAGTTGATTTTTACCTTCATTTTTTCAATCCCCGTTGGCTGCGGAGTGGGAGGGGGCGTGGCCTGACAGAGTCGGAGCGTGGTTTCGCGAGATCTGGGCGGGGGTCAGAGTGGCATGAATTACAGGTCGATGACATGGTAATTTATGGGGACCCGCAATGGGTAGCAGTGGAAAAAAACATCTTTTATTAGTACTGAATGGTCGTAGTCTAAAATTAGTCAATTTCATCTACGATTTTTGTGTGTCGTTGCAGAGAGAAATTCACCCTCCCACCCCTGCAGCTGATTTTTTTCAATCCCCGTTGCCTGCAGAGTGGGAGGGGGCATGGCCTGGCAGAGTTGGGGGTGTGGATTATCAAGATGCTTCGAACGGTTGTAGTCTGAAATTAGTCTATTTCATCTAAAATTTTGTGCGTCATTGCAGAGAGAAATTCACCCTTCCACCCCTGCAGCTGACAGAAGTTTATTTTTCCCTTCATTCTTTCAATCCCTGTTGGCTGCGGAGTGGGAGGGGGCATGACCTGACAGAGTTGGGGGTGTGGCTTAGCAAAGCGCTTCGCATAGGTGATTTAATCTATTTCATTTAATGTTTCTGTGTGTCGTTGCAGAATAGCTGCAGAGTGGGAGGGGGCGTGGTCTGATAGAGTTGGGGGCATGACTTAGCAAGACGATTCGAACAGTTGTAGTCTATAATTAGTCTATTTTATCTAAAATTTTTGTTTGTCGTTGTCACGCTACGGTGTGGGAGGGGAAACTCCACACCGAGCATACACCGATACACTACAGTGAGATGAAAACCGATCAGCAGGCAAGAAGCCAGTGGCAAGGAAAACCACTGAACCAAGTGCACCGGAAACACCAGAAACCAAACCCAGAGGGCAGAAACCCAGTGAGCCCCGTTCTTCACAGAGCCCCAAATGGTAGGGATGCACTTATCCAGAACTCACTGGCTGCACCTCCAGGATGGTCCCGGTGCATCTGGCTTCTTGCCTGCTGATCGGTTTTCATCTCACTGTAGTGTATCGGTGTATGCTCAGTGTGGAGTTTCCCCTCCCACACCGTAGCGTGACAGTATGACATATTAAGTGGCCACAAGGACTGGGCAGATGGAATCCCATGAAAGGTGCATAGCTCCAGCACCAACGGGGAACATACCAGCAACCAAAACTACACGTTGCCCCTGGCAACCACGGCCTACTACCGCAGCCAGAATGCCAGGACACAAACATGAGCAACATGGAAGCCGTGTCACGGAGAACAACCGAGACACCACCAATATACACGTTGCCCCTGGCAACCAGCATACAACCAAATCCGGAATACCAGGGCACAAACATAAGCAACAGGGAAGCCGTGTCACGGAGAACAACCGAGACACCAACAATATACACGTTGCCCCTGGCAACCAGCATACAACCATATCCGGAATACCAGGGCACAAACATGAGCAACATGAAACACGTGTCACGATAACCACACGGTACGTGACAGTCGTTGCAGAGAGAAATTCACCCTCCCACCCCTGCAGCAAACAGAAGTTTATTTTTACCTTTATTTTTTCAATCCCCGTTGGCTGCGGAGTGTGAGGGGGCGTAACCTGACAGAGTCGGGGGCGTGGATTAGCAAGACGCTTCACATGGGTGTATTTAATCTATTTCATTTAATGTTTCTGTGTCGTTGCAGAAAGAAAGTTACCTTTATTTTTTCAATCCCTGTTGGCTGCGGAGTGGGAGGGGGCGTGGCCTTACAGAGTCGGGGCGTGGCTTAGCAAAGCGCTTCGCATAGGTGCATTTAATCTATTTCATTTAATGTTTCTGTGTGTCGTTGCAGAATGGCTGCGGAGTGAGAGGGGGTGTGGCCTGACAGAGACGGGGCGTGGCTTAGCAAAAGGCTTCGAACGGTTGTAGTCTATAATTAGTCTATTTCATCTAAAATTTTTGTGTGTCGTTGCAGAGAGAAATTCACCCTCCCACCCCTGCAGCAAACAGAAGTTTATTTTTACCTTCATTTTTTCAATTCCCATTGGCTGCGGAGTGGGAGGGGGCGTGACCTGACAGAGTCGGGGGCGTGGATTAGCAAGACACTTCGCATGGGTGTATTTAATCTATTTTATTTAATGTTTGTGTGTGTTGTTGCAGAAAGAAAGTCAACCTCCCACCCATCCCTGCAGCTGACAGAAGTTGATTTTTACCTTTATTTTTTCAATCTCTGTTGGCTGCAGAGTGAAAGGGGGTGTGGCCTGACAGAGTTGGGGGTGTGGCTTAGTGAGACCTGGGGCGGGGGTTTTAAGTACTTCTTTTAGGGTGGCCTGAATTAAAGGTCAATACCATGCTTATTTATGAGGCCACGCAATGGGCAGCAGTGGAGGAAAACATCTTTTATTACTACTGAACTGTAGTAATAGAAAAAAAGTTATATTTATGGTAACCGGAATACCTTTAACAGTGTCAGTAAATAGAAATGGATAAGATCCTCAGCTGCTGATAATTACCTGGTTGTTATGGAAACCTGCCCTCCCTGTGTGTGTCTGTGCAGAGAATGGCAGTTGGAGTTTAAAACCAAAGTTCCCAGTTGTAATGTTGGCTAATGGAGATCATATTTTGGGAATATCTCAGGAACGGTATGTCCTAGAGAGATGAGACCTGGTCTAAAACCTTCCCGGACACCTGATGTACCTGTGTGCCGAATTTGGTGAAAATCGGTCCAGTAGTTTGGTAGCGCATAGAGAACAGACAGACAGACAGACAGAAACTCATTTTTATATTATTAAGAGACAGTCCAGTGAACAATTGTGAGGTGTGCTATACACTAGCCGCAGTCTAGAGAATACGTTTTTTTCACTCAATTATATAAACTACAGTCCAGTGAACAATTGTGAGGTGTGCGATACACTAGCCGCAGTCTATAGAATACGTTTTTTTCACTCAATTATATAAACTACAGTCCAGTGAACAATTGTGAGGAGTGTGATACACTAGCCACAGTCTAGAGAATAATTTTTTTCACTCAATTATATAAACTACAGTCCAGTGAACAATTGTGAGGTGTGTGGTACACTAGCTGCAGTCTAGAGAATACGTTTTTTTCACTCAATTATATAAACTACAGTCCAGTGAACAATTGTGAGGTGTGCGATACACTAGCCGCAGTCTAGAGAATACGTTTTTATTCTCAGTTATATAAACTACAGTCCAGTGAACAATTGTGAGGTGTGCGATACACTAGCCGCAGTCTAGAGAATAATTTTTTTCACTCAATTACATAAACTACAGTCCAGTGAACAATTGTGAGGTGTGCTATACAGCAGCGTCAGTCTATAAAATATGTATTTTCTCGCAGTTATATGTATTACAGTCCAGTGAAAAATTGAGTTTTTTGCGGTAAAATAGCCGCCATATAAAGACTATGTTTTTTTCTGTTATATAAACTACAGTCCAGTGAACAATTGTGAGGTGTGCTGTACAGCAGCGTCAGTCTATAAAATACGTATTTTCTCGCAGTTATATGTATTACAGTCCAATGAAAAATGGAGTGCTTTGCGGTAAAATAGCCGCCATATAAAGACTACATTTTTCTCTCAGTTATATGTACTACAGTCCATTGAAAAATGTAGTGGTTTGCGGTAAAATAGCCGCAGTCTAAAAATTCCTCTTTTTCTCTGTTATATATACTACAGTGCAGTGAACAATTCTGTCGTGTGTGATATAGTAGCCGCATTCTAGTGTTGACACCAACAAGTGACCAAGTTAGTTGAGGTAGCAGGTGAAGCACATACAATTTTATACTGACACAGCATGGCGGTGACAACAGAGTGACCAAGTTACACTCAGGTAGTAGGTGAAGCACATAAAATTTTACACTGACACAGCATGGCGGTGACACCACCAATGCCTTGGTCAGACTGAGATTGCAGTAAAATGGCTGTAGGTGAGCCTCCCAAAAATTTGTTTTGGAGTGTCTGAAGTTGACCTTCCTAAAACATTGTTTTGGAGTGTCTGTAGTTGACCCTCATGTAAAATTGTTTTTGAGTGTCTGTAGTTGACGCTACTAAAAAATTATTGGAGAGAGGGCCTGTAAACATTAAACATTGTTTGTATAGATCGCCAGTTGGCCCTCAGAAACATTGCCTGTTGGCTCAGCGTTTGTGTAAGAAGAGAAGGAGGAGAGGAGAGGATACATAAAGAATCTTCATGTTGAGCTGCTTTCTCCCGCTGGAGATTTGCATTCCGGTGAAATCCAGGCTTTATTCATTTCAATAATAGTCAGCCTGTCAGTTGACAGGCGTGTACGCTTATCAGTGATCATGCCACCAGCTGCACTGAAGACCCACTCTGACAACAAGCTAGCGGCAGGGCAGGCCAGCACCTCCAAGGCGTACAGCGCCAGTTGGGGCAATGTGTCCAGCTGTGCAACCCAGTAGTTGTATGGAACAGAGTGATCACGCAGGATGTTGGTATGGTCACCTAGGTACTCCCTCACCATCTTTCTGAACAGCTCCCCCCCTACTGGGGTACGGGTGACATAGTCTTGCTGGGGTGCCATAAAACTTGCCAAGTCCTTGGAGAGTGTTCCCCTTCCAGTGCTTGACAAGCTGCCTGCTCCCCTCCTCTCCCCCGCGAGTTGGCCAACAGAACTATGTCCTCTGCCGCTAGCGGTGTCAGATGGGAAGGATAGTTTCAGCTTGTGCACTAGGGACTGTTGATATTGATTCACTCTCATACTCCTTTCCTCTACAGGAATGAGAGTGGAAAAGTTCTGCTTGTACCTGGGATCCAGTAGGGTGAACACCCAGTAATCGGTGTTGTCAAAAATGCTTCTAACGCGAGGGTCACGGGAAAGGCAGCCTAACATGAAGTCAGCCATGTGCGCCAGAGTCCCAACACGCAATAATCTCCTCAATAGGCTGACTCTCCATTTCCTCCTCCTCCTCCAACTCCTCCTCTTCAGCCCATACACACTCAACAGATAAGAAGGAATGAGCATAGGTAACCTCTTCAGTCTCGCCAACAGTCTCCTTCTCTTCCTTCTCTTCCTCCTCTTCCTCCTCATCCTCCTCCTCCTCCAATACATGCTGAGAAACAGACCTGAGGGTGGTCTGGCTATCAAGCAACGTATCTTCTTCCCCCATCTCCTGTGACAAGAGCAAAGCCTCTGACTTCATGCTGAGCAGTGACTTTTTCAGCAGACAAAGCAGCGGGATGGTGACGCTGATAATGGCGACATCGCCGCTGACCATCTATGTTGACTCCTCAAAGTTGCTTAACACCTGACAGATATCAGACATTCACGTCCACTCCTCATTGAACACTTGAAGAAGCTGACTAACCTGACTACCAGTTCTTGTGGAAGTTGTCATCTGGCAGTCTAGAATTGCTCTTCCCTGCTGGTAAACCCTGGCTAACATGTGTAATGTGGAATTCCATTGTGTGGGCACGTCGCACAACAGTCAGTGAGCTGTCAGTCGTAAGCGCCGTTGCACTGCCCTGAGAGTGGCAGCATCTGTGGTTGACTTGCGAAAATGCGCACAGATGCGTCACACCTTGGTGAGCAAATCAGACAAATTGGGGTAGGTCTTGAACCACAAGATTGAACACGTGGGCCAGGCAGGTTTTATATGCAGTGTTTATATGGGTTGTTGTTACTTTGGGAAATAGTATTGGTGTATAATGGCACATGTGTGAGCCTGCCGAGTTGCAGAACCGCCACCAGGTTACGCCTGTTGTCACACACAACCATGCCTGGTTTGAGTTTCAGCGGCACCATCCAAAGATTGGTCTGCGCCGTGATGCCCTGTAACAGCTCTTGGGCGGTGTGCCTCTTGTCACCTAAGCTCAGCAGTTTCAGCACCGCCTGTTGGCGCTTACTCACGGCAGTGCTGCTGCGCCTAGAGCTACCGACTGAAGGCGCCATGCTCACATATTGTATTTGAGAGTAGGAGGAAGAGGGGTTGGAAGAAGAGGCATAATAAGTCTGAGAAACCATGACCGAGGTAGGTCCCGCAATCCTTGGTGTGGGCATTACATGAGCGGCCCCAGGGTCAGACTTGATCCCAGCCTCCACCAAGTTAACCCAATGTGCTGTCAGGGAGATATAGTGTCCCTGCCTGCCAGCACTTGTCCACGTGTCCGTGGTTAGGTGGACCTTCTCAGTAACCGCGTTGGTCAGGGCACGGATGATGTTCTCTGACACATGCTGGTGTAGGGCTGGGATGGCACATCGTGAAAAATAGTGGGGGACCAAGTACTGAGGGACAGCCACCGCCATCATGTTGCGGAAAGCCTCAGTCTCTACCAGTCTATATCGCAGCATCTCCAGGCTCAGCAGTTTTAAAATGTGGACGTTTAGGGCTTGTGCATGTGGGTGGGTGGCATTGTATTTGCGTTTGCGCTTGCGCTCCAATGTCTGATGCAAAGACAGCTGAAGGCTGCGCTGGGACACATTGGTGTAGGGTGTGGAGGATTGTGGAGGTGAAGGGGTGGTTGTAGGGCGGGAGGCGCTCATGTCGGGGTCCTGGGCGGGGTTTGACTTTCTGAGCCAGCATGTGACAAAGGGGTAGGAGCAGTGGTGTGATACACAGGAGGTGAACGGCCTTGGTTCCATTGAGTCGTGCGTTTAGCACTCATATGCCTGCGCATGCTAGTAGTGGTTAGGCTGGTAGTGGTGGCTCCCCTGCTGATCCTGGTGTGGCACAGGTTGCACACCACAGACCGTCGGTCATCCTCACATTCTTTAAAAAACCTCCAGACTTGCGAACATCTAGGCCTCGGCACGGGAGCTTCACTACGTGAAACAGTTGCTGATCTACTTGCTCTGGCCCTGCTTCTCCCTCTGGCCACCCCACTGCCTCTTTCAACCTGTTCTGGTGCTGCACTTGCCTCCCCCTCAGAAGCACTGTCTTGACTAGGCTTACCAACCCAGCTCGGGTCAGTCACCTCATCATCCACCTGCTCTTCTTCCGATTCCTCACTCTGCTCCCCCCTCGGACTTACTGCCCTGACAACAACGTCAATGTCTGACAACCGTGTCTCATCATCATCCGACACCTCTTGACGCACTACTTGCACTAAGTCCACACTCTCATCACCCACAGACTGCGAAAGTTCTAAATTTTGGGCATCGGGACAGAGCAACTGCTCAGGTTGCTGTTGAGCAGTGGTTTGTGTCTTTGAGTAGGGTCCTGAAAAGACCTCCTGTGAGTATGCCGGATTTGAATCTATATTTTCCATGGGAGGGGTGTTGAGGGGTTAATAGTGAGCAAGTCTGTCTATCTGTATGTATGTATCTTTCTCTTTTTTCACATGCTGTGCTGGCCAGCAAACCTTTGTCTCTGCCCACTATAATTTCCACAGACAAACTAGCTCAGTATTCCCCACCACCAAACACACAGCATTACCAGCTACTTACCTACAGGAGGCTAAACTTGAGGAGAGGGTGTGCTGGGTTTATATAGGGTGCTGCTAATTATTGCCAGGTGAGGCAAAGCTGCAGCCAAACCTAGTTTATGTTCTTATGTTATGTTTGGTATAATTTGGTAAAATGTATATAGATTGTAAGCTCCTTTTTTATTTTAAAAGGAGACAGCTAGAATTCTTTGTGTTTTATGTAGTTTAATGTATGATTTATGTGCAATATTTCTGTTTTAAACTAAATGCATGTTCCTTTAAGACTGATGGATTCTGGGAACTGGTAAATTGTATATAAGTGCACTTGTACGTAAGTAGAGGGATCTTCAGTTCAGACTAGATGAGCTGAGAGCTGGGGTGTTACTTGATCCTAAGGTAGCTGCAACTTAACCCCTTATTCTCCTGAACTTTGTTTTTGTTAATTTGTTTTGTTTTTGCTCAAAAATAAACCTGAGATTATTTTGCCAAGACCTGAGTGAGGACTGTTTCTAACGGCAACGACTCCCACACCCCAACAAGGGGCAGGCTGAGGGGAAGGAGGTTGAGGTGGAGGAGCCAGAGGTCTACTCCCTTGGCTAAAGTGGGTGGACTGTGTGGAAGACTGGGTGGTGGATAAATTACTTGGACACATTATTCCCTATCCACGTCATCATCTGTTCGCACTGTTGTGGTTTCAATAGTGGTGTACCACGTGACCTTGTAAGTTGCGAGATGAAGCTAGGGAGCGAAACTCTGCGGCGTTCCACTGCTCCCTCATCAGTAGGTACTGTGTCACCCTGCCCAGGACCACGGCCTCTGCCCCCCTACATCACTTGGACGCCCACGTCCTCGACCCTTAGCCCTTGGGTTCAACATTTTGTGTAATCACTAAACTGCTGAATTAATATCTGAGGCCACAAACGTATTCTCTAGACTGTGGACAGTGTACCACACACCACAGAATTTTTCACTGGACTGTATTAAATGTATCTGAGAGAAAAAACGTATTCTCTAGACTGCCGCTAGTATAACGCACACCACACAATTTTTCACTGCACTGTAGGATATATGAATGAGAGAAAAAAATGTATATTTTCTAGACTCCGGCTAGTGTGCAGCACACGACAGAATTTTGCACTGCACTGTATAATGTATAACCGAGACGAAAAACACATTAAGTATGGAGTAGGCTCATGCAATAAGCTTGTTCCATAGATGGCAGGTGCTGGCTGTATAATGCAACTGACACCTGCCAGCAGTGACTGGGAATGGAGATAATTCTGATCCTGGTCACTTACCCCTCAGATTCTGCTTTCAATAGTGACCACAACATCTGTGGGTTAGACAGAGGGTGGATGGTACCTGCGGTGAAATCAAGATACTCCATTGATTGTGTCTTGGTTGTGGGGACTGGTAAAGATACCCAGGACTGTAATAGTGGGCTGGCTATGAAGTTAAGCCTGAAGCATGACCTGATAGGCAGCCTGAGAGAATCTAATAGACTGCAATAATATTCTATTGGAGTCTATGATACAAGCGACCAGAAGATCACAAGTACAAGTCCACTAAGGGGACTAAAACCTACAGTAAAAAAAAAAGTTAAAATAAAAAGTTATGGCTCTTGGAAGGTAGGGAAGAAAAAAAATAAAAAATAAAAATTGGCCTTAAAGGGAACCTGTCAGCTTCAAAACACCCCCTGAACTAGAGTAAGCGGTGTATAGTGTAAGTGATGCTGAATCCGATTAAGTTTTATCTTCATACTCACTTCCATTCCAACGTTGTGCTCCCACAAACCAGCTTTAAAATGCATTCAGAGGACTCTTCTTTGAGTCCTCTCCATTATGTGAGTGAGCACTGGAGTCCAGTGAGCGCATTTTACTGCATGTTTGTGGGAGCACAGCGTCAGAATGGAAGTGAGTATGAAGATAAAACTTACATATTTGGATTCAGCACCACATACACTATACACCGCTTACTCTAGTTCAGGGGGTGTTTCAGAGATGACAGGTTCCCTTTAAGTGGTTAAAACTATTTCACATTTTATTGCATACCAAGAGGTTATATAACTTTTATCTGGTAGTTTTCCTTTATAGATGTATGCAAAAGTTACATACTTTATCTCCCTAGGACTGTCTCTAATGCATGACTAGACCCTACTGCTTCAGCAGGATAGTGTTCTCTTTCTCTTCCTGACTCTGTGTTCTGTTTCTGCAACACATGCTTATTCCTGGGATGCTTCAATGATATCATAAACCCAGCCAGGTCTCTCACTCATTGCCTGAGTATCAGTTTTCTATTCCCTTCTATTCCATTGATTCCATGTTGGCTCCCTGTGTTCCAACTCCATTCTTTTCCTGATCTCTGCTTTTGTTTGCTCCTTCTAGATTGTCACACCTAATTGATTCTCTGGTTCTGTCGAACAGTTATCAATGTCTGATGTCCAATTCTGTTGCTGTATCCCGCTACCAACTATTGCCTACTTTGAGAGTCACCTAGGGATTCAACCAATTAAGTCCAAGCCTCTTTGTCAGAATCCCTGGTAGTGAACAGGTGGATGCCTTAAATAACTGGAGATAATGTATATAGTGTATGGCTGTCAAGCAAATAAGTAACACGGACAGCATTGAAGAATGTAGGAAAAAGTCAACCAAAATGTTGCAAGGTAAAAGCAACTAAGACAAACCTATCTCATAAAGAGAACAGTCCTATATTATCAACACAAAGTTCACTTTTCATGACAACCTTAGGGCCATCTTTGTATTCTTATTAAGGTGAAGTTTCACCCCATTTTCACCCCAGTTGAGTGTTCTCAACAAGGTGTCTAGTAGGTAGTTAGAGAGATGAGAGAGAAGTGTGTGCATCTGTTCTCACATGTTAATCAGTTAAATAATGATTAAGTGCATGCAAAGGCTATAAATGTACATTGTTCTGGTGCCTGGGGGAACCCGAAGACCACATTGCAGTTTGGCAGTTATAAGAACGAGAAGCACACATAAGAAAAGGGATGAGTATAGATTGCTAATAATAATTGAGAGCAACCATTGCAGGTTTTGCATTGGAGCTTAAATTTATGTCTATAATATTCTAATTAGGGATGAGCGAACTTTTGAAAAGTTCGGTTCGGTTCGGCGAATTTTCTTGAAGTTCGGATTCGTACGAACCGAACCTAAAACGAACCTTGCTATAACGGCTGAATAATTGCTGCAACAATAATGGGAGTCTGGTAGGGTATAGTTTCGTTTACTTGCAGTTGCTATTCCAATGAAAAAAGTAGAAAAAATTAAAGTGATTTGTACAACGGCGACGCAAAATATACGCATATTTAAGAATTTAAACTAATGCGTACGCTAATGCGAACATTCATAATAACGAACATACAGTGTAGCGTTGTTAAAAGTACGCTACTTGACGGAATACGTACGCATTAGCGTACAAATCTTTAGCGTAATATTCGTACGTATGTACGCACGTACGTACGCACGCACGCACGACGTAGAGGCCTAGCGATGGCAAGAAGAGCAGCTGCTTTTAGCTCAGAGGAGCTCAAATACATGGTCCGTGTCATGGACCGGGAGAACTATGATGGACCACACCCCCATAAACATGTGCACAAAAAGGAGGTCATAGAGGTGGTGATCCGAGGCCTCCTACATAGGTGTAGGACTGTGCGGACCTCCGGCCAGATCCAACGCCGATGGTCGGATCTAAAAATAAAAACCCCAGAGTGGCTAAAGGAGATACGGGAGGAGATAAGAAGGGGTAAGTAACAAAATATTTAAAAAGTAAAATCATGTTAATAAATTAGTGTACTGTATTGTATATATACCAGTCTGGGTTGCCAACTGTCCACAAATTTCTGGACAGTCCGTAAAAATAGGCAACTTTTTTCCAATGTCCTTGAAAAAAGTCTGTGATTTTTTAGAGGCTGGTTATACTAGATTATTTTGGTGTTAATTATCATCATTTTTCAGCTTACAGTAAATGGTGGTAATGAGTTCTGATCAGTATATTGAGCTATAGACCTTTATTACTTTATATTTATCCTTCATTATGGTTTTCAAATTTT
>ONZH01008593.1:0-17897 GCA_900303285.1 Rhinella marina | reverse complement strand
ATCCCTGACCCCAGGAGCTCACTATTCTCCCCTTCTCACACACAATCTATCACTCACAATGTATCATCATCCCTGACCCAGGAGCTCACTATCTACTCCTCTTCTCACACACATGTATCACTTCCCATCATCTCTGACCCCAGGAGCTCACTATCTACTCCCCCTTCTCACACACAATTATCACTCTCATCATCCCTGACCCCAGGAGCTCACTATCTACTCCCCTTCTCACACACAATGTATCACTCCCATCATCTCTGACCCAGGAGCTCACTATCTACTCCCCTTCCACACACAATCTATCACTCCATCATCTCTGACCCAGGAGCTCACTATCTACTCCCCCTTTCTCACACACATGTATCACTCCCATCATCCCTGACCCCAGGAGCTCACTATCTACTCCCCTTCTCACACACAATGTATCACTCCCATCATCTCTGACCCCAGGAGCTCACTACTTACTCCCCTTCTCACACCACAATCTATCACTCTCATCATCTCTGACCCCAGGAGCTCACTATCTACTCCCTTCTCACACACAATCTATCACTCTCATCATCTCTGACCCCAGGAGCTCACTATCTACTTTTCTTCTCACACTCATGTATCACTCCCTCATCCTTGACCCCAGGAGCTCACTATCTACTCCTCTTCTCAACACACAACTGTATCACTCCCATCATCTCTGACCCCAGGAGCTCACTATCTACTCCCCTTCTCACACACAATGGTATCACTCTCATCACCCTGACCCCAGGAGCTCACTATCTACTCCCCTTCTCACACACAATGTATCACTCCCATCATCTCTGACCCCAGGAGCTCACTATCTACTCCCCTTCTCACACACAATCTATCACTCTCATCATCTCTGACCCCAGGAGCTCACTATCTACTCCCCTTCTCACACACAATGTAATCACTCTCATCATCCTGACCCCAGGAGCTCACTATCTACTCCCCTTCTCACACACAATGTATCACTCTCATCATCCCTGACCCAGGAGCTCACAATCTACTCCCTTCTCACACACAATGATCACTCCATCATCTCTGACCCCAGGAGCTCACTATCTACTCCTCTTCTCACACACAATGTATCATCTCTCTCATCATCTCTGACCCCAGGAGCTCACTATCTACTCCCCTTCTCACACACAATGTATCACTCTCATCATCTCTGACCCAGGAGCTCACTATCTACTCCCCTTCTCACACACAATGTATCACTTCTCATCATCTCTGACCCCAGGAGCTCACTATCTACTCCCCTTCTCACACACAGTGTATCACTCCATCATCCTGACCCAGGAGCTCACTATCTACTCCTCTTCTCACACACAATGTATCACCTCATCATCTCTGACCCCAGGAGCTCACTATCTACTCCCCTTCTCACACACAATGTATCACTCCCATCATCCCTGACCCAGGAGCTCCACTATCTACTCCCCTTCTCACACACAGTGTATCACTCCCATCATCCCTGACCCCAGGAGCTCACTATCTACTCCCTTCTCACACACAATGTATCACTCCATCATCTCTGACCCCAGGAGCTCACTATCTACTCCCCTTCTCACACACAATGTATCACTCCCATCATCTCTGACCCCAGGAGCTCACTATCTACTCCCCTTCTCACACACAATCTATCACTCTCATCATCTCTGACCCCAGGAGCTCACTATCTACTCCCCTTCTCACACACAATGTATCACTCCATCATCCCTGACCCCAGGAGCATCACTATCTACTCCCCTTCTCACACACAATGTATCACTCCCATCATCATCCCTGACCCCAGGAGCTCACTATCTACTCCCTTCTCACACACAATGTATCACTCCCATCATCCTGACCCCAGGAGCTCACTATCTACTCCCTTCTCACACACAGTGTATCACTCTCATCATCCCTGACCCCAGGAGCTCTATCACTCCCCTTCTCACACACAAGTATCACTCCCATCATCTCTGACCCAGGAGCTCACTATCTACTCCTCTTCTCACACACAATCTATCACTCCATCATCCTCTGACCCCAGGAGCTCACTATCTACTCCCCTTCTCACACACAATGTATCACTCTCATCATCTCTGACCCCAGGAGCTCACTATCTACTCCTCTTCTCACACACAATGTATCACTCCCATCATCCTGACCCAGAGAGCTCACTATCTACTCCTCTTCTCACACACAATGTATCACTCCATCATCCTGACCCCAGGAGCTCACTATCTACTCCCCTTCTCACACACAATGTATCACTCTCATCATCTCTGACCCCAGGAGCTCACTATCTACTCCTCTTTCTCACACACAATGTATCACTCCCATCATCTCTGACCCCAGGAGCTCACTATCTTTACTCCCTTCTCACACACAATCTATCACTCTCATCATCCCTGACCCCAGGAGCTCACTATCTACTCCCCTTCTCACACACATGTATCACTCCCATCATCTCTGACCCAGGAGCTCACTATCTACTCCCCTTTCTCACACACAATGTATCACTCTCATCATCTCTGACCCCAGGAGCTCACTATCTACTCCCCTTCTCACACTCAGTGTATCACTCCCATCATCCTGACCCCAGGAGCTCACTATCTACTCCCCTTCTCACACACAATGTATCACTCCCATCATCCCTGACCCCAGGGAGCTCACTATCTACTCCCCTTCTCACACACAATGTATCACTCCCATCATCCCTGACCCCAGGAGCTCACTATCTACTCCTCTTCTCACACATCAGTGTATCACTCCCATCATCCCTGACCCAGGAGCTCACTATCTACTCCCCTTCTCACACACAATGTATCACTCCATCATCCCTGACCCCAGGAGTCACTATCTACTCCCCTTCTCACACACAATGTATCACTCCCATCATCCCTGACCCCAGGAGCTCACTATCTACTCCCCTTCTCACACACATGTATCACTCCCATCATCCCTGACCCCAGGAGCTCACTATCTACTCCCTTCTCACACACAATGTATCACTCCCATCATCCTGACCCAGGAGCTCACTATCTACTCCCCTTTCTCACACACAATGTATCACTCTCATCATCCCTGACCCCAGGAGCTCACTATCTACTCCCCTTCTCACACACACAATGTATCACTCCCATCATCCCTGACCCCAGGAGCTCACTATCTACTCCCTCTTCTCACACACAATGTATCACTCCCATCATCCCTGACCCCAGGAGCTCACTATCTACTCCCCTTCTCACACACAATGTATCACTCCCATCATCCCTGACCCCAGGAGCTCACTATCTACTCCTCTTCTCACACACATGTATCACTCTCATCATCCCTGACCCCAGGAGCTCACTATCTACTCCCCTTCTCACACACAATGTATCACTCCCCATCATCCCTGACCCCAGGAGCTCACTATCTACTCCCCTTCTCACACACAATGTATCACTCCCATCATCTCTGACCCCAGGAGCTCACTATCTACTCCTCTTCTCACACACAATGTATCACTCTCATCATCCCTGACCCCAGGAGCTCACTATCTACTCCTCTTCTCACACACAATGTATCACTCCCATCATCCCTGACCCCAGGAGCTCACTATCTACTCCCCCTTCTCACACACAATGTATCACTCTCATCATCCCTGACCCCAGGAGCTCACTATCTACTCCCCTTCTCACACACAATGTATCACTCTCATCATCTCTGACCCCAGGAGCTCACTATCTACTCCTCTTCTCACACACAATGTATCACTCCCATCATCTCTGACCCCAGGAGCTCACTATCTACTCCCCTTCTCACACACAGTGTATCACTCCCATCATCTCTGACCCCAGGAGCTCACTATCCTACTCCCCTTCTCACACACAATGTATCACTCCCATCATCTCTGACCCCAGGAGCTCACTATCTACTCCTCTTCTCACACACAATGTATCACTCCCATCATCTCTGACCCCAGGAGCTCACAATCTACTCCCCTTCTCACACACAGTGTATCACTCTCATCATCCCTGACCCCAGGAGCTCACTATCTATCCCCCTTCTCACACACAATGTATCACTCTCATTCATCCCTGACCCAGGAGCTCACTAATCTACTCCTCTTCTCACACACAATGTATCACTCCCATCATCTCTGACCCCAGGAGCTCACTATCTACTCCCCTTTCTCACACACAAGTTTAATTCACTTCCCATCATCTCTGACCCCAGGAGCTCACTATCTACTCCCCTTCTCACACACAATCTATCACTCTCATCATCCCTGACCCCAGGAGCTCACTATCTACTCCCCTTCTCACACACAATGTATCACTCCCATCATCCTCTGACCCCAGGAGCTCACTATCTACTCCCCTTCTCACACACAATGTATCACTCCCATCATCCCTGACCCCAGGAGCTCACTATCTACTCCCCCTTCTCACACACAGTGTATCACTCCCATCATCCCTGACCCCAGGAGCTCACAATCTACTCCCCTTCTCACACACAATGTATCACTCCATCATCCCTGACCCCAGGAGCTCACTATCTACTCCCCTTTCACACACAGTGTATCACTCCCATCATCCCTGACCCCAGGAGCCTCACTATCTACTCCCCTTCTCACACACAATGTATCACTCCCATCATATCTGACCCCAGGAGCTCACTATCTACTCTCTTTCTCACACACAGTGTATCACTCCCATCATCCCTGACCCCAGAGCTCACTATCTACTCCCCTTCTCACACACAATGTATCACTCCCATCATCCCTGACCGAGGAGATCACTATCTACTCCCTTCTCACACACAATGTATCACTCCCATCATCTCTGACCCCAGGAGCTCACTATCTACTCCCCTTCTCACACACAATGTATCACTCCCATCATCCCTGACCCGAGGAGATCACTATTCTACTCCCCTTCTCACACACAATGTATCACTCCCATCATCTCTGACCCCAGGAGCTCACTATCTACTCCCCTTCTCACACACAAGTGTATCACTCCCATCATCCCTGACCCCAGGAGCTCACTATCTACTCCCCTTCTCACCACCACAATGTATCACTCTCATCATCTCTGACCCCAGGAGCTCACTATCTACTCCCCTTCTCACACACAATGTATCACTCTCATCATCTCTGACCCCAGGAGCTCACTATCTACTCCCCTTCTCACACACAATGTATCACTCTCATCATCTCTGACCCCAGGAGCTCACTATCTACTCCCCTTCTCACACACAATGTATCACTCTCATCATCCCTGACCCCAGGAGCTCACTATCTACTCCCCTTCTCAGACGGCCACAGAGGCGCCTAATATATGACGAGTTGTACGGACGTATCTGGCGGTCTTAGTAAATGTGGACAGGACGTGCTGGTCTCCCGTTCACTGGCACCAGTATATATAATTAGGATAACTGGGGGGGGGGTCCAGGTACTGACGAGGCATCAGGAACCTCGTGCCTCGCCTCCCACTCACATACAGGGGGTACAGGGGGCATGGAGTTAGACCCCGGAGACGCTGCGCACACTCAGCACCACAGCTCTGCTGCGCGGCGGCTGCTCCCAGTAATAAAGCCGTTTACTGCCGTCTCTCAGCCTCACACCAGCTCAATAAAAGCCGAGTGTCCGCCCCGCGCTAATTCTCACTCCCAGTATAACGTGTTTTATGAGACCTGGACGGGGAGCGGCGGGCAGACCGCGGTGCTAGGACTGCGCTGCTGCATGGGTTGTAGATATAAGCCGCCTCCCCTTAACCTCTACACTGATACATTGTAATCAGCACTGATACATTGTAACCGGCACTGATACATTGTAACCGGCACTGATACAATGTAACCGGCACTGATACATTGTAACCGGCACTGATACATTATAACCGGCACTGATACATTGTAACTGGCACTGATACATTGTAACCGGCACTGATACATTGTAACTGGCACTGATACATTGTAACCTGCACTGATACATTGTAACCGGCACTGATACATTGTAACCGGCACTGATACATTGTAACCGGCACTGATACATTGTAACCGGCACTGATACATTGTAACCGGCACTGATACATTGTAACCTGCACTGATACATTGTAACCGGCACTGATACATTGTGATACATTGTAACCGGCACTGATACATTGTAACCGGCACTGATACATTGTGTGCTTGAGCCCTTATTGACTTGCACCCGGACCGGCCCTTTAAGAAGCCTGAGGTGTGGGTCTGCTGTGAGCAGAGGAGCTGACACTCTACATGTGGCCAGGATTCAGCCAGGAGGTTTGCGTTTCATTATCACGTTCAGACTCCCGCGTGTTTCCAGTAAAGTATGTGACCCCCGAGCGCTGTGACTAAGCGATACCTCTCCCCCTGCGCTCTGATCTCGCCACCGACTGCCTGACTGCTCCCGGACAAGGGGCCCCATCAAAAGGACGCAGGAGCTCGCCATATGCCTCGTGTTACCCACCGCCATAGACCCCGTCACCCGAGGCACAGAGTGAGCTGAACCTCACTGAGGGGGGGTCTGTCCATCATAATGTAAAATAATCAGAGTATAATGACCCCCAGCACAATCAGCCCCTCATATCAGAGTATAATGACCCCAGCACAATCAGCCCTCTCATATCAGAGTATAATGACCCCCAGCACTATCAGCCCCTCATATCAGAGTATAATGACCCCAGCACTATCAGCCCCTCATATCAGAGTATAATGACCCCCAGCACTATCAGCCCCTCATATCAGAGTATAATGACCCCCAGCACTATCAGCCCCTCATATCAGAGTATAATGACCCCCAGCACTATCAGCCCCTCATATCAGATAATAATGACCCCCAGCACTATCAGCCCCTCATATCAGATAATAATGACCCCAGCACTATCAGTCCCTCATATCAGATAATAATGACCCCCAGCACTATCAGCCCCTCATATCAGATAATAATGACCCCCAGCACTATCAGCCCCTCATATCAGATAATAATGACCCCCAGCACTATCAGCCCCTCATATCAGATAATAATGACCCCCAGCACTATCAGCCCCTCAATCAATAATATGACCCCCAGCACTATAGCCCTCATAAGATAATAATGACCCCAGCACTATCAGCCCCTCATATCAGATAATAATGACCCCCAGCACTATCAGCCCCTCATATCAGATAATAATGACCCCAGCACTATCAGCCCCTCATATCAGATAATAATGACCCACAGCACTATCGGCCCCTCATATCAGATAATAATGACCCCCAGCACTATCAGCCCCTCATATCAGAGTATAATGACCCCTAGCACTATTAGCCCCTCATATCAGATAATAATGACCCCCAGCACTATCGGCCCCTCATATCAGAGTATAATGACCCCCAGCACAATCGGCCCCTCATATCAGTGTATAATGACCCCCAGCACTATCAGCCCCTCATATCAGGGTATAATGACCCCCAGCACTATCAGCCCCTCATATCAGATAATAATGGCCCCCAGCACTATCAGCCCCTCATATCAGATAATAATGACCCCCAGCACTATCAGCCCCTCATATCAGATAATAATGACCCCCAGCACTATCAGTCCCTCATATCAGATAATAATGACCCCCAGCACTATCAGCCCCTCATATCAGATAATAATGACCCCCAGCACTATCAGCCCCTCATATCAGATAATAATGACCCCCAGCACTATCGGCCCCTCATATCAGAGTATAATGACCCCCAGCACAATCGGCCCCTCATATCAGTGTATAATGACCCCCAGCACTATTCAGCCCCTCATATCAGGGTATAATGACCCCCAGCACTATCAGCCCCTCATATCAGATAATAATGGCCCCCAGCACTATCAGCCCCTCATATCAGATAATAATGACCCCCAGCACTATCAGCCCCTCAATCAGATAATAATGACCCCAGCATATCAGCCCCTCAATCAGATAATAATGACCCCCAGCACTATCAGCCCCTCATATCAGATAATAATGACCCCCAGCACTATCAGCCCCTCATATCAGATAATAATGACCCCCAGCACTATCAGCTCCTCATATCAGAGTAATAATGACCCCCAGCACTATCATCTCCTCATATCAGAGTATAATGACCCCAGCACTATCAGCCCCTCATATCAGAGTATAATGACCCCCAGCACTATCAGCCCCTCATATCAGAGTATAATGACCCCAGCACTATCAGCCCCTCATATCAGAAAATAATGACCCCCAGCACTATCAGCCCCTCATATCAGATAATAATGACCCCCAGCACTATCAGCCCCTCATATCAGATAATAATGACCCCCAGCACTATCAGCCCCTCATATCAGATAATAATGACCCCCAGCACTATCAGCCCCTCATATCAGATAATAATGACCCCCAGCACTATCAGCCCCTCATATCAGATAATAATGACCCCCAGCACTATCAGCCCCTCATATCAGATAATAATGACCCCCAGCACTATCAGCCCCTCATATCAGATAATAAAGACCCCCAGCACTATCAGTCTCTCATATCAGATAATAATGACCCCCAGCACAATCAGCCCCTCATATCAGGTAATAATGACCCCCAGCACTATCAGCCCCTCATATCAGATAATAATGACCCCCAGCACAATCAGCCCCTCATATCAGATAATAATGACCCCCAGCACTATCAGCCCCTCATATCAGGTAATAATAACCCCCAGCACTATCAGCCCCTCATATCAGATAATAATGACCCCCAGCACTATCAGCCCCTCATATCAGATAATAATGCCCCCAGCACTATCATCCCCTCATATCAGATAATAATGACCCCCAGCACTATCAGCCCCTCATATCAGATAATAATGACCCCCAGCATTATCAGCCCCCTCATATCAGAGTATAATGACCCCAGCACTATCAGCCCCTCATATCAGATAATAATGACCCCCAGCACTATCAGCCCCTCATATTCTGATAATAATGACCCCCAGCACTATCAGCCCCTCATATCAGATAATAATGACCCCCAGCACTATCGGCCCCTCATATCAGAGTATAATGACCCCCAGCACTATCAGCCCCTCATATCAGATAATAATGACCCCCAGCACTATCAGCCCCTCATATCAGATAATAATGGACCCCCAGCACTATCGGCCCCT
Source organism: Rhinella marina (assembly GCA_900303285.1). NCBI lineage: Eukaryota > Metazoa > Chordata > Amphibia > Anura > Bufonidae > Rhinella > Rhinella marina. The sequence continues at coordinate 8,744 of ONZH01008593.1, read as the reverse complement.
CATATCAGAGTATAATGACCCCCAGCACTATCAGCCCCTCATATCAGAGTATAATGACCCCCTGCACTATCAGCCCCTCATATCAGATAATAATGAACCCCCAGCACTATCAGCTCCTCATATGAGATAATAATGACCTCCAGCACTATCATCTCCTCATATCAGATAATAATGACCCCCAGCACTATCAGCCTCTCATATCAGAGTATAATGACCCCCAGCACTATCAGCCCCTCATATCAGATAATAATGACTCCCAGCACTATCAGCCCCTCCTATCAGAGTATAATGACCCCCAGCACTATCAGCCCCCTCATATCAGAGTATAATGACCCCCAGCACTATCGGCCCCTCATATCAGTGTATAATGACCCCCAGCACTATCAGCCCCTCATATCAGAGTATAATGACCCCCAGCACTATCAGCCCTTCATATCAGATAATAATGACCCCCAGCACTATCAGCCCTTCATATCAGATAATAATGACCCCCAGCACTATCAGCCCCTCATATCAGATAATAATGACCCCCAGCACTATCGGCCCCTCATATCAGAGTATAATGACCCCCAGCACTATCAGCCCCTCATATCAGATAATAATGACCCCCAGCACTATCAGCTCCTCATATCAGATAACAATGACCCCCAGCACTATCAGCCCCTCATATCAGAGTATAATGACCCCCAGCACCATCAGCTCCTCATATCAGATAATAATGACCCCAGCACTATCAGCCCCTCTTATCAGAGTATAATGACCCCCAGCACTATCAGCCCCTCATATCAGATAATAATGATCCCCAGCACTATCAGCCCCTCATATCAGATAATAATGACCCCAGCACTATCAGCCCCTCATATCAGATAATAATGACTCCCAGCACTATCAGCCCCTCCTATCAGAGTATAATGACCCCCCAGCACTATCAGCCCCTCATATCAGATAATAATGACCCCCAGCACTATCATCTCCTCATATCAGAGTATAATGACCCCAGCACCATCAGCTCCTCATATCAGATAATAATGACCCCAGCACTATCAGCCCCTCCTATCAGAGTATAATGACCCCCAGCACTATCAGCCCTTATATCAGATAATAATGACCCGCACACTATCAGCCCCTCATATCAGAGTATAATGACCCCAGCACTATCGGCCCCTCATATCAGTGTATAATGACCCCAGCACTATCAGCCCTCATATCAGATAATAATGACCCCAGCATTATCAGCCCCTCATATCAGAGTAAATCGCACTATCAGCCCCTATATCCTCCAGCACTATCAGCCCCTCATATCAGATAATAATCCAGCACTATCAGCCCCTCATATCAGATAAAATGACCCCCAGCACTATCAGCCCTCATACAGATAATAATGACCCCCAGCCACTATCGGAGTTATAATGACCCCCCAGCACTATCAGCCCCTTATATCAGATAATAATGACCCCCAGCCACTTATCTAGCCCCTTATATCAGATGAGATACATGGGACCCCCAGCCACTATCAGCCCCCATATCAGATAATAAGTGACCCCCAGCACTATCATCTCCTCATATTTCAGGAGTATAATGACCCCCAGCACCATCAGCTCCATCATATTCAGATAATAATGGACCCCCAGCACTATCAGCCGCCTCCTATCGGAGTATAATGACCCCCAGCCACTATCGGCGCCCTCATATCCAGTGTATAATGACCCCCAGCGACTATCAGCCCCTCATATCAGATAATAATGACCCCCAGCACCTCTCAGCCCCTCATTTCAGAGTCATAAATGGACCCCCCAGCCACCATCAGCCCCCTCATATCAGAGTATAATGACCCCCAGCACGATCAAGCCCCTCATATCAGATAATAATGACCCTCAGCACTATCAGCCCCTCATATCAGATAATATTGACCCCCAGCACTATCATCTCCTCATATCAGAGTATAAGGAGCCATCAGCTCCCTGTCTGATGGAACAGAGTGAAAATTCAGATCCTGCTACTAGAGAATCTCAAGGCTGCGCAGAGAAAGGGGCTCAACATTTTTATTAAAAACCTATTGAAAACTGATTTTGGCTCAATTACAATTAATAATTAAAAAAATTTTAAAAAAATGCCCCAAAGGTGTAGGTAGACCATAGACCAAATGATAAAGAGGCACGTCTCCTAAATGCTGCAGAAAATTGTCCTATAGATCCTCGGGGGGTAAGTCAGGGGTCTCGGCACTTCCTGTCACTCATCCCATTGAAGAACACCAGTTTGATATGGCAGATAACAGGGAACAATGGCTTGTTTTCATCTCGGTCACAGATGGAACTGGTTGATAACGGGGACAGCAGCTTGTATCCATAGCTCCACACAATGTAGATGTGATACATCATTCTACTCCAGTCACAGCCGAAGCTGTTGGGAGACCCCCGACCTCCTGTGTGGTGTTGGGGGGGACTCTAGGTCATATCACGGCCGCCCTTCCGTCACTGTCTTCCTAGTCTGTATCTTTCCGGTCCCGTTCCCTCGGCTCATCCTCCCCCGCACTCTCTCGGCAGTGTCCCTAATCCCGGGGCTTACCGGTGTAATGGCATTGTGGATGTGCAGGATTCCTTGCGCACACTGAGCTCTGCTGTGTCAGGTGTTTACGGTGCGGCAGTGCATCACATTAGTAGGGGGATTTGTGTTGGGGCCGGAGGCTCCGGAGTCCGTCTTGTTAATGTCTTCGCTTATTGACTGGATCCATCGGTCTCCTCCATCTGAGACGTCTCTGCAGATTCGCCGGGGCCTCCGTCTTCTTCCATCCGATTCCTGCGCCGTACCAGCGCTGCCACATACTGTAGACCTGCCAGGCCTCCTGTGCCCTCAGCTCACTGCATCATCCAGGCCAGACTGGTTGCTATGGAGTCTCTGCCTGACAACAAGACTGATACATTGTATCCATAGCAACGTATTCCCCGATAAACACAAGATTCCGTAAATTGTATAAAACGTTCTGACTTCGGCGGGAATTGTTAATGTAGTGCAGCACCAATGGGGTTAATGAGAGAAGGGGTACAGTCCCCCCTCCTTTGGATTTTTAACCCCCCGACCCCCTCTTCCCTTTCTTTTCCCTTCGCAAACATTTTGGGCACACAACCAGAATAGCCGAATGGGGGCCCTATGTAGCTTTGGGGCCCCTTTGCTCCTATGTGCACCCCATGTCCAGTCCATGGTCACACAGCTGTGGGTTTGTAACTGTGTATCAGTGCAGAGTCCAGGACTGCTCAGCTCTCCGACACATTGTAACAATCCCTTGGGATGTAAACATGAATGTTTCCGTTCACTGACAGGAGGCAGAGATCTTGATGATGAGAAATAGAGATACAGTATATCAGATAGTTGTAATATTTTGAGGGGTCCCGTGTTCTGCAGACAAATCTCCGGGCCCCACCGTCTCAGATAGCACCTGCAGGCATCACGGCAGTTATAGGGTTAATTCCGCTAGGCCTTGGCGCTGTCATCCTCGCCCGGCTGCTTGGCTCAGCCTTCAGCAGCTCATGATTCACATCTGATCACTTAAGGTCAGTAAATTGCCATGAGATGGATGCGGCTGGCAGCGCTGCCCGCGCTCAGATGGGCCCTGTCATTAGCCGGGGGTCCGGATGCTGCACTCAACACAAATGTAAATGTTTGCTGATTTCTTAATAAGCTCGGAGGAATCGGGGGCGTCAAACCTCATCGCCACTGCGCCAACATCACAATCGCCTGCAATATGGCGCCATGGTCTGTGCCAGCTTGTAACAGATGTGTCTGCAGGTTTCACTTCTCCTCTGCCAAGCTGTCTGCCCCTGACTGCCCACACACTCAGCCAGATCACTATGCCATCAAGAGTCTGGCATCACCAGGCTTACCTCCCCCAGACTCATCGCTCCCCTCACCTGCACTCATTGCTCACCTCCCCCAGACTCACTGCTCCCTTCCCCTAGACTCACCCCTCACCTCCCCCAGACTCACCGGTCCCCTTCCCCACACTCACCGCTCCCCTCCCCTAGACTCACCGTTTCTCCACACTTACTGCTCCCCTCATCTGCACTCACTGCTCCTGTCACCTGCACTCAATGCTTCCCCTCTCCCAGACTCACCCCTCCCCCATGCAGACTCACCACTCCCCTCCCCCAGGCTCACCGCTCCCTTCCCCCAGGCTCACTGCTCCCCTTCCCCCCACTTACCGCTCCCCTCCCCTAGACTCACCACTCCCCTCCCCTAGACTTATCCTTCACCTCCCCAAGCCTCACCGCTTCCCTCCCCCAGACTCGCCACTCCCCTCCCCCCAGGCTCACCGCTCCCCTCCCCTCACCGCTTCCCTCCCCAGACTCGCCACTCCCCTCCCCCAGGGCTCACCGCTACCATCCCCTCACCGCTTCCCTCCCCAGACCCGCCACTCCCCTCCCCCAGGCTCACCGCTCCCCTCCCCCAGGCTCACCGCTCCCCTCCCCCAGGCTCACCACTCCCCTCCCCAGGCTCACCGCTCCCTCCCCCAGGCTCACCTCTCCCTCCCCCAGGCTCACCGCTCCCCTCCCCAGGCTCACCGCTTACCTTTCCTCCACTCACCGCTCCCTTTCCTCCACTCACCGCTCCCCTCCCCCAGACTCACCGCTCCCCTCCCCCAGACTCACCGCTCCCCTCCCTAGACTCACCGCTCCCTCCCTCAAACTCACCATTTCCCCACACTCACTGCTCCCTCACCTGCACTCACTGCTCCTCTCACCTGCACTCACTGCTCACCTCTCCCAGACTCACCCCTTTCCCTATGTAGACTCACTGCTCCCTCCTCCAGACTCACCACTCCCCTCCCCCAGGCTCACCACACCGCTCTCCCATACTCCACCGCTCCCCTCCACCACACTCAGCACTCCCTCCCCTAGACTCACCCCTCACCTCCCCCACACTCACCGCTTCCCTCATCCAGACTCACCACTCCTCTCCCCTAGACTCACCGCTCCCCTCCCCCAGACTCACCCGCTTCCCCTCCACACACACTCCGCTCCCCTCCCACACACTCTCCACTCCCCTCCCCTAGACTCAATGCATCCCCTCCCCAGAGTCACTGCTTTCCTCCCCCAGACTCACCTCTCCCTACGCCACATTCACTGCTCTTCTCCCCAGACTCCGTACTCCCCTCCTCTGCACTCAGTTCTACATCCCTTGCATTCACTGTTCCCTATACTACACACCTCTCCCAGACTCACTTCTCCTTTCCCCCATACTCACCGCTCCTCCCCCTCACACTCACTGCTCCTCTCCCCCACACTCACTTCTCCCCTTCTGTTCGACCTAGGGGTTGTTATGTAACCCCTGCTCCTCCACCCCTTCCCTATTACTTATGTCAGGATTCTATTCATGAACCAGGGTGAACAGAGCTCTATACAGCTGGAATACATGGGTGATGGAGAAGGGTGTAATCAGGTTTGTGCCCCCCATTAATACCCCCATCCATCACTTCTGCCCCGAGTCTCATCATCCTGTATGAAGCATCTGCATTGTACAGGTTCAGACTCATGTTCTGCTAAGGATCTGGGAAGGAGAATAACCCTCAGCCTCCATCTCCTGCCGCCACCCATAGACTGCACATATCAGAGGATGAGCCGCAGGGAGGGAGAGTGAGGGTTAATGAAAAAAATCACAAAATCTGGAAGCCGAACCTACAATCGCTGCCAGCATCCTCCAGGCCGCGGGATCTGCTACACACAAGGTGCCCCAGGGGTGCCGGGATCATCATACATAACCACCCCGGGTCCTAGGGTGATCACCCCAAATATCGGACATATAGCCACCTCTAACCAAGATCTATACTGTACAGTCATGTGAAAAGTAAGTGCCCCCCGTGTGTGGACATATCAGTATCCATGGACAGTGTGGGGGGCTCTTACTCACTCGGATCTTTGCGCTGCAACATTTAAGGAACCTTTAATCCTTTCTTCAGATGTTCCTTGGTGGAATTAACTGGATGTTGAGGGTTATTGTCATGTTACAAGGGCCACGTTCTTCCGGTAGACAGTCTATGATGGTGAGTTGCCCAGAACCAAACCACAACATCTTCTCCACCATCCTTTACACTACAGGCTATCATCTTCTGGTGAAATGCAGTCAGTGGTTCTCACACAACTACTGGTCCTGGGGTTCCATATCTCTATATCCTTCACCACCCTGCTTTAAACTGCAGGTGTCAGGTCTTCTGTTCCTGTGGTTACATAACTTTACCTGTGCTGCTTCTTTTCAGAGGACATTGTTCCAGAAGTCCTCCTTTGTCTCCTTCTGCACCCCCATGTAGGTGTAATATGTGCCCCTCTCACCCCTGCACGGAGACCTCAGTAGTGGTGAGAGCTTCCTGTAGGTCCTGGGATGAAGTTCTGGCTTCTTAGAGAAGTCTTCCTGTATCTTGTGTTCTCTGACTGATCTTCTTGGACAGTGGTGGTCTCCTCCTGGCTCCCCCATGTAGATGTCACATGTGTGCTCCTCTCTCTAATGGTCGCCCCCTGCACTGTGAACTCAGTAGCGGTGAGAGCTTCCTGTAAGTCCTGCGATTAAGTTCTGGCTTCTTCGAGATGTCTCCAGCATCTTGTGTTCTCCAGTTGATCTTCCTGGACAGTGGTGGTCTCCTCCTGGCTCCCCCATATAGATGTAATGTGTGCTCTTCTCTCTAGTGGTCGTGCACTGTGACCTCAGTAGTGGTGAGAAGTTCCTGTAGGTACTGCGATTAAGTCCTGTCTTAGAGATATCCTTCTTCATCTGGTCTTCCTGGACAGTGGTGGTCATCTAGCCCCACCACCACCTCCACCATGTAGATGTCACGTGTTCCTCTCTCTAATGGTCACCTCCTACAGTGTGACCTCAGTAGTGGTGAGAGCTTCCTGTAAGTCCTGAGTGAAGTTCTGACTTCTTCAGTCTCCAGCATCTTGTGTTCTCCAGGGATCTTCCTGGACAGTGGTGGTCATCTCCTAGCCCCACCACCACCTCCACCACCATGTAGATGTCACATGTGCCCCTCTCTCTAATGGTCGCCTCCTCCAGTATGACCTCAGTCGTGGTGAGAGCTTCCTGTAAGTCCTGGGTGAAGTTCTGACTTCTTTGAGATGTCTCCAGCATCTTGTGTTCTCCAGTGGATCTTCCTGGACAGTGGTGGTCATCTCCTAGCCCCACCACCACCTCCACCACTATGTAGATGTCACATGTGCTTTTCTCTCTAATGGTCACCTCCTGCAGTATGACCTCAGTAGTGGTGAGAGCTTCCTGTAGGTCCTGGGTGAAGTTCTGACTTTTTTGAGATGTCTCCAGCATCTTGCGTTCTCTAGCGGTTCTTCCTGGACAGTGTCCCTCCCTCCCCTGTCGAGGTCGCGAGTGACATTCTCTCTAATGGTCGCCTCCTTCACTGTGTCCTCAGTAGTGGTGAGAACTTCCTGTGGGACCTGGGATGAAGTTCTGGCTTTTTTAAAGACTTTCAACACCTTAAGTTCTCTGCCTGATCTTTGTGGACAGCGATGGTCTTCTCCTGGCCACTCATTTCGATGTCATGTATGCCCATCTCAGGCTTGGTGACTCCACACATCTCCCCAACACAGAGACAAGTTCCATGTGTTGTTATTGAGGTCAATGTGTACACAGTACAGTATTCAGTGAGCTCCAGAGCGCCACCTAGTGGTGGCTGATGACAGTGGGAATGTGTTCAAAGCCAGAAGTCTGAAATCTGATCTTCGCTTACAGAACTGATTTGTTTGGATTCGTGTCATAGAAATATTGTAACAAAGGAGACAAAAAGTTACTATTCAGTGAGGTAATACAAAGGGGCGGGGCTGTGACTACCTGACGACTCTATGCCATGATGCATTGTGGGAGGAGTAAAGCTATAAATGTTTGGCGCAGGTGATTATCTGAAGGTTCTGCGGATACTGAGGGGTGCGGTCTAAGCGGCCACGGCGCTGCGGGGGTTAACGGCGGGCTGAGATCCTGCGCAGCGCTTATTGACATTCCTCTCCCACCTCGCAGAGCTCTTATTAAAACCTCAGAAAGTCTTATTTTGGAATCCGCTGGAGAATGCTACAACCGTCTGCATCCATTAGGCTAATATCGGGTGAGCGCGGCCAGACGTCTGTTTAAGCCAAAGCGCCGTTAACCCCATCCAGTCTGGAATGTGAGAAAACACGCTATTCCTTAGTAACCGGTGTAATCCCTCGAATTTCAGTCCCCAGCCTGTAGTGCGCCCATGGACAGCAGCGGGCACTGACGGCGCAGGGTCACCGCGGTTCATTTATAATGCCGCCATCTTTTACGGTTCGTAATAAAGATGCAGCCCCCGGATCCCAACCCTGCAGGGCCCAACATGTGTTCAGTTCAGTCAGTAAGGACTCTGAGACACCCGACTGGGTCATGTGACCAAAATGGTGCCTCTTAAGTCACCCCCTTTCCCCAGAAAACCACGCCCACCCCCGCGACAGACGAGACGTCTTATTGGCTAACCTGATCCATAAATATGTCTAAAATTAAATGCGCCAAATTGCGCCAAATTACATTAGAATTAAGGAGCAGCTCTGTTGGTCAGGAGCACGCCCCTCCTTACACGACACGCCGCCCATACACATTACAGACGATTTCAGCCGATCATGTTAGGCGACTTATGACAGAACGCCATCGCCTGGAAGAAGTTGGACGCGTCTGATAGATGAAAGATCCAAAGGAAGACGTTTTGTACTTCGCGCGCTGTCACTGAACACGTGACCTGT
>ONZH01008592.1:0-33901 GCA_900303285.1 Rhinella marina | reverse complement strand
ACCTGCTAGACATGACACTGGCCCAGGTCGGGTTACTGACATCTCTAGCGCCAACAATTTGGGCATTTTAAGGCTTCTGCATGTGTTTGAGTTGTTTTTACATTTTAAAGAAGACATGTCTGACCACATCTCACACACACACACAATGACAATTAGGGGTGGGGTCTATTTGCTTTCCCCATTGCCTATGCCATCTGTGGTTGTCATAGGCAACGTGATTTTAAGGGGTGCAGAATTTCATCTTCTTTTTTGTCTAGTTTGGCTTGGGGTCCATGGCAATGTAGAGGAAAGAAGGTTTCCTTGTATGGTCTCACTTTACAGAGAGGTTACATTGTCTTTGGAGAGTATTGTTGAGAGGCTGTGATAGTGGCGTAATAGTGCGACTTGGGCGCGTTATATGCACCCAGACATGCTTCCCCTGCTGTCCCAGTTGCATTCCAGCAGTGGTGGCATCCTTTTCTGAGGTTTCAGGGTGGACTTGGTGACCTCCAAGTGGTCGAATTGAGATTTCCAAGTGGCGAGCATTTTTTTCCCATAGACTTTAATGGGATTCGATATTCGGTCGAATAGTCGAATTTCGCGGTCTATTCGAATCGAATTTCGAACTTTCGAATATTTCACTACTCGCTCATCTCTAATTATTATTATTATTCAATGGTAACATTTTATCTATATCATTAAAGAGGTTGTACAGGACTTAAATAATGATGACTTATCAGAACAGATCATCTGATTGGTGGAGGTCCATGTCTGGCACCTCTCCTAGTCAGCTGTTGTAAGGGACTGTAGTGCTCCTGTGATATCATATCATGTCACCAGTCACATGGTCTTTATGCTGTTAAGTCCCATTCAAGTGAACATCATTCTGGGTTGGGCTGTGAATAAGGCTGGATGGGTCTATGCAGTGTCTGACAGAAAACGATCTTTGGGACAGTGTACAGTTACAATCAAGCTTCTATTTTAGTGTGAGCGGCAGGGAAGGAAAAGGCTTAGAAAGAAGAATAATTGTGTAAATTGCAGCAGAGTAGAGATGAACAAAGTTTTCCAAAATTCAATTTGGCTGCTTTGCTGAATTTTATTTAAAAAAATGCTTTGTGATAAATTACTTTGTCACAAAGTACCGTATTTTTCGCTTTATAAGACGCACTTTTTTTCCCCCAAAAGTAGGGGGAAAATTGCAGTGCGTCTTATAAAACGAATACAAGTGAACGCTTCCATTATGGAAGCGCTCACTTGTATGTTTTAGCTGCCGGGGGGCTGGGACCCCCCCCATCAGTCCTCAGATCAGCCCAGCGTGCCCCATAACAATAAAAAAAAAACTTCACTTACCTGTCAGAGCCGCGGCTCCGCTCCGGGTCCGGCGCTTCTTAGGCTTCCCGGCCCGGCGCTGCACTGTCCTGAACGCATACAGCGTCAGGACGTAGTGTGCGCCACTATGACCTGACGCTGCACGCAGTCAGGTGACAGTGCAGCGCCGGGTCGGGAAGCCTAAGAAGCGCCGGACCCGGAGCGGAGCCACGGCTCTGGACAGGTAAGTGAAGGTTTTTTTTTATTGTTATGCGGCACGCTGGGCTGATCTGAGGTCTGATGGGGACAGAGTGGTCTAATGGGGCACTGCGAGCTGGTCTGAGGTCTGATGGGGCACAGAGTGGTCTAATGGGGCACTGTTAGCTGGTCTGGTGGGGGCACAGGTGGTCTAATGGGGGCACTGTGAGCTGGTCTGAGGTCTGATGGGGGCACAGAGTGGTCTAATGGGGGCACTGTGAGCTGGTCTGAGGTCTGATGGGGGCACAGAGTGGTCTCATGGGGGCACTGTGGGCTGTTCTGAGGTCTGATGGGGCACAGAGTGGTCTCATGGGGGCACTGTGGGCTGGTCTGAGGTCTGATGGGGCACAGAGTGGTCTCATGGGGGCACTGTGGGCTGTTCTGAGGTCTGATGGGGCACTGTGGGCTGATCTGAGTCTGATGGGGGAACGCTGGGCTGTTCTGAGGTATGATGGGGGCCTGATGTGATGTCCTGAAATTTATGGGGGGTCAGATATGAGGTCTGATGAAAAATATTTTTTTCTTATTTTCCTACTCTAAAATCTGGGGTGCGTCTTATCTTCGGGTGCGTCTTATAAAGCGAAAAATACGGTACATTTCTTTGTAAGTAGTGTGTGCAATGACAGGGAGTGGCGATTCTGCAGCTTCCCATCATTGCACCCCTCAGATGCCACTCTAATAATAGAGTGTTAAATAAAAAAAAAAATCATACTTACCTCATCCCTTTGCTTGTGATGAGCTGGCCACCGCCATCTTGTTTGAAGATCTGGCTCAAAATCTTGCACAGCCCATGATGACATTATCATGTCAGCCAGTGTGGTGACTTCATATGTCACCGTGCATGGGCTTTAGTGTGAGATCTTCAAGTAAGATGGAGGCAACCAGACTGTCGTGAGCAAATGGATCAGGTAAGTATTTTTTGTTTTTTACACTATTTCAGGTAAAATCGATTTGCTACCATGAAGTATGAGGAAATTTCACATTGTGGACTTCGATTCGCTCAACACAAGCTCTGAGCGCAAGGCAATGGGTTAAAAACTTATAAGTAACAGATTGGGTTCAGAATAAGGTTGTGCTACGAGCATCCTTAGCAGCCTTTGGTATTCCACTGGCTTTCATTTCGGCCATTTTCTCTATGTATGAAACTCCTTCTGCTACAGTGATGGTGAATGAGATACTGTCTCCTGTGTTCTCCATCTCTAACGGCACTAGACAGGGCTGTCCTCTCTCTCCCCTACTTTTTGTACTTATGATGGAGACTCTACCACAAAAAATAAGACAGAACCCTGATATTAAGGGATTCACCTGCGGAGGTGGATAACACAAAACCGCCGCTTATGCAGACGATCTGTTACTGATGCTCACAGACCCTGCTACCTCTCTGCCAATAGTAGAACATCTCTTCTCTGACTTTGGTGAAATTTCCAACTTTAAGGTTAACATGAGTAAGTCCCAGGTCCTTAATATTTCCTTACCAAAAAATCAATCCTCCCAGTTATCGAAAAACTCACCTTTCGACTGGTCTCAACCATCAATCAAATTCTTAGGCATTAAAATATCCTCTGAGCCTTCCCAATTATATAAAAACAACTTCCCACCATTGCTGCAATCAATCTCCAAGATACTAGCATCCTGGCCTACACCATACATATCATGGTTTGGGGAAAAAATATAGCTAAATGCCTTATCTGGCCTAAAGTCACTTATTTGCTCCAATCCTTACCTATACATATACCTAATGTATTTTACACTACATTAAATAAGATCTTCTCTAGATAAATCTGGGACTCTAAAAAACCCAGAATAAAATATGACACACTTCAGCTTCCACGAAATTACAGAGGAATAGATTTACCGGCCCCTAAAAACATTTGTACAAGCGGTGCATTTGACCAGGATAATAGATTGGATTAGGAAACCTCCACATAAACTATGGGTACAAATAGAAGAAGACATACTATAGTATCCACTGAGACATGTCATATTTTCTGGTGAATCAGCCTCTCCCCGCCATTTAAGAGGTAACATGCTCACCAATGAAACAATCAGAATATGGAGGTTAGAAAATATCCGCGCAGTCTGCGCCCCCTTCCCATCCCCCCTTCTACAAGTAAAGGACTTGATCCTCAGTGATGACATCATTTATAACACCACAGTACCCATAGAGATACAACTTAATAACACCATGGTTGATACATTTATTACGACTGGTACCAGTAAATCCAGAGGGAAAAAAGCAGACTGGTTTGAGTGTTGCATTTATAAAAGCAGAGACACAACGCAAGTTTGAGCGTTCGCGCGTTTGATTTTTAAGTGCGTGTTTGATTTAAGTGTGTGACTTTAGATTAAGTGACTTCAGATTCAGGGACTACAGTAAATCGGTTTCATATCACTGTATTGTATTTTGTTCTCTTTTATTGTGTAATCCCCATTAGTATGTCTTCCATTATTGACAGAGCAGTCCAGTGCACATCTTGTCTGATGTATGCAGTCCTGAAACAGCCGATAAAGGGTGCATATATTTGTTCAAAATGTGAGCAAATTGCCCGATTGGAATCGCACATCGTGTATCTAACCGGGCGGATTTCAACACTGAGAGGCGCTGACAATTTGGAAAAGAGTTTGCTGCTCACTGGGGTAGATGTGGGGGAGGGTGGTAGTGAGGAGGCTCAGGAAAGTGAGGTAGCTAGCTGGGTAACAGTTAGAAAGCGGGGTAGAGAGAAAAGTGCCAGGGAGGCTGGCCCTTATCTGACACACCCCAACAAGTTTGCAAGTTTGGCAGATGAGGGGGATGCCACTTCAGGGAAAACACTGCTGCAGCCAGACACTTCCTCTGCCAGTCAGGGGAATGTTAGCTCCAGTAAGCAGGGGACCAGGAGAGCAGGGCAGGCCAGACAGCTGCTAGTAGTGGGAGATTCAATTGTTAGGGGTACAGAGAGGGAAATCTGTCACAAAGACCGGGAGCGTCAAATGGTGTGTTGCCTTCCTGGCGCTCGAGTTTGGCACATCGCGGATTGGGTTGACAGATTACTGGGAGGGGCTGGAGAAGATCCAGCAGTCATGGTCCATATCAGAACCAATGACAAAGTTAGGTGGAGCGTCCTTAAAAATGATTTTAGGGATTTAGGGCATAAGCTTAGGGCAAGGCCCTCAAAGCTAGTGTTTTCCGAAATACTGCCTGTACGACGAGCGACACAAGAAAGGCATCGGGAGATTAGGGAGGTAAACAAGTGGCTCAAGAACTGGTGTAGGAAGGAGGGATTTGGGTTCTTGGAGAACTGGGCCGACTTCTCTGTCGGCTACAATCTCTACCGTAGGGATGGGCTGCACCTCAATGGGGAAGGGGCAGCTGTTTTGGGGGAGAAGATGGCTAGAAGGCTGGAGGAGTGTCTAAACTAGGGACTGGGGGAGAGGGTAACCACATTATAGATGGGGAAGAGAGTGCAGATAGAAACCTGGGGAAAGGAAATGGAACTGGGGGAGGAATAGAAGGAGGAACTAGAACAATTCAGAAGGAAAGGTGTAGGGGAAAAAATATACATAAACCTTTTAACTGTATGTACACTAATGCCAGACGCCTAACTAATAAAACTGGTGAACTGGAATTAGTGATGTGTGAGGAGGACTACGACATAGTGGGAATAACTGAGACATGGCTGGATGATACCTATGACTGGGCAGTTAACGTACAGGGTTACAGTCTGTTTAGAAAGGATCGCCAAAACCGTAGAGGTGGAGGGATCTGCCTTTATGTAAAGTCCTGTCTAAAGCCCACACTTGGGAAGATATAAGTGAGGGACATGAACATGTGGAGTCACTGTGGGTAGAAATAAATGGAGCCAAAAACAATAATAAAATACTAATAGGAGTTTATTATAAACCACCTAATATACCAGAGTCCACAAAAAATCTACTTCTAAATGAAATAGACGAGACGGCAAATCATAATGAGGTCGTTATTACGGGGGATTTCAACTACCCAGATATAGACTGGGAAACTGAAACCTGTATATCTCATAAAGGAAACAGTTTTTTGTCATTAACCAAAGACAATTATTTTTCCCAACTGGTTCAGGAGCCGGCTAGAGGGACAGCCATACTGGACTTAGTATTAACCAATAGACCTGACAGAACAACAGATGTGCAGGTTGGGGGACACCTGGGAAATAGTGACCATAAAATAATAACCTTACAATTGTCATTCAAAAGAGTGTTTCTTCAGGGAGGAACAAAAATACCAAACTTCAAAAAAGCAAAATTTAGCCAACTAAGAGAGGCCATAGGCCTAACTAACTGGGACAAAGTCCTCAAAAATAGAAATAAAGCCACAAAATGGGATATTTTTAAAAGCATCCTAATATCTAATTGTGAGAGGTACATACCTTATGGGAATAAAAGGTTAAGGAACCAGAAAAAAACAATGTGGATAAATAGAACTGTAAAGAAAGCAATAAATGACAAACAGAAAGCATTTAAATCACTAAAACAGGAGGGGAACGAGGAAGCATTGAAAAACTATAAGGAAAAAAATAGAATATGTAAAAGAAAAATAAAAACAGCCAAACTAGAAACCGAGAGATTAATTGCCAAAGAGAGTAAAACTAACCCTAAAATGTTCTTTAATTATATAAATGGTAAAAAGTATAAACCTGAAGGTGTTGGCCCCTTAAAGAGTAATGAGGGGGAATTGCAGAGAGCGATGAGGAGAAAGCAAAGCTACTAAATATCTTTTTCTCCACTGTATTCACTGAGGAAAATAAACTGTCAGATGAAATGCAGAATATAAAAGTAAATTCCCCTTTAAAAGTGCCCTGTCTGACCCAGGAAGAAGTACAGCGACGTCTTAAAAAGATTAAAATAGACAGATCGCCAGGACCGGATGGCATACACCCCCGTATCCTAAGAGAATTACCATATTTTTCGCTTTATAAGACGCACTTTTTCCCCCCCAAAAGTAGGGGGAAAATTGCGGTGCATCTTATAAAGCGAATACAAGTGAGCGCTTCCTTGTATGTATAAGGTGCCGGGACCCCCCATCAGACCTCAGATCAGCCCACCCAGCCACATAGAGTTAAAATAAAAACCTCTCTTACCAGTCCTGCGCCGCGGCTCCGCTCCGGGTCCGGCGCTCCTGTTTCTTCTCCGGGCCGGCTCTGCACTGTCCTGACTGCGTACAGCATCAGAACGTAGTGCACGCACCCTGACCTGACGCTGCACGCAGTCAGGTGACAGTGCAGTGCCGGCCGGAGAGAACAGATGAGCGCCGGACCCGGAGCGGAGCCACGGCGCAGGACAGATAACCTTATGTGGCTGGGTGGGCTGATCTGAGGTCTGATAGGGGCACATTCTGTTGATATGAGGTCTGATGGGGGCACATTCTGCTGATATGAGGTCTGATAGGGGCACATTCTACTGATTTGAGGTCTGATGGGGGCACATTCTGCTGATCTGAGGTCTGATGGGGGCACATTCTGCTGATTTGATGTCTGATGGGGGCACATTCTGCTGATCTGAGGTCTGATGGGGGCACATTCTGCTGATCTGAGGTCTGATGGGGGCACATTCTGCTGATCTGAAGTCTGATGGGGGCACATTCTGCTGATTTGAGGTCTGATGGAGGCACATTCTGCTGATCTGAGGTTTGATGGGGGCACATTCTGCTGATCTGAGGTCTGATGGGGGCACATTCTGCTGATCTGAGGTCTGATGGGGTACATTCTGCTGATCTGAAGTTTGATGAGGGCACATTCTGCTGATCTGAGGTCTAATGGGGGCACATTCTGTTGATCTGAGGTCTGATGGGGGCACATTCTGTTGATCTGAGGTCTGATGGGGGCACATTATGCTGATTTGAGGTCTGATGGGGGCACATTCTGCTGATCTGAGGTCTGATGGGGGCACATTCTGCTGATTTGATGTCTTATGGGGGCACATTCTGCTGATCTGAGGTCTGATGGGGGCACATTCTGCTGATCTGAAGTCTGATGGGGGCACATTCTGCTGATTTGAGGTCTGATGGAGGCACATTCTGCTGATCTGAGGTTTGATGGGGGCACATTCTGCTGATCTGAGGTCTGATGGGGGCACATTCTGCTGATCTGAGGTCTAATGGGGGTACATTCTGCTGATCTGAAGTTTGATGAGGGCACATTCTGCTGATCTGAAGTCTAATGGGGGCACATTCTGTTGATCTGAGGTCTGATGGCACATTCTGTTGATCTGAGGTCTGATGGGGGCACATTATGCTGATCTGAGGTCTGATGGGGCACATTCTGCTGATCTGAGGTTTGATGGGGGCACATTCTGCTGATCTGAGGTCTGATGGGGCACAGTGGGCTGATTTGAGGTCTGATGGGGGCACAGTGGGCTGATATGGGGCCATAGTGGGCTGATGGGGGTCTGACATGGAGGGCTGATGGGGTTCTGACATGGAGGGCTGATATGGGAGTCTGATGTGATGTCCTGAAATTTATGGGTGGTCTGATATGAGGTGTGATTAAAAATATTTTTTTCTTATTTTCCTATTCTAAAATCTGGGATACGTCTTATCATCAGGTGCGTCTTATAAAGCGAAAAAACGGTAAGTAATGTCATCGCCAGACCCTTATTTCTGATATTTAAGAACTTTATACTGACAGGGAGTGTTCCACAGGATTGGCGCATAGCAAATGTGGTGCCAATATTCAAAAAGGGTTCAAAAACAGAGCCTGCAAACTATAGGCCGGTAGGTTTAACATCTGTCGTGGGTAAACTGTTTGAGGGTTTTCTAAGAGATGCTATCTTGGAGTACCTCAATGAAAATAAGCAAATAACTCCATATCAGCATGGCTTCATGAGGGATCGGTCATGTCAAACCAATTTAATCAGTTTCTATGAGGAGGTAAGTTCTAGACTGGACCGCGGCGAATCAATGGATGTCGTATATCTGGACTTCTCCAAATCATTTGACACGGTACCACATAAAAGGTTAGTATATAAAATGAGAATGCTTGGCCTGGGAGAAAATGTCTGTATGTGGGTAAGTAAATGGCTCAGTGATAGAAAACAGAGGGTGGTTATTACTAATGGTACATACTCAGATTGGGTCACTGTCACTAGTGGTGTACCACAGGGGTCAGTATTGGGCCCTATTCTCTTCAATATATTTATTAATGATTTTGTAGAAGGCTTGCACAGTAAAATATCAATTTTTGCAGATACCATTAAACTGTGTAAAGTAATTAACACAGAAGAGGATAGTACACTGCTACAGATGAATCTGGATAGACTGGAGGCTTGGGCAGAGAAATGGCAGATGGGGTTTAACACTGACAAATGTAAGGTTATGCATATGGGAAGGAATAATGCAAGTCACCAGTACATACTGAATGGTAAAACATTGGGTAACTCTGACATGGAAAAGGACATAGGAATTTTAGTGAACAGCAAACTAAGCTGTAGAAACCAGTGTCAGACAGCTGCTGCCAAGGTCAATAAGATAATGGGTTGCATCAAAAGAGGCATAGATGCCCGTGATGAGAACATAGCCCTGCCACTTTACAAATCACTGGTTAGACCACACATGGAGTACTGTGTACAGTTCTGGGCTCCTGTGAACAAGGCAGACATAGCAGAGCTTGAGAGGGTTAAGAGGAGGACAACTGAAGTAATAACCGGAATGGGTGGACTACAGTACCAAGAAAGATTATCAAAATTAGGGTTATTCACTTTAGAAAAAAAACGACTGAGGGGAGATCTAATAACTATGTATAAATATAAAAGGGGTCAGTACAGAGATCTCTCCCATGATCTATTTATCCCCAGGACTGTTACTGTGACGAGGGGACATCCTCTGCGTCTGGAGGAAAGAAGGTTTGTACACTAACATAGAAGAAGATTCTTTAGTGTACAATGGCGTGACAATAAGTGAGCCTTCCACACCTAACATTCTCTTTAATTTCTTTCAAGCCTTAATTACCATTCTAACTATAGGGACAGATCCCATCCAGTTCCTATCCAATTGCAACGATTCCAAAACTGTAAATATATTCAGTAAATTTCCCTCACTTTTATCTAACAGATTCCCTAAAAAGTCAAACTGTTCACTTTTCATCAATCGCGCAAGTACAGATGCCAAAAAATACATTTTTACATCAGGGACTTCCAAACCACCTTTATCATATGGAAGAGTTAAATATGATAATTTCTTTCTTACTCTACCACCGGCCCATATTAATTGATTAAAAGTACTCTCTATAGCTTTAAATATCACATTTCCCAAGTGCATGGGAGAGTTAGAGATGATGTACATAATCTGTGGCAATATAACCATCTTTATTAAACCAATCCTATCCGCTTTGTTTAATGGTAACCTATTCCAAATGCCTACTCTAGTCTTGATTCTATTAATTATTGGTTTTAAATTAAGATCCACAAACTTTCGGTGGTCCGATGTTATATTTATGCCCAAATATCTAAACTCCCTTGAGGATCTAATATTTGTAATTTAGAACTAGATGAGACCACATTAGGATCCAATGGTAACAAAATAGATTTGTTCCAATTCACCTTTATCCCAGAAACCTCCCCGAACTCTTCCATAAGTGATATCACGTGATCTAGATCCATACTAGTACGTCCCAAAAAAATAAAATATTGTCAGCATATAAAGATATTTTGTCCTCTCTCCCCCTCACTCCAAAACCCTCCAAAAGGTGGTCTGCTCGAATCTTAATTGTAAAAGGCTCCATCACCAAGGCAAAAAGTAGGGGGGAGAGAGGACAACCTTGTCTCACACCTCTCTTGATATAAAAAAAAGGAGTAAACGATCCATTTACCATCACTTTAGCTCTAGGATGTCTATAGAGGATCTTAATCCATCCAATGAATCCGGGTACAAAACTGAATCTCTCCAGTACTGCCCAGAGGAACCCCCACTCCACACTGTCAAATGCCTTGATGGCATCTAATGACAGTATGGAGCCCTGGCACCCCCGGGAGCCTGGACATTGGATATTAGCAAAAACTCTCTGAATGTTACTAGCTGAAGACCTGTTTGGCATAAAGCCGCACTGATCCTCATGTATTAAATTAGAAATTGAACAGTTAAAGGGAGCTCCTTTCCTGCCTCAGTCCCTAGCAGCACACATCACGTTGATACATAAACCACAAAAAGACCCCACTTTATGTTCCATCTATAGGCCAATATCATTATTAAATGTAGACGTTAAACTCTATGCAAAGATACTGGCTAATAGAATAAAACCTATGCTAAGTGGACTAATTCATCCTGATCAGACAGGCTTTGTCCCTGGCAGGGAAGGCAAAGATAATACTTATAAAATACTAGACTCCATTACCTTAACAAAACAAAAGAATCGCCCTTTAGTGCTGCTGGGGACTGACGCGGAAAAGGCATTTGACAGAGTTGCCTGGCCCTTTATTAGGAATATATTAACAAAATTTGGGTTCCCTCTTCAGTTCATAGAGGCCATTTTCTCTATGTACACTTCTCCTAGTGCCTATATACGAGTTAATGATACTCTGTCGACTGCAGTCAAAATTAATAACGGCACTAGACAGGGCTGCCCCCTGTCGCCAATATTATTTATCCTGACACTTGAACCATTACTTAAAAAAATCAGACAGTCACTTGAAATTAGAGGATTGATTTTTGGTGCACACGAATATAAACAAGCTGCATATGCAGATGACCTTCTGTTAATGATTTCAAACCCTAAACAAGCATTTCCAGTCATTCTTCATATTTTTGACTCTTTTGGATACTTATCCAATCATAAGATAAACCCAGCTAAATCCCAGGCCTTAGGAATTAATGTCCCTTCAGGAATCATAGGGAGTCTAAAACAAACTTTCCCTTTCACATGGACGACAGAGTCAGTTAGATTTTTAGGGATTGATATTACTCCTGACCACCATAAATTATATGATACTAATTATAAGCCTTTACTGAAAGAAATACCGGACATTCTGAATTCTTGGGCACCTTCCTTCATTTCATGGTTTGGACGTAAAAATATTTATAATTCATTAATAATCCCTAAGATAACCTATTTATTACAGGTCTTACCAATTCGGTTACCTGGACGCTTCTTTACACAGCTGTATAGAATAGGATCTAATTATATTTGGGGAGGAGTCAAGCCCAGAATATCGCATAAAATACTACAGCTCCCATCCACTAAAGGGGGGATCAATATGCCTTCTATTCCTAGACTATATAAATCAATACACCTAGCCAGGTTAGTAGATTGGGTGAGGAAACCATCTCATAAACTATGGGTTCCTTTAGAGGAAGCCCTGATTAAGATGCCTTTAAGACATATAGTGTTCTCAGACCCTCTGACTTTGTCAGATACAAAAATTGAGGAATCATTAGCAGAAGCAACAGTAAGAGTGTGGAAGGAACATACCATCAGGAAGTGCTCAGCAGAGTTTCCCTCGCCACTGATGAATGTGAGAGATGGCTTTAATCACACGGAGATTGGCTTCCGCTCTCTACCAGCCCCTATACAAGCCAGTAAAAAGCTGATATCAGAGATAATGGGAACAGACGGAACCTTTCCATCTTTGGAGGAGATGATATTAAATTTTCAAACCCCACATTTGAACGTTCTGCATTATGACTACATAAAATCAAAACTTAAAAGCATAGTCACAAAACCCTGAGACTCCCTAGACCTCTCCTGGTTTGAGAAATTACTCACACAAATTAACTCTCCGGTAAAATTACTGTCCAAAATAAATAGCAATTTACAAATAATTGATGCCCCAAAATCCTTGTACTACCTCCCGCAGCTGAAACATAAACTGAAATTCAACCCAGCAGTTGCCCTATTATCTCTTATGAAAGAGGGTCTCAGTTCAGACGAAAGAAGCTTGATTAGAACGATGTTAGCTTGTGCTAGGTTATTAATTGCCACCGGCTGGAAATCTGAATCTCCGCCGACCCTCCCTCAGTGGATTATTAAACTCAATGATGTAGCTAGGTTAGAGGAGCTCTCCTCCTGGGAATTTAGAAGCCATGGGAAATATAACCGTATATGGTCTGCCTGGCTTAACAAGAAGTAGTAGAACAGACTTTTTGGTATCCACAACATATACTTCTATATACTGGACTGATAGATAGTTGGAGCACTTTGGTTTTGTCATAGCGAGATTATTTCTCACTCCTGGAAAGTGCCTATACCTTACACATCTCTGGCCTCAACTTTCCCCATCCCTTTATTGCCCTTTCCTCCCTTCCCTGGTTACCTCTATATTTCTCAAATAGTACAGTTATCTTTATGACCTTTAGGGCCATTGTATACCACAGCTTAGGTTAACGGACTGATTTGCATATTATAGGCTTTCATACTCTTAGGTCTTGGGGCTAGTTATTCAAATCCAATGGGCCAATTTTCAAACTAAGTTTCGTAATGAAGAGATATCTGATAACAGTTGTAGATGTGATTTCGATGTTCATATATGTTACGACTTGTGAGCCCACTCTGCATATAACTGTACATGGCTCCATGTTTCTGAATGCGCCTCTGAAGAGGATGTTTACTGTATAGTTTATTTACTGTTTATAAAATCAATAAAAAGAATTAAAAAAGAAAAAAGAAATTGAACAGTTAAGCCTATTAGCCAAGATCTTCGCTTGAATCTTGGCATCATTATTTATCAGCGAGATAGGTCGGTAAGAACCAGGATTGCCTTTTCCATAGACAAAGGGAGTCGACCCTGCCTTTGAGCATACAAAAAAACAGTCTCTTTGCCCATTCTTCCTTATGTTTTTTATAAAATTCAATTAGTAGCCCGTCTGGTCCAGCTGCCTTCCCACTGGGCATATCCTGTATGGCATTCATTACTTCATCTAGTGTAATCATTTGTTCAAGTTGCTCCATTTGTTCTTTTCCTAATCTTGGGAAGTTGATACCCTGTAGGAAGGTTAATAACCTTTCCTCCTCTACTCTCTCCCGTGCACTATAGAGTCCAGCGTAGAAAACCTGAAAAATCTCTAATATCTTATCAGGGTCGCTGTAAACCGTATCTGATATATCCTTGATTGTCATAATATTAGGATTGGAGTCATTAATTTCCCCCTCCCCCTTCCCAATACTGTCTACTACTGGAAAATAACTCCAGATTCTGAGCTTTCTCGAGGAGATAGTTATTATAATTATCTACTGTCATCTGCTAGTCGCTTCAATACTTTTTCTAATATCCAATTGGTCACCCAATAGCGTGAGCCAGTACGGATTAATCCTATATCCCATCCCACAATTTAGCTTTACTGATACTTTCACTAAGATCGGTACATGGTCGGAAACGCATCTCGGCCCATATGTAACAACCACGCCCCTTTCAGAGTTTCACAATTACCAAAAGCCATGTCAATTCTAGAAAGAACACAATGTGTCTTATTATAACACGTGTACAACCTCTCTGATGGATTTTGGACTCTCCATACATCCCACCACCCAAATTCCTTTACGATATTCTCAAGAGGACTCTTCACCATAAATTGTTTCCTATATTCCCTTAGTCTATCCATGCGCTCATCCATTACCATATTAAAATCCCCTAATAAATATAATGGAATATCTCCCTTATCAGTCAAGAAATCCTGTAATATATACAAGACCTCTGAAAAAAAAGGAGGAGGTATGTATACACATGCTATGACGCACAATACTCCATCAAGGATCCCATGCAAAAATATATAGCGACCCTCCTTATCAATTTTTAAGATTTTAACCGTACAGGATATTTTACTATGTATGAGCAAACTCACCCCTCTTGAATAATTACTATACATAGAATGGTATTGATATGCTATCCACCGTCTATTAAATATCCCCAATTTATCCTTCATAATATGAGTCTCTAGGAGACATATAACAGCCGGGAGATATCTACCAATTATCCTAAAAATGGCAAATTTCTTCATTTTATCCCCAAAACCTCTGATATTCCAAGTTAGTATGTTCATAACAAATCAAACACAAAAAAATAAAAAATAAAAAAGGAAAAAAAAAACTAAATCCCCCGAACTGCCCCACAGCTGACCCCTTCTTGGCATGAAGATTCTTCAAGTGAAGTTTCCCCATTACCCTAACACCATGTGTGGACTCCATCCACCGGGGAAACCAAATATATGAATAAAAAATTATGCGCCTTGTGCGCCAGGTTATACAATAACATTAATACAAAGGGATATCTCAGCTTAAATGTCAACCTCAACCCAGATGTTAACCTCCTAGAGACTCCAACCAACAACTAATTTCCTGTGGAGAAAAAAAGAGAATCTTTTCTTGATATATTATTCTCATCTTTACAGGGTATTGTAAAGAATAAACAATCCCAGCTTGACGAAGCTGCTTCTTTATTTCAATAAACTTTTCCCTTTCCTGCTGTGTAGACCTTGAATAATCTGGGAAGATAACCACTCTGGATCCGTTAAGCTCTAGAGTCTTCAGTTCTCTCATTTTATGGATAATGACGTCCCTATCTCTATATGACAATACTCTGGCAATTATAGTACGTGGATTATTGCCTGGTATATTTCTGGAAGGTATCCTATGAGCTCTCTCGACCATAAAAACCTTGGTCAGATTTTCTTGACCTACAACTCTAATCAACCAATCCTGTATGAACTTAGTATAATCCACACCTTCTGTTTTCTCCGGTATACCTATTATTCTAATATTAGAACGCCTATCCCTATCTTCCATGTCTGCAATTTTCTTTGTTAGAGAATTATTGTCAGTCATCAAGGTCTCCATCTTCTTGTTAATATTTGTTAGTTGGTCTTCTAAGTGACTGATACGTTGCTCCGGTTCCGTCACTCTCTCTTTTACCTTCTTATGATTATCTCTGATTATCTGTATGTCCATTTTTAATTCTCCTATCTGTGATGTTAGTGCCTCCAAAGTCAGGTTAGTTTTATTAACAGCAATTAGAATGTCAGTTAGTGTCGGTGTTTCAGGCCCAGTAGACGCACCTTGTAATTCATTAGTAACTGTATCCGCCTTATCCACCTTGTCGGATTTATCAGTGCCAATGTTATCCCCTTTGTTCTGTATATTAGCCCTTGTATTTTTACCCCCCCCCTGAACTGGGGCTTTGCAAATACGTCTCCATTTTATTATCTTTCATGTCCACTTTGGCACGATCTGAAGATTGTTTCGGTGAACTAAGGCCAGTAGAGCGTCTCTGCTCCACCATCTTATCTCCTGCCTTGCCTTTCTCCCTTCTTGCCATTTTTTTCTCTTTCTCTTTTCATTTCCTTCCTTCTTTTCTTTTCCTTTCCTTTTTTTTCCTTCCTTCCCCTCCTCTCACCTTCCTTCCCCCTTTTTTCCTTCTCCCCTTCCCTCCTCAAGTTTTCTTTCTTCCTCTTTCACACCATCACTCCTCCTTTTACTCCTTACTCCGTCCAGCCGCTCAATTTTCTAATACGGAGAAAACTATGCTAGGCCGTTACAGCCCCTGTCTATTAATCTCACAGTCCCGAGAAATATAGTTAATAATCAGTCCAGTTCATATAATATTATAGTATAGTAGTATTAGTAGTAATGATGTTAGTGTTGAAGTCCAGGAGTCGGTGTGTATAACAAATTGCGTTAAGAGGCTATGGAGAGGGGTAAAACTAGCAAGCTATTGAGAGGAGGGTATAGAACTATGGAGATATAGGCAGATCACCAAGTCTTGTTCAGCATGCAGGGCGAACATACAGTGCCTTGCGAAAGTATTCGGCCCCCTGGAACTTTTCAACCTTTTGCCACATTTCAGGCTTCAAACAAAAAGATATAACATTTTACATTTTTGGTGAAGACTCAACAACAAGTGGGTCACAATTGTGAAGTGGAACGAAATTTATTGGATCATTTAAACTTTTTTTGTAATAATAAAACTGAAAAGTGGGGCGTGCAAAATTATTCAGCCCCCTTGCATTAATACTTTGTTGAGCCACCTTTTGCTGCGATTACAGCTTCAAGTCGCTTGGGGTATGTCTCTATCAGTTTTGCACATCTAGAGTCTAAAATTCTTATCCCATTCTTCCTTGCAAAACAGCTTGAGCTCTTTGAGGTTGGATGGAGAGCATTTGTGAACAGCAGTTTTAAGCTCGGCCCATTTACTTTCAGTTCAGAAAACTCACTCCAGAAGTTCATTGAGGATCTCTGAATGATCCAATGTTGTCCTAAATGAATGATGAAGATAAATAGAATCCACCTGTGTGTAATCAAGTCTCCGTATAAATGCACCTGCTCTGTGATAGTCTCAGGGTTCTGTTTAAAGCACAGACAGCATCATGAAGACCAAGGAACACACCAGGCAGGTCCGTGATACTGTTGTGGAGAAGTTTAAAGCCAGATTTGTATACCAAAAGATTTCCCAAGCTTTAAACATCCCAAGGAGCACTGTGCAAGCCATCATATTGAAATGGAAGGAGTATCAGACCAATGCAAATCTACCAAGACCCGGCCGTCCCTCTAAACTTTCATCTTAAACAAGGAGAAGACTGATCAGAGATGCAGCCAAGAGGCCCATGATCACTTTGGATGAACTGCAGAAATCTACAGCTGAGGTGGGAGAGTCTGTTCATAGGACAACAATCAGTCGAACACTTCACAAATCTGGCCTTTATGGAAGAGTGGCAAGAAGAAAGCCATTTCTCAAAGATATCCATAAAAAGTCTTGTTTACAGTTTGCCACAAGCCACATGGGAGACACACCAAACATGTGGAAGAAGGTGCTCTGGTCAGATGAAACCAAAATCGAACTTTTTGGAAACAATGCAAAACAATATGTTTGGCGTAAAAGCAACACAGCTCATCACCCTGAACACATCATCCCCACTGTCAAACATGGTTGCTGGCAGCATCATGGTTTGGTCCTGCTTTTCATCAGCAGGGACAGGGAAGATGGTTAAAATTGATGGGAAGATGGATGGAGCCAAATACAGGACCATTCTGGATGAAAACCTGTTGGAGTCTGCAAAAGACCTGAGACTAGGACGGAGATTTATCTTCCAACAAGACAATGATCCCAAACATAAAGCAAAATCTACAATGGAATGGTTCAAAAATAAAGGTATCCAGGTCTTAGAATGGCCAAGTCAAAGTCCAGACCTGAATCCAGTTGAGAATATGTGGAAAGAGCTGAAAACTGCTGTTCACAAACGTTCTCCATCCAACCTCAAAGAGCTCAAGCTGTTTTGCAAGGAAGAATGGGCAAGAATTTCAGTCTCTAAATGTGCAAAACTGATAGAGACATACCCCAAGCAACTTGCAGCTGTAATTGCAGCAAAAGGTGGCGCAACAAAGTATTAATGCAATGAGGCCGAATAATTTTGTACACCCCACTTTTCAGTTTTATTATTACAAAAAAAGTTTAAATGATCCAATAAATTTCGTTCCACTTCACAATTGTGACCCACTTGATGTTGATTCTTCACCAAAAATTTAAAATGTTATATCTTTTTGCTTGAAGCCTGAAATGTGGCAAAAGGTTGAAAAGTTCCAGGGGTCCAAATACTTTCGCAAGGCACTGTATAAATTATATGGTCCTACAAGGGCTTCGATCCTTACAAAACTGTTAGCGATCAGGTGGAGCAGCTCATCAGTCCTGAACACAGCGGGCAGACAGCGCATTCGCACATAACAGAACTCCCATTCCACACGACATCCGCCATCCAGAGACAGAGCAAATGCTGAGGAGATGCCAAGACCTCTTCCTCGTCCCAGCGCGGAGTTCCAACCCGGTGCAGTTACCTCTGACCACCGCTCCCATAACCCAGGAGCAGTACAGGAGACAATCCACTGGGACGCACAGGATCAGAGGGAGATACGGCGAGACTCATGCCGGCTAAGCGATCCCCGAACAGCGTTGACACACGCACATCGAGCTCACCGTCCTCCTGGTGGGCGGAGAATCGCACGGCGTAGTACGTCACGTCGTCATCCCACCTCCCGGAAATCTGTTTACTACACTTACTTTATGACAAATCTCCTATCCAAGTTAAAAGACTAACTAGGCATCTACTAGCAGCTGCCAGGATATTAATCCCTACTTTTTGGAAATCAAATACCCCCCCAACTCTCAAACATTGACAGGAGAGGGTTGACTCCATTTACCGCATAGAAGAATTAGCTAGCTGGGAAACCAAAACACACTCCTCTTTTCTTGCCACCTGGCTTCCATGGGCGAAATACAGGAATTTCCCAAAATCTGATATATAACTTCCTCCTACCAGAAATTAATCCAAACTCATAAATATTTTTCCTCTTACATTCGCTTCAATACAGTTTTTATCTTCTAAACCTTATATACCTTTATACATGCTTGCTGCTTACAGGAAATGTGCGCTAAATTCATACCCTTCCCCCCTTTTTTCCCTTCTCTTCCCTCCACCCTCCCTCCATTATTTGTAATGTTAAGATACAGGATATTCTTTTGCAAGTCGGTCAACCTGGCACATATGACTAGACTCAATTTAGGACCCAAATATATTCTCTTATCTCTATTGGAGTTATATACACCTTTGTAACAGCAAACTTTGATTGTAATTGTAACCTCACAACCTGTTATTACCAAGGCAGTGTATATTTGTCAATTATTGTTTATTCTGTACATTTGTAAGGAACCTTTGCTGTGTTTAACCCATATAAAATAATACAAAGAATTTGAAAACAAAAGAATAAGGTTGTGCTCACATTAGGAAGTTGTGATCAGTCACAACTACTAAATAAGCTTGTATGATGGTACCAACATGGATGAAGAGGCTTGCTAGCTGGGCAGAGTCCACCAGGTCCGAATGGTCAGTCACACTGTCCAGAGGTAGAATTGGCAATTAAGTAATTTGAAAAATGACTTGAAACCAGCGCTTCCTCCTTGTATTATTCCTCCTGTAGCATCTTCCTTCAATGGGATTGCCAATCAGAGCAGCAGATCACAGTCACCTAGTTTTAATTTCTGGCTTTGTTTGGCATTCTCAGTCATACTGCTACATTTTGCTGGGTCAGGCTGCTCCATGGACTGCTGGAGGAAGATGCTACAGGAGGAATAATACAAGGAAGAAGCTCTGGTTGCAAGTCCTCTTTCAAATTACTTCATAGGGAAAGGCAGGGAAAACTTTCAGCCAGTGAGTGAGAAGTGAGGAGCTGAGGCTGGGTGTGCCTCCTAGCACAGCTGCTGCAGAACCTCAAAATCATTTATCTATTTTTTTATGTTTTTGTGGGGGGGGAGCTAAAATCTGCATAACATGTCTTTTACCATCCAGCAGAGAGATAGCATTTGAAATCTCAGTGAAAAAACCTGAAATACTAGAAAATAATTTGTGTCAAGGCATGTACAGGTAGTTATTTTTTCTGTTTTGCAAGATATAGCAATACAAATGGGCAACATAGCAATACTAGTGTGTCTAACAATACAGATGGCAGTGTTTTAAAGTGAAAACATGAAATACTAGCCTGAAATCTGTGCCAGGGCATCTTCAGACAGTTCAAGTGTTGGTGTGTGTGTGTGTGTGGTGGAGGTGAATTTTCATAATAGATTGTCAACTTGTGTTTTACA
The DNA here is from genome assembly GCA_900303285.1 of Rhinella marina. NCBI lineage: Eukaryota > Metazoa > Chordata > Amphibia > Anura > Bufonidae > Rhinella > Rhinella marina. The sequence continues at coordinate 13,798 of ONZH01008592.1, read as the reverse complement.
ACTCCGAAGTTTTTTTTCTGAATTTGCATATTTTAACACACAGACGACATTAGGCTCAAAGATGTTAGCAGTTTGATATTGCATTATTTCCAATGTCAATTTTCAGTAGAAGTGTCTTCAGTGTATTTGTGGAAAGGGAAGGACATTTTATTGCTCCTCTTTGTCTTTAACCACTTCCCGACCGCCCATTGACTATAAACGTCCGGGAAGTGGTTAAGTATCTCTGAATGGACGTTTCTAAACGTCCATTCAGAGATAGCAGCTGCACACTAGAGGCCCTTTTAGACGGGCCGATATTCTCCCTGAACGAGCGCCGATCAGCGACATCGGCGCTCGTTCAGGGAGCCTTTACACGGCCCGATGAATCGAGCGCCGGGCCGCACGAGTGATCGCTGTATCGCTTGTGCGGCCTGGAAGCTCCATGCTGTCAGGCGCACATCGCCTGTTTACACAGGGCGATGTGCGCCCGACAGATCGGATCTTTTGGTTTTTACAAAAGATCCAATCAGCCGACGAACGAGCGTTTTGCTCGTTCGTCGGCTGATTAGGGCCACTTTTACACGGGCCGATTATCGGCACTAGCGTTCCTAGGAACGAATTTTCGGCCGATAATCGGCCCGTGTAAAAGGACCTTAATCGTGCAGCTGCACAGCAGGGTACCTGTTGTCAGTGACAGCTGGGTACCCCATAGAGAAGGCAGGAACCATTTCCAGGAGTCCCTGCCTTCTAGATCGCTGTATACACACTCTCCCAGTTACAGGAGAAATCAATAGTGTAAAAAAAAAAAAGTAAAGTTAAATGTCCCCTAGAGGTTTTATATGACCTTATGTGGGACACAAAGTGTAAAATAAAAAAAAAAATAAAAAAAATAAAGAGTATCATAAAAAAAGTTTCACATATAAAAAAATAATTTCCCCCCAAATATGTAATTAAAAAATTGTTACAAATAAAAATAAATAAATAAAATAGACATATTTGGTATCACCGTGTCCGCAACGACCGTCTCTATAAAAATATCACATGATATACCCCATCAGTTAAACGCCGTAAAAAATAAAATAAATAAACATTACGCCAAAACAGATTTTTTTATTACCACACCTCTCAAAAAACATATCAATCAAAAAGTCATATGTATCCCAAAATGGTAGCAATAAAAACGTCACCTCATCCTGCAAAAACTGAGCCCCCACACAAGATCATAGCCAGAAAAATGAAAAAATATGGCTCTTAAAAAATTGCAACACAAAAACATGATTTTTTTTCCTAAAAATGCTCTTATTGTGTAAAACATAAAAAAAACCCATCAAGTGAACGGTGTAAAAAACAATATAGAAAAATGCCCCTAAACTGCTTTTTGTTGTGACTTAACCTCCCAAAAATGAGAATAAAAAGTGATCAGAAAGCCGGATGGTTCCAAAATGGTTCCAATAAAAAGCACAGCTTGTCCTCAAAAAATAAGCCCTCAAGCAACTCAGTCCACAAAAAAATTGAAAAGTTATTGCTCTTAAAAACCATAACAGAAAATTCCATGTTAGAAAATGCAGATGCTGCTCCTCCCCTTCTGAGCACTGGCGTATTCCCAAATAACAGTTTACAACCACATGTGGGGTGTTTCTGCAAACTGCAGAATCGGGGTAATAAATATTGAGTTTTGTTTTGTTGTTAACCCTTGATGTGTTATAGGAAAAAATTGATTAAAATGGAAAATCTGCAAAAACAGTGACATTTTTAAATTTCACATCTTTTTTTGCTTTAATTCCTGTGTAATACTTAAAGGGTTAATAACATTTCTAAAACCAGTTTTGAATAGTTTGAGGGGTGCAGTTTCTAAAATGAGGTCATTAATGGGTGGTTTCTATTATGTAAGCCCACAAAGCGACTTCAGAACTGAACTGGTCTTTAAAAAAGTTGATTTTGCAAATTTTCAAAAATTACTTCTAAAATTCTAAACCTTCTAACGTCCTAAAAAAATAAAATTACACTACCAAAATGATGATTAATGAGTATTTTATGGGGTATCACTATCTGTCTTAAAAGCAGAGAGATTCAAATTTAGAAAACTGTGAATTTTTTCAAATTTTTGTTAACTTTTGGATTTTTTTAATAAAAAAAGGTAAAACATATCGACTCAAATTTACCACTGTCATGAAGTACAACGTGTCACGAGAAAACAATCTCAGAATGGCTTGGATAAGTAAAAGCGTTCCAAAGTTATTACCACGTAAAGCGACATGTCAGATTTGCAAAATTAGGCCTGGTCAGGAAGGGGGTAAATGGCCCAGTCTTGAAGTGGTTATATATTCCAGAAAACAGACTTGCAAACCATTCAATACTTTGTGTGAATATGAACATTAGGCCCAGAAATATGGATGGGTTCCAAATAAATGATCCAAGGCCAGACATTTTCTCCCAGAGCCAGAATGGTAGCAGCAGCACCAGTAATCTGGCCAGAAGTAGTAGCAGTAGTTGTAATATATCATGTATAATAATATATCACAGTCTGATAAAAGTGATATGCAGGGAGAGGACTCTGATGATGATTGTGTGTTGGACGGGACCTGAGAGCCAGATCGTGATGCTAAGAAGGCGGCAACATCAGAGGATGAGGGTGGTGGCAGTGGCAGCAATAAAGAGCGAAGACAACATATCTCCCAAAGAACTGAGAACTTCCGCTGACACTGTTGGAGCATTAGGCCCAAAACGTGCCATAACTAAGCCAAGCTCAGCTGCTCTGTGCTAGTATCCACATCACAGCTCTATTGATGCACATGAAGCAACCCGTGAGCAAACAAAGATGGCAGCCAGATAGCTACTGAAACAAGTTTCCTCCTTCTCCCGGTCTCCCTTGCTGCAGCCAGGCCGCATCCACAAGCAGTATGGTGTCATTCCCATGGCCATCCTTACTTTCTGCCGATCAGACTCCTTCTCCTCCTCGCCAGCCATCGATAACGGAATGCGTAGCCAGGAAACAACTCTACACACACAGCAATACGTTTGTGCACAGGCTTAATTTACACCTGAACAACTTGCTGGGGTGAAATAGCTGTTGTCCTATTTAGTAGAGTCTACTGCTTTTAAGGAGCTGATGTCGTGTTCTCAGTCTTGCAAAAAGATACCTAGCTGGCATTATTTCTCCCAAAAAGCCATCCCTGCCTTGTACTCTCACATGGTGAAAAATGCGATTGTCAGTGCACGCCATGGTAGACACATGGAGCAGCTGGTATGGGCAGGGACAGTACATATCTTTCTCAGCCTACTGTGAATGTTTTTTGCAGTAGTGGCAAGGCAGCAACCCAGCAACAAGCCAGGACCTTTTGACCCCTCACAACTGTGTTACTCCCATTCTCCCTCCTGCCTATATCACATGTGTCAAGTCAAGTGTTGCCATGCCATTTGGAGCTGATTGGCATGGGAAAGAGTGCCAACACAGTTGCTAAAGTACATCAAGCAAAAGACATCCCACTGGCTGTCACCCCACAAACAACTGTGAAGGGTGGGGGGAAATAACACATGCTTCGAGCATGGCACACATTATTAACCTAGTTATTCAATACTTTTTAAAAAAGTACACTGGATTGTGCAAAGTGCCAGCAATAGGACATTGTCCACACATTTCACCCATTCTTACATGGTGAGGAATGGTGTCCTGTACTTAGACCGACATAACGGCCGTTACACCCCTTAATGTACCCAACTGGCTGAAATTGAACATTGCACATGCTAGTGCATCTGTACGAGCAGCGGAAAGTTGTGAACAATTTTTTCATGCACCAGACTGCCTCAGCAGGGAGTTGGGTTTGCTGTCAGAATGCAACATGCTTGCTTGCTTAGACACTGACAGGAATATCATTGACATCAAACAGTCTGATGATTACTGGATAGACCCTCACTATAAAGGCAAAAAGGGAAAATGTCTTCCTCCCTCTGAAAGGGAGGCCACATTATGTTATTACCAGGAAACACTATGCACACAGCTTTTTTGGATGCTTGGTCCCCCAACAATCTACTTTTTTCCCATAACACTGGGTGTATTTAAACACACGATAAGGGACAATTTTGGAAGCTTTGGAATATGAATATGAAAAAGCCTAACACATGTGATGGCGCTGTGTGTTTTAAACACACTGTTTGTTAACGCTGTCAACCATGTATTTACCCATAGCTATAAATGTCGATGTCAATCAGACATGATTTACTATTGCTGTCTTTGTGTTGAGGAGCTTAGGAAGGGGGAGGAGACAGGGAAACGAAAAATAGTAACAAAACATAGTAACATAGTTTATAAGGCCGAAAAAAGACATCTGTCCATCCAGTTCAGCCTGTTATCCTGCAAGTTGATCCAGAGGAAGGCAATTTTGATGCAACTCATTATCTTATTGGCCTTGGCAGCAGCTGTCTGACACTGGTTTCTGCAGCTTAGTTTGCTGTTTACTAAAATTCCTAGGTCATTTTCCATGTCAGAGTTACCCAGTGTTTTACCATTTAGTATGTACTGGTGACTTGCATTATTCCTTCCCATATGTTTAACCTTACATTTGTCAGTGTTAAACCTCATCTGCCACACCGTGTCCCTTCCGACCCTGGTAGTGCCAGGCTGCTGCTGCTGGTTGTATCTGGCTGGAGAAGGAAAAAAGGGGGGACCCCACGCCATTTTTTAAAATTATTTAATTATTTTTTTTTTAAAAATGGCGTGGGGTCCCCCCTTTTTTCCTTCTCCAGCCAGATACAGCCAGCAGCAGCAGCCTGGCACTACCAGGGTGGGAAGGGACATGGTTATTGGCCCTTCCCAGCCTAACAGCAACAGCCTGCTGGTGCCCCAGAACCGGACCCTCAATTTAGAAGGTCCGGTCCTGCGGATACCCAGCTCTTCCCGACACCCCTGGTGGCGGTGGGTGCCGAGGTAATAGATGTTGGGGTTAGTGCTGGCCATACCAGCTAGCACTAAGCCCAGTATTAGTAATCAGGGCCTTCTGTAGATATCCGTGATTACTAAAACTGCAGTGTTGTAAGAAAAAAAATACACACACACTTATAAAATATTTTATTGAAATAAATACTCCCCCAGACCCCTGTTTGACCATTTTATTTAAAAAATAAAAAAGCTGGTCCGACGTAATCCAACGAATTCGAAGTAGTCCTCTGCATTCATGATCCTGAAAAATAGAAAACAAACAAACAAACAAACACAAACCACTTACCTCCTCCTCAGGCTTCTTCTTCTCAGCAGCGGAGCCTCTTCATTACATTGCGCCCTCTGCTGGTGAATGAAAAAAAATTACACCTTAAATTCTTCAATGAAAAAAAAAAAAACGTGATAGGTGACGGATCCGTCATGAACTCTATTGAAAGTCAATGGAGGACGGATCCGTTTACTATTGTGTCACACCAAACAGATCCGTCCTCCATTGACTTTCAATGGAGTTCATGACGGATCCGTCATGACCCCAATGCAAGTCAATGGGGACGGATCCGTTTACTATTGTGTCACACCAAACGGATCCATCCCCATTGACTTGCATTGGGGTCATGACAGATCCGTCTTGGTGCGGGGAGGGGACTTGAGCATTGCACTCGAGTACACTCAGTGTTCGGCCGAACACCGAGCGGACCCGAGCGTAGGCATGCTCGGCCGAACAGCGAGTTTGGCCAAGCATGCTCGCTCAACACTAATGGGGAATGTTAAGTAATAAATATTTTATGAGGTATCAATTTCTGTTTCAAAAGAAGAGAAATTGAAATTTTGAAAATTGCGAATTTTTTTAAATGTTTGGTAAATTTAGGATTTTTTCATAAATAAAGATGAAATATATTGACTCAAATTTTTGACCGTCATGAAGTACAATGTGTCATGAGAAAACATTCTCAGAATGGCTTGGATAAGTAAGAGTGTTCCAAAGTTATTAACACATAAAGTGACATGTCAAATTTGCAAAAAATGCCCTGGGCAGGAGGACGAAAACTGGCCTGCGGTAGATCCATCCTAATAGAGTTCTATGGGTAGAAATAATGTTCCACTATGTAAGAGGGGAAAAAAAAGTCCGGTTGTGTAGCACTTCTTCTTTTTTTTTTTTTTTTTTTTTTTAAGCAAGAGTTTAGGTTTCCTTCATATTGGATTTGGACATAAATCACTGAATATCACTTTTTTAACCTTCATTGTCTTAAATGGTGGAAATTTGGACCTTAATTGGGTATTCTGGTATTTGGAGGAGAACATTGAAATTAGGCTGCAGGGCAACTGTTAAAAGAGCAACAGTACAACACTAATATACTACATTCTAAACATGTATATATGGCGGAGGCAGTGCCCCCTTGTCTTTACAGGGAATTTTACATGAAACAGTTTTTCACCATATTTTTTGTATGGCCCATTTCAAAAGTGAGTATACCCCTTATATTTTTGTAAATGTTTTATTATATCTTTTCATGGGACAACACTGAAGATATGACACTTAGACAAAATGTAAAGTAGTCAGTGTACAGCTTGTATAACAGTATAAATTGAGTGTGCCCTCAAAATAACCCAACACACAGCCATTAATGTCTAAACTGCTGGCAACAAAAGTGAGTACACCCCTAAGTGAAAATGGCCAAATTGTGCCCAAAGTGTCAATGTAGCTCCTCACAGCCGGCAGCAATCATGTAGCCCCAAACCATGACACCCCCACCACCATGCTTGACTGTAGGCAAGACACACTTGTCTTAGTACTGGTCACCTGGTTGCCGCCACACACACTTGACACCTTCTGAACCAAATAACTTTATATTGGTCTCATCAGACCACAGGACATGGTTCCAGTAATCTATGCCCTTATTCTGCTTGTCTTCAGCAAACTGTTTATGGGCTTTCCTGTGTATCATCTTTAGAAGAGGCTTCCTTCTGGGATGACAGCCATGCAGACCAATTTGATGCAGTGTGCGGCATATGGTCTGAGCCATAACAGGCTGACCTCCCACCCCTTTAACCATTGCAACAATGCTAGCAGCACTCATACATCTGTTCTGAGTGGAACCTGTCTTTTTAAAGTGCTCTGTGGTCTTGCCCACCGTGCTGTCGCTCAGTTTCAGGGTGTTGACAATCTTCTTATAGCCTAGGCCATCTTCATGTAGAGCAACTATTCTTTTTCTCAGATGCTCTAAGAGTTATTTGCCATGAGGTGCCATGTTGAACTTCCAGTGACCAGTATGAGAGAATGTGAGAGCAATAACACCAAATTTAACACACCCGCTCCCCATTCACACCTGAGACCTTTTAACACAAACAAGTTGCATGACACCAGTGAGGGAAAATGGATAATTAAACACAATTTGGCCTTTTTTTTTTTTACTTAGGAGTGTTTAGACATCAACCCCTTGACGCATTTGGACGTAACTGTACGTCCAAATCGCAAGTAATTTACTATAAAGTGTCACAGCCCCGGATTCTCCGCTCTCCCGGAGAGCAGAGCCACCGGGGCTGCCGGCAAGGGACCAATCAGAGTGGTCCCTTGCCGGCAAGCGCTCCGATTTGTTAGTCTCTGCAGACTAACCAATTGGTGCGCTCCATATAGAAAAAAAGCCGGTTTCAGGCTGTGATCTCCATGCTGGAGATCACAACCTGAAAACCGGCAAGAACGTAGTACCCCCAGGGGTAAGTGAGTTCCCCCATGCCTCCTTTGCCCCCCCCATGTGGCCATTGCTCCCCCCATTGCCTCCTGCTGCCCCCCTGCCTCCCGATCCTCTGTGGCTGCAATGATGGCAGCGGCTTACGATCGGAGCCGCTGCCATCTGCAGAGAGTGTGAGCTGTAATTACAGCTCACACTCTGCTGCTACTGCTGAAATCGGTGCTGGCACCAATTTCAGCTGTTAACCCCATAGATGCCGCGGTAGGTAGCCGCCCGTGTCATCCATGGGGATGAGAGGGAGCTCCCTCTCTCTGTCATCAGGCCGCAGTTGCTGCAATGGCAGCGGCCCGAAGGTTACCATGGCAACCGGACGCCTTACAAAAGCGTCCTGGTTGCCATGTACCTAAGGCTGATTAGGGTCTGAACAGCCTTAGTGTAAGTACAGCACTGATACAGTGCATTGCAATAGACGACTATTGCAGTGCACTGTATAGCCATCAAGCCCACTGGATCTTCAAGATCCAAATGGGTCTTGATAAATAAAAAAAGTGTAAAAAGAAAGTTAAAAAAGTGTAAAAAAAAAAAAAGTAAAAAAAATAAAATTAAAAAAGTTCCAAATAAAAAAAAAACACCTTTTTCCCCAAATGAAATAAAAAAAATAGTTAAAAAAAGGGAAAAAAAGAAAAGTCCACATATTAGGTATCGCCGAGTCCATATCAACCGGCTCTATAAAAGTATCTCATGATCCACCCAGCTGGGTGAACCCAGAATTTTTATTTTTTTTTAAACTATGCCAAAACAGCCATTTTTTTGTCACCTGACCTCACAAAAAGTGTAATAGCAGGCGATCAAAAAGGCGTATTTACCCCAAAATGGTACCAATCAAATCATCATCACGTCCCACAAAAAATGAGACCCTACCTAAGACAGTTGCCCAAAAAATAAAAAAAATATGGCTCTCAGGAAATGGCAACATAAAAAAAAGATTTTATACTGTTCAAAAATGCATCTAATGCGTAAAACTGAAAAAAAAAAAAAAAACTATACACATATTGGGTATCGCCGTGTCCGTAACAACCTGCTCTATAAAAATATCACATTATATTTCCCCTCAGGTGAATGCTGTAAAAAAAAAACAAAAAAAAAACCTTCACCTTGACTCACAAAAAGTGTAATACCAAGCGCTCAAAAAGTCTTATGTACCCCAAAATGGTACCAATGTAAACGTCATCTCATCCCGCAAAAAATGAGCCCCCACATAAGACAATAACTCAAAAAAATAAAAATCAATGGCTCCCGCAAACCAATCCATCAAAATCTGTTCTGCAAAATCCATATGGCGCTCCATCTGTTCTGAGTCCTGCCATGTGCCTCCATAGCAGTTTACCACCACATATGTTTCCGTATTCAGGAGAAAATGGGGAACAAATTATGGGGTGTTTTTCTCCTGTTACCCCTTGTGAAAATGAAAAATATTTGGGGCTAAAGCAACATTTTATTTGAAGAAATGAAACTTTTTATTTTCACAGCCAAGTGTTTCCAAATTCCGTAAAACGCTTAGGGGGTCAAAGTGGTCAGTACCCCCCTTAATATATTCTTTGAAGGATGTAGTTTCCAAAATGGGGTCACTTTTTGAGGGTTTCCACTGTAGGGGTACGTCAGGGTCTCTCAATTACAAAATGGTGTCTAAAAACCATTCTAGCAAAATCTACCTCCAAAATCTGTATGGCGCTCCTTTACTTCAGACCACTGCCACAAACCAATAGAGATGTTTACCACCACATATGGGGTATTTCTGTAAACTGCAGAATCAGAGTAATGTATATTGAGGTTTAGTTTGATGTTAACCCTTGATGTGTTGCAAGAAAAAAATTGCTTAATATGAAAAATCTGCTAAAAAAATAAAATTTTTAAATTTCGTCTCCATTTTCCTTTAATTCTTGTGGAACACCTAAAGGGTTAACAAAGTTTGTAACATCCATTTTGAATAATTTGAGGGGTGTAGTTTCTAAAATGGGGTGATTTATGGGTGGTTTCCATTATGTAAGCTGCTCAAAATCCCTTTATAACTGAACTGGTGCTTAAAAAAATGGTTTTGGAAATTTTGTTGAAAATTTGAAAAATGGCTTCTAAACATCTAAGCCTTCTAACGTCCTAAAAAAGTAAAATGACATTTACAAAATGATGCCTATATAAAGTAGCCATATGGGGAATAATGACTGATAACTATTTTATGAGCGATTACTATCTGTCTTAAAAGAAGAGAAATTCAAATTTAGAAAAATGTGATTTTTTCCAAATTTTTGGTAAATTTGGGAATTTTCTTTAAATAAAGGAGAAATATATTGACTCAAATTTACCACTATCATGAAGTACAATGTGTCAAGAGAAAACAATCTCAGAATGGCTTGGATTAGTAAAAGCGTCCCAAAGTTATTACCACATAAAGTGACGCATGTCAGAGTTAAAAAATTTGGCTCGGTCCTTAAGGCCAAAACAACACTGACTACTGTACATTGTATCAAAGTGTAATACCTTCGGTGCTGCCCTATGAAAAGAGAGAATGAAATGTTTACACAAAGGTGAGGGGTGTACTCATTTTTGTGAGATACTATATTTGTATAGGTTAATCATGTCTTCCCTTAAACATCTCCTCTTAAAACTGAATACATTGAATTATTTGAATATTTCCCCATACATGTGCATAGATCTTCCATACCCCTTATCAGTTTGGGTGCTCTCCTTTGTACTTTTGGGGTTCAAATATTTTATTAAGTAAGGGCATATAAAAGTACAATACAGACAATTGGAATGATGTAAGTCATTATCACAGTATGACAAAGTAATATAACATTTATCCATCATATCAATATCGCTGCCCAACATAGTGAAAAAAAAAACTGTTTTATATAGAAAACAGTTTTTCTAGAGAAAAACAACATACAGGGAAAGAGAGAGGGGAAGGAAAGGGTATTTGTCTTCCTTATGTACCGTGACATCAACATGTAAAGATTTACACAAAAGATCAGATTCGAAACTCAGTTTGGGCCAGCCAATTACGAAAAGCTGCAGTATCTTTAAATATAGAAGCCAGGGTGACCAAGTCTAAATGTACCGGTCGTCAGCACCCTCATCTTCTGCGGAGAGCTCTTCCATTCTACGAATCAACTCAAATGTCTCTAGCCATTCTCTTAGGGAAGGGGTTTCAGTGGATTTCCATTATCTAGGCACAACCAGGCGAGCAGCCTGCAACCTAAGAAGGCCCTTTTTTAGAATAGAAATGAAGCCTGGAAGAATAGACAACACAGCCCTCAAGGGACCATTGGGAATTACAGCCATTCACCTGGTTGTACAGATCGTTCAGGGCTCTCCAGAAGGGAATTACCCCATCGCATTGCCACCAAATATAAGACATATTTCCCACCTCTTTACCACAACGCCAGCACAAGTCCGAGCATGAGGGGTAAAATGAGTGCAGGAGTGCTGGGGTTCTATACCATCTGGATAGAATCTTAAAATTCTTCTCCTGGAGTCCACAGCTAATGGACGACTTGTGAGATAAGGTAAAGGCCTTTTCCCACTGTTCTGGAGAGAAAGATCTCCCCAACTCCCTCTCCCATGCTGCCTTATAAGGTAGGGAAGACGGGGTACCTCTGTTCCCCTGGAGCAGCCCATAGACCAGAGACACCTGATGTGAAGGGGGAGAAGATTGGAGGCATATTGGATTCGAAAGGAGTGAGATCCCTAGCCAAGGTCGGGAGAGGACCTAAGGAAGATAAAGAACTTTTGAGTCTGGCATACTGGAGTACTGCTCCACTGATATTTCCCTCTGCGAATGAGTCAAGGTGGCGTACGAATGAATTTCAGAACAGATGATGTATACGGGGGTTGTCCTCCTTACGCAGATCTAGCAATGACCTCCGATCTACTCCAAGAGGGAATGCTGGGTTGTCAAACACAGGGGTCATAGGTCCTGGGCAGGTAGTGATACCCAAGGACGTCTCATACTTATCCCAAACCTGCAGCACACCCTTCGTCAGTAGAGGGAGGGATGAGGGTCTATCGTATCATATCGAATCTTGGGAATTTTTAGCTGTGAAGCGAATCCGAATATTAGGTGATTCGCTTTGGCTTTGTACGCATTCGCTACGTAGTTTGTCCTATAAATTATATGCTATTGCTACGTATAATTTACTTTATACGCTGTTGCGTACAAATTCAATTAATTAGCGAACTTTTACTGTTAGTTTGTTTATCGTACGCAAAAGCCCGGGAAGAAAGCGGTCACCTGACCTAGTGGGCAGGGCTTGCTCTGATTGGCTCAGGCTCGGTAAGCCAGTGACGCATCACTTCTGCTGCGACTGCTGAGACGAGCAGAAGCACTGTGTGTGAAGTTCTGAGACCTGTTTTGTGAAAATTTGATATAATAGCTCTGGGAATCCATATAACACATATCAGGGATACTGCAAGGCAATTGCAGGGCTTTTCAGCAGACAAAGCAGCGGGATGGTGAAGCTGATAATGGCGGCATCGCCGCTGCCCATCTGTGTTGACTCCTCAAAGTTGCTTACACCTGACAGATATCAGACATCCACGTCCACTCCTCATTGTAGACTTGAAGAAGCTGACTAACCTGACTACCAGTTCTAGTGGAAGTTGTCATCTGGCAGTCTACAATCGCTCTGCGCTGCTGGTAAACCCTGGCTAACATGTGTAATGTGGAATTCCATTGTGTGTGCACATCGCACAACAGTCAGTAAGCTGTCAGTTGTAAGCGCCATTGCACTGCCCTGAGAGTGCCAGCATCTGTGGTTGACTTGCGGAAATGCGCACAGATGTGTCGCACCTTGGTGAGCAAATCAGACAAATTGGGGTAGGTCTTGAGGAACCGCTGAACCACAAGATTGAACACGTGGGCCAGGCAGGTTTTATATGCAGTGTTTATATGGGTTGTTGTTACTTTGGGAAATAGTATTGGTGTACAATGGCACATGTGTGAGCCTGCCGAGTTACAGAGCCGCCACCAGGTTACGCCCATTGTCACACACAACCATGCCTGGTTTGAGTTTCAGCGGCACCAGCCAAAGATCGGTCTGCGCCGTGATGCCCTGTAACAGCTCTTGGGCGGTGTGCCTCTTGTCACCTAAGCTCAGCAGTTTCAGCACCGCCTGTTGGCGCTTACCCACGGTAGTGCTGCTGCGCCTAGAGCTACCGACTGAAGGCGCCGTCTGGGAGGAGGAGAGGTTGGAGGAAGAGGCATAATAAGTCTGAGAGACCGTGACCGAGATAGGCCCCGCAATCCTCGGTGTGGGCATTACATGAGCAGCCCCGGGGTCAGACTCAGTACGAGCCTCCACTAAGTTAACCCAATGTGCCGTCAGGGAGATATAGTGTCCCTGGCCGCCAGCACTTGTCCACATGTCCGTGGTTAGGTGGACCTTCTCAGTAACCGCGTTGGTCAGGGCACGGATGATGTTCTCTGCCACGTGCTGGTGTAGGGCTGGGACAGCACATCGTGAAAAATATCCATCAGGTTGCGGAAAGCCTCAGTCTCTTCTACCAGTCTATAGCACAGCATCTCCAGGCTCAGCAGTTAGAAAATGTGGATGTTTAGGGCTTGTGCATGTGGGTGGGTGGAATTGTATTTGCGTTTGTGCTTGCGCTCCAATGTCTGATGCAAAGACAGCTGAAGGCTGCGCTGGGACACATTGGTGTAGGGTGTGGAGGATCGTAGAGGTGAAGGGGTGGTTGTAGGGCGGGAGGTGCTCATGCCGGGGTCCTGGGTGGGGGGTTTACTCGCAAAGCCAGCATGTGACACAGGGGAAGGAGCAGTGGTGTGACCCGCAGGAGGTGAACGGCCTTGGTTCCATTGAGTCGTGTGTTTAGCACTCATATGCCTGCGCATGCTGGTAGTGGTTAGGCTGGTAGTGGTGGCTCCCCTGCTGATCCTGGTGTGGCAAAAGTTGCACACCACAGTCCGTCGGTCATCCTCACTTTCTTTAAAGAATCTCCAGACTTGCGAACATCTAGGCCTCGGCACGGGAGCTTCACTCCGTGAAACAGTTGCTGATCTACTTGCTCTGGCCCTGCTTCTCCCTCTGACCACCCCACTGCCTCTTCCAACTTGTTCTGGTGCTGCACTTGCCTCTCCGTCAGAAGCACTGTCTTGACTAGGCTTACCAACGCAGCTCGG
>ONZH01008591.1:0-50177 GCA_900303285.1 Rhinella marina | reverse complement strand
CACTAGAGGGAGCTCATTACATACAGATTATACATCCACCACTAGAGGGAGCTCACTACATACAGATTATACAGCCACCACTAGAGGGAGCTCACTACATACAGATTATACAGCTCACTACATACAGATTATACAGCACCACTGAGGGAGCTCACTACATACAGATTATACAGCCACTCACTAAGGGAGCTCAATACATCCAGATTATAACAGCCACCACAGGGGGTTCCTACATACAGATTATACAGCCACCACTAGGGGAGCTCACTACATACAGATTATACAGCCACCCACTAGAGGGAGCTCACTACATACAGATTATACAGCCACCACTAGGGTAGCTCACTACATACAGATTATACAGCCACCACTAGAGGGGGTTCACTACATACAGATTATACAGCCACACCACTAGGGGAGCTCACTACATACAGATTATACAGCCACCACTAGAGGGAGCTCACTACATACAGATTATACACCACCACTACAGGGAGCTCACTACATACACTAGAGGGAGCTCACTCCATACAGATTATACAGCCACACTAGGGGGAGCTCACTACATTACAGATTATACAGCCACCACTAAAGGGAGCTCAATACATCCAGATTATACAGCCACTAGAGGGAGCTCACTACATACAGATTATACAGCCACCACTAGGGGGAGCTCACTACATACAGATTATACAGCCACCACTAGAGGGAGCTCACTACATACAGATTATACAGCACCACTAGGGGTAGCTCACTACATACAGATTATACAGCCACCACTAGGGGAGCTCAATACATACAGATTAATACAGCCACCACTAGAGGGAGCTCACTACATACAGCCACCACTTCACTTACAGATTATACATCCACCACTAGAGGAGCTCACTACATACAGATTATACAGCCACCACTAGAGGGAGCTCACTACATACAGATTATACAGCCACCACTAGAGGGAGCTCACTACATACAGATTATACAGTCACCACTAGAGGGAGCTCACTACATACAGATTATACAGCCACCATTAGAGGGAGCTCACTACATACAGATTATACAGTCACCATTAGAGGGAGCTCTCTACATACACTGCAAGAGTGACGCCCCTCTGGGCACCTTACTGGCTCATTTACATACCAAATAAACTGGATCTTCAGAAGATAGAAAACATCTATTGCTGAAACAAAGGCACATCTGGAAATAAGGTACTAAGTGCTATTAGGCCATGGCTTTACTTCAATAGCGATTATCCTGGTGACAGATTCTCTTTAAACAGTCCTCCTCATCATGCTGTTCACATTTTGACATCATGAGACCAAGACGACACCTAACAATTGATGAACAGTACCTCACCATTACGAGGCATTAAGCAGGATGTTCTCAGACAGAAGTGGCCCCTGAGCTTAGAGTGTCACAGTGTGTCATCAGCAGGTGGTATCAGACATAAAGAGACTGGAAGGGTCACAGAAAGGCAGAGAAGTGGAAGTCATTTGGCCATATCCCACATTGTTGATCGCCTCATTGTGAACAATTATAGTACCCCAGAGCGGGAAGCACCATTCCTACACCCTGCTACCGTCTGTTTTGACTGACCAATCTGTGACACCAGGTCTGTTCAGAACGTGCTATGTATCTGTTATTTATTGTATTTCATGCACTGTGCCTGGTTTACCAGCAGGTGGCAGTGTGTCTGGCAGTGAAATATAGGTAGAATGGAACTAACCGTTCCATTCTCTCCCCCTACATGGAGGAGTGGGCTTGCCCAGATCTTTCAAGGGGAGGGGTGTCTTGCCTGTTCAGAGGGAGCTGAGAGTTGGAAGCAGATGAGACAATATGGCACAGCAGGGTAGAGCTCCCCCCCTCCTGCTGTAAGTCTTTCAGGGGAAGCAGCTCATAGAGCACCCCAACTCCTTGCAGTTTATAGACTGGGGGGGTCAACGGCCAAAGGCACCCCACTTAAGTACCAGAACTGCTAAAAATCCAGCAGTGAAAGGCAAAGCAAAATGTCTGAGCTGAACCCCAAATCCTGCTGCAGCCCAGAGACAGATCTAATATTATCCGGATACAAGTTTCTTCGAGTAAAACTGTTGAACTTTACAAAGTCTGGACTCAGCCTATTCCTCCAACTACAACTTCCTAACCCTGGGGAGAGATGGTATCCAGGTGGGAGCAGCGGGACACACAAGGTCACATCGCCACTCGGCATTTCCTACACACTGGGATCCAATGGGCCCTGGAGGGCGGCACGTTGCACAATGTCCTGCGGAACCGGATGATGAATGCCATAGAACTCCAGGCACATTGAAGGGAGGTGAGAAAGTGTCACGTCAGACCATTGGAAACCGTTTACATCAGCGTAGCCTGCGTGCTAGACGACCTGCAAGGGGACCTGACCACACCAGCAGACACAGGCGTCTCAAGGGTCAGGGAGCATCTACTCTGGACGAGGGACCGGTGGCCTCAGTGCTGTTCACTGATGGAAGACGATTCACGCTGAGCAGAAATGATGCTGAAGACCCCAGGACAGGCTCCAGAGACACTGACATTTTGTGGCGGTATGCCCAGCGATGGGGTTGGCTTGATGTTGAGATGAGGAAATCCCCATTGCTGCTTCTACTTTAAGGGGTTTATCCAATCCTATAAAAAGCCCGCCGGTGTGCCGGGCCCCTCACACTGACTATACTACCTGGGTCCCCGCTGCCTGCGCTGCTCCGGTTCCCGACACCACCGCAGCTGCTTCTCCCCGTGCATGGTTGAAAACAGTGTCGGGATAGTGGGACGGGGGGCGAGTAGCCAATGACAGACGAGGGAGGGGACCAGGAGCGGGGAGCAGGGTCAGTATATTCAGTGTGTGGGGCCCCCCCATATGGGGACATTTTATAGGATTGGAGAACCCCTTTAAATGTCCAACTTTCATGATATAATATCACTGGGTCCATAACTTTTTACGTTTTCCATACATTTCACCCGAAATTTCCCGAACTTTTTCACAGATTATTAGAGATTAATTCCGTTTCACATTTTACAGAATTTATTTGCTGTCAGTGAATGGAACCAATTAGTGAGAAAACTGAACACGGACATTACCGTACTATTCATGTACAGAATGCCGGACCCCGGCCCTTTACAGTGTAATAGTCTGCAGGATGTATCTGTCAGGAGGTGGACAGGACAGTGCGATGTTCTGCAGATCTCTAGAGGTGTAATAATCTGCAGGATATATCACCATGTACCTGTCAGGAGGTGGACAGGACAGTGCGATGTTCTGCAGATCTCTAGAGGTGTAATAATCTGCAGGATATATCACCATGTACCTGTCAGGAGGTGGACAGGACAGTGCGATGTTCTGCAGATCTCTAGAGGTGTAATAATCTGCAGGATATATCACCATGTACCTGTCAGGAGGTGGAGAGGACAGAGCGATGTTCTGCAGATCTCTACAGAGGTGTAATAATCTGCAGGATATATCACTATGTATCTGTCAGGAGGTAGAGAGGACAGAGCGATGTTCTGCAGATCTCTACAGAGGTGTAATAATCTGCAGGATATATCACTATGTATCTGTCAGGAGGTAGAGAGGACAGAGCGATGTTCTGCAGATCTCTAGAGGTCAGAGGTGTAATAATCTGCAGGATATATCACCATGTACTGTCAGGAGGTAGAGAGGACAGAGCGATGTTCTGCAGATCTCTAGAGGTCAGAGGTGTAATAATCTGCAGGATATATCACTATGTATCTGTCAGGAGGTGGAGAGGACAGAGCGATGTTCTGCAGATCTCTAGAGGTCAGAGGTGTAATAATCTGCAGGATATATCACTATGTATCTGTCAGGCGGTGGAGAGGACAGAGCGATGTTCTGCAGATCTCTAGAGGTCAGTGGTGTAATAATCTGCAGGATATATCACTATGTATCTGTCAGGAGGTAGAGAGGACAGAGCGATGTTCTGCAGATCTCTATAGAGGTGTAATAATCTGCAGGATATATCACTATGTATCTGTCAGGGGGTAGAGGACAGAGCGATGTTTCTGCAGATCTAGAGAGGTCAGAGGTGTAATAATCTGCAGGATATATCACTATGTATCTGTCAGGGGGTAGAGAGGAGACAGAGCGATGTTCTGCAGATCTCTAGAGGTCAGAGGTGTAATAATCTGCAGGATATATCACTATGTATCTTCTCAGGGAAGGTGAGAGAAGACAGCGATGTTCTGCAGATCTCTAGAGAGGTCAGAGGTGTAATAATCTGCAGGATATATCACTATGTATCTGTATCTGTCAGGGGTAGAGAAGACAGAGCGATGTTCTGCAGATCTCTAGAGAGGTCAGAGGTGTAATAATCTGCAGGATATATCACTATGCATTTCTCAGAAGGTGAAGAAGACAGCGATGTTCTGCAGATCTCTATAGACCTGTAATAGTCTGCAGGATGTATCTGTCAGGAGGTGGACAGGACAGCGAGTTCTGCAGCGATGTAATAATCTGCAGGATATCTAGGTAGAACCTGTGTAATAATCTGGCAGGATATATCACATGTATCTGTCAGGAGGTAGAGAGGACAGAGCGATGTTCTGCAGATCCCTAGAGGTCAGAGGTGTAATAATCTGCAGGATATATCACTATGTATCTGTCAGGAGGTGGAGAGGACAGTGCGATGTACTGCAGATCTCTAGAGAGATCAGTGATGTAATAATCTGCAGATTTAAAGGCGCAGAGTCCGCCTAATCTCTCCGGTGTCAGGGTCCTGTATCTGGGGGCCAGGGTCGGGTGTGCCGGGTGTCCAGGGGGGTCCAGTGGTCCTTCCTCCGCAGTGTCAGGTGCACGCCCGCGGCCATCATGCGGGATGACAGTGCATCCTCGGCCCCTCCTGCCGGAGCCGCAGTCAGTGCGCAGCCTCCAGTCTCTCCCAGCAGGAGGGATGCTGACGGCTCCTCAGCTCTAGATCTCATTCATCCTTCGCTCCCGCTCGTCCTCTCTCCGGGATCCTCACAAGGAGCAGGGAAGATGCCGCTGGAGGCCGAGAAGGAGGAGGATGTCAGGGCTGCAGCAGGTGCGGGGATCGGGGGGAGGGATGTCGGCACCTGGCCGGGAAATCCTGCTGAGGAGTCCGGCTGCATCTTCAGGCCTCAGGGATTAACAATGGGGGGAGAAGATCCTTCCAGGCCCCGAACACCTCCTGTGGCCCGGCACACCCGCCGTCCGCCCCAGCCATGACCCAGCTACCCAGTATTCATCTGGACTGATTCTTACCTAGTCATATACCATGGGGCAGGCGGTGGTGTGTGGTTTCAATAGGGATAACTTCAGGTGGGTAGGTTGGGTATCAGTCCATTAGGTAGGTTGGGTATAGTCCATTAGGTAGGTTGGGTATCAAGGTTGGGTATCAGTCTGATGGGTAGATTGGGTGGGGGCTGCAGTCAGGGGGTTCAGAGGTCGCCCACATAAGTGATCAGTAACAAAACTGTCCTGTCCCTTGACCCTGATCTGGCGGCACTGTTATGGGGGCACTGTGGAGGGCACTGTTATGGGGCACTGTGGAGGGCACTGTTATGGGGGCACTGTGGAGGGCACTGTTATGAGGCTCCTCTGTCTGGCTCTGCTCTGAAGATTCTATAGCTGGTTCCTTTATGGGGCGCTGTAATGGGACCACTGTGGATGACACTGTCAGGGGGGCACTGCGGCTGCCTCTCCTAGAAGGATGGCACTAATATGGGGACCCCAATGCAACTCTCTGCTCTAGGCCCTGCAGCTGGTTCTATTATGGTGCACAGTAATGGGTACACAATAGAGGACAGTGTTATGGGGGCACTGCGGAGGTCACTGTTAGAGATGTCTGTGGAGGGCATTGTCATGGGACACTGTTATGGGGGGACTATGGAAGGCACTGTATAGGATGTCTTTGGAAGGCACTGTGATGGGGGCAGTGTGGAGGACACTCTCATGGGGGCACTGTGGAGGACACTGTCATGGGGGAGCTGTGGAGGGCACTGTCATGGGGCACTGTTATAGGATGTCTGTGGAGTACACTATCATGGGGGCAGTGTGGAGGGCACTGTTATGGGGGACTGCAGGGGCACTGTTATAGGATGTCTGTGGAAGGCACTGTCATGGGGGCAGTGTGGAGGACACTTTAATGGGGGGCACTGTGGAGGACACTGTAATGGGGGCAGTGTGGAGGACGCTGTAATGGGGACACTGCGGAGGACACTTGGAGGTCATTGGGGCACTGTGGAGGACACTGTAATGGGGGGCACTGTGGAGGACACTGTAATGGGGGGCACTGGTGGAGGACGCTGTGGGGACACTTGGGGGGCACTGTGGAGGACACTGTAATCATTGGGGCACTGTGGAGGACACTGTAATGGGGGGCACTGTGGAGGACACTGTAATGGGGGGGGGCACTGACACTTGGATGGGGGGACACTGTAATGGGGGGCACTGTGGAGGACACTGTAATGGGGGGCACTGTGGAGGACACTGTAATGGGGGGCACTGTGGAGGACGCTGTGGATGTAATGGGGGGCACTGTTGGAGGACGCTGTAATGGGGACACTGCGGAGGACACTGTCATTGGGGCACTGTGGAGGACACTGTAATGGGGGGCACTGTGGAGGAACGCTGTAATGGGGGGCACTGTGGAGGACGCTGTAATGGGGGGCACTGTGGAGGACACTGTAAATGGGGGCACTGTGGAGGACGCTGTAATGGGGGGCACTGTGGAGGACGCTGTAATGGGGACACTGCGGAGGACACTGTCATTGGGGCACTGTGGAGGACACAGTTATAGGATATCTGTCCAGGGCACTGTTATGGGGGCCCCATGGATGTCTCTCCTCTGAATTTCCATATAGCCGTTCCCATTATAACTTTCCATGAATAGGAGTTTGCTCTGGGAATATGGGGCGCAGTCATGGGCCCTATTGCATGAGGGGCCCACCGGTTCCTACTCCATATGAGAACACAGCAGGGTGATGACGGAGCTGTGCAGAGCGGATGTGACACTTGGGGATGTGGCCCTTACGTATCGTCTTATGCCTGGAGCTGAGTTTGTGCAAAGTTAAAGGGGAACTCCGGCTTTTTATACTGATGAGATTTTCATCACTATCAGATCGGTGGGGGTCCGACAACTCGCTACCTCACCTATCAGCTGGTTCAGGCAGGTGTCAGCATTGTAAACTAAACAGGTTCAAGTGAATAGGAGCTTAGCTGCAGTACCCCAGACCGACCACTGCCCAGGGGATGGCGCCTTCTGCCTCCATGTTTTACTGTATTTTGTTTCCTGTGATGGCAGCCGCCCAAAAACATCTGATTGTGGGTGACAGGAGAAGGACCTCCGCCGATATGGATGACATAACCTGATGATACATCAACAGTATCTGAAAGCTGGAATACCCCTTTAAGTTTTTTCTTTCGGTTCAGCCCGAAAACAGAAAATAAGGAGGAGATTTCTGATGTCAGCAGTGAATGTGCAGATTGTTCAATAGCTCCCCGGAGACAAGACGAGGTAGTCACCCGGCACCAGATACAGAAATACAAAGCGCCAGCTCAGCTCTGCTAACCTTCTACAATGCAGTATATCATACTAGACCCTGACAGCAGCACTGCACCCCAGAACAGAGACGCTGCACAGTACCACCTGTCATGTCCTGTATACTGGGTGTAATCCTCAGTATCTGCTCTTATTCTGTATATATATACACTGCACAGTACCACTTCTCCTGTCCTGTATACTGGGTGTAATCCTCAGTATCTGCACTTATTCTGTATATATATACACTGCACAGTACCACTTCTCCTGTCCTGTATACTGGGTGTAATCCTCAGTATCTGCTCTTATTCTGTATATATATACACTGCACAGTACCACTTCTCCTGTCCTGTATACTGGGTGTAATCCTCAGTATCTGCACTTATTCTGTATATATATACACTGCACAGTACCACTTCTCCTGTCCTGTATACTGGGGTGTAATCCTCAGTATCTGCTCTTATTCTGTTATATATACACTGCACAGTACCACTTCTCCTGTCCTGTATACTGGGTGTAATCCTCAGTATCTGCTCTTATTCTGTATATATAACACTGCACAGTACCACTTCTCCTGTCCTGTATACTGGGTGTAATCCTCAATATCTGCTCTTATTCTGTATATATATATACACTGCACAGTACCACTTCTCCTGTCCTGTATACTGGGTGTAATCCTCAGTATCTGCTCTTATCTGTATTATATATATACACTGCACAGTACCACTTCTCCTGTCCTGTATACTGGGTGTAATCCTCAGTATCTGCTCTTATTCTGTGTATATATATACACTGCACAGTACCACTTCTCCTGTCCTGTATACTGGGTGTAATCCTCAGTATCTGCTCTTATTCTGTATATATATATACACTTGCACAGTACCACTTCTCCTGTCCTGTATACTGGGTGTAATCCTCAGTATCTTGCTCTTATTCTGTATATATAAATCACTGCACAGTACCACTTCTCCTGTCCTGTATACTGGGTGTAATCCTCAGTATCTGCTCTTATTCTGTATATATATATACACTGCACAGTACCACTTCTCCTGTCCTGTATACTGGGTGTAATCCTCAGATCTACTCTTATTGTGTGTATATATATACACTGCACAGTACCACTTCTCTTGTCCTGTATACTGGGTGTAATCCTCAGTATCTGCTTCTTATTCTGTATATTATACACTGCACAGTACCACTTCTCCTCTCCTGTATACTGGGTGTAATCCTCAATATCTGCTCTTATTCTGTATATATATATACACTGCACAGTACCACTTCTCCTGCCCTGTATACTGGGTGTAATCCTCAGTATCTGCTCTTATTCTGTATATATATATACACTGCACAGTACCACTTCTCCTGTCCTGTATACTGGGTGTAATCCTCAGTATCTGCTCTTATTCTGTATATATATACACTGCACAGTACCACTTCTCCTGTCCTGTATACTGGTGTAATCCTCAGTAATCTGTTCTTATTCTATATATATATATACACTGCACAGTACCACTTCTCCTGTCCTGTATACTGGGTGTAATCCTCAGTATCTGCTCTTATTCTGTGTTATATATACACTTAACAGTACCACTTCTCCTGTCCTGTATACTGGGTGTAATCCTCAGTATCTGCTCTTATTCTGTATATATATACACTGCACAGTACCACTTCTCCTGTCCTTGTATACTGGGTGTAATCCTCAGTATCTGCTCTTATTCTGTATATATATACACTGCACAGTACCACTTCTCCTGTCCTGTATACTGGGTGTAATCCTCAGTATCTGCTCTTATTCTGTATATATATACACTGCACAGTACCTCTTCTCCTGTCCTGTATACTGGGTGTAATCCTCAGTATCTGCTCTTATTCTGTATTATATATACTGCACAGTACCACTTCTCCTGTCCTGTATACTGGGTGTAATCCTCAGTATCTGCTCTTATTCTGTATATATATACACTGCACAGTACTCTTCTCCTGTCCTGTATACTGGGTGTAATCCTCAGTATCTGCTCTTATTCTGTATATATATACACTGCACAGTACCACTTCTCCTGTCCTGTATACTGGATGTAATCCTCAGTATCTGCTCTTATTCTGTTATTATATATACACCTGCACAGTACCACTTCTCCTGTCCTATATACTGGGTGTAATCCTCAGTATCTGCTCTTATTCTGTATATATTATACACTGCACAGTACCACTTCTCCTGTATACTGGGTGTAATCCTCAGTATCTGCTCTTATTCTGTATATATATACACTGCACAGTACCACTTCTCCTGTCCTGTATACTGGGTGTAATCCTCAGTATCTGCTCTTATTCTGTGTATATATATATATACACTGCACAGTACCACTTCTCCTGTCCTGTATACTGGGTGTAATCCTCAGTATCTGCTCTTATTCTGTATATATATATACACTGCACAGTACCACTTCTCCTGTCCTGTATACTGGGTGTAATCCTCAGTATCTGCTCTTATTCTGTATATATATACACTGCACAGTACCACTTCTCCTGTCCTGTATACTGGGTGTAATCCTCAGTATCTGCTCTTATTCTGTATATATATACACTGCACAGTACCACTTCTCCTGTCCTGTATACTGGGTGTAATCCTCAGTATCTGCTCTTATTCTGTATATATATATATATATACACTGCACAGTACCACTTCTCCTGTCCTGTATACTGGGTGTAATCCTCAGTATCTGCTCTTATTCTGTATATATACACTGCACAGTACCCACTTCTCCTGTCCTGTATACTGGGTGTAATCCTCAGTATCTGCTCTTATTCTGTGTATATATATATACACTGCACAGTACCACTTCTCCTGTCCTGTATACTGGTGTAATCCTCAGTATCTGCTCTTATTCTGTATATATATACACTGCACAGTACCACTTCTCCTGTCCTGTATACTGGATGTAATCCTCAGTATCTGGTCTTATTCTGTAATATATATTATATATACACTGCACAGTACCACTTCTCCTGTCCTGTATACTGGGTGTAATCCTCAGTATCTGCTCTTATTCTGTTATATATACACTGCACAGTACCCACTTCTCCTGTCCTGTATACTGGATGTAATCCTCAGTATCTGCTCTTATTCTGTATATATAGTATATACACTGCACAGTACCACTTCTCCTGTCCTGTATACTGGGTGTAATCCTCAGTATCTGCTCTTATTCTGTATATATATACACTGCACAGTACCACTTCTCCTGTCCTGTATACTGGGTGTAATCCTCAGTATCTGCTCTTATTCTGTATATATATATATATATACACACTGCACAGTACCACTTCTCCTGTCCTGTATACTGGGTGTAATCCTCAGTATCTGCTCTTATTCTGTATATATATACACTGCACAGTACCACTTCTCCTGTCCTGTATACTGGGTGTAATCCTCAGTATCTGCTCTTATTCTGTATATATATATACACTGCACAGTACCACTTCTCCTGTCCTGTATACTGGGTGTAATCCTCAGTATCTGCTCTTATTCTGTATATATGTATACACTGCACAGTACCACTTCTCCTGTCCTGTATACTGGGTGTAATCCTCAGTATCTGCTCTTATTCTGTATATATATACACTGCACAGTACCACTTCTCCTGTCCTGTATACTGGGTGTAATCCTCAGTATCTGCTCTTATTCTGTATATATATACACTGCACAGTACCACTTCTCCTGTCCTGTATACTGGGTGTAATCCTCAGTATCTGCTCTTATTCTGTATATATATACACTGCACAGTACCACTTCTCCTGTCCTGTATACTGGGTGTATCCTCAGTATCTGCTCTTATTCTGTATATATATATACTGCACAGTACCACTTCTCCTGTCCTGTATACTGGTGTAATCCTCAGTATCTGCTCTTATTCTGTATATATATACACTGCACAGTACCACTTCTCCTGTCCTGTATACTGGGTGTAATCCTCAGTATCTGCTCTTATTCTGTATATATATATACACTGCACAGTACCACTTCTCCTGTCCTGTATACTGGGTGTAATCCTCAGTATCTGCTCTTATTCTGTATTATATATACACTGCACAGTACCACTTCTCCTGTCCTGTATACTGGGTGTAATCCTCAGTATCTGCTCTTATTCTGTATATACCATATATATATACACTGCACAGTACCACTTCTCTGTCCTGTATACTGGGTGTAATCCTTAGTATCTGCTCTTATTCTGTATATATATACACTGCACAGTACCACTTCTCCTGTCCTGTATACTGGGTGTAATCCTCAGTATCTGCTCTTATTCTGTATATATATATACACTGCACAGTACCACTTCTCCTGTCCTGTATACTGGTGTAATCCTCAGTATCTTGCTCTTATTCTGTATATATATATACACTGCACAGTACCACTTCTCCTGTCCTGTATACTGGGTGTAATCCTCAGTATCTGCTCTTATCTGTAATATATACACTGCACAGTACCACTTCTCCTGTCCTGTATACTGGGTGTAATCCTCAGTAATCTGCTCTTATTCTGTATATATATACACTGCACAGTACCACTTCTCCTGTCCTGTATACTGGGTGTAATCCTTCAGTATCTGCTATTATCTGTATATATATACACTGCACAGTACCACTTCTCCTGTTTTGTATACTGGGTGAAAATCCTCAGTATCTGCTCTTATTCTGTATATATATATACACTGCACAGTACCACTTCTCCTGTCCTGTATACTGGGTGTAATCCTCAGTATCTGCTCTTATTCTGTATATATATATACACTGCACAGTACCACTTCTCCTGTCCTGTATACTGGGTGTAATCCTCAGTATCTGCTCTTATTCTGTATATATATATATATACACTGCACAGTACCACTTCTCCTGTCCTGTATACTGGGTGTAATCCTCAGTATCTGCTCTTATTCTGTATATATATACACTGCACAGTACCACTTCTCCTGTCCTGTATACTGGGTGTAATCCTCAGTATCTGCTCTTATTCTGTATATATATACACTGCACAGTACCACTTCTCCTGTCCTGTATACTGGGTGTAATCCTCAGTATCTGCTCTTATTCTGTATATATATATATACACTGCACAGTACCACTTCTCCTGTCCTGTATACTGGGTGTAATCCTCAGTATCTGCTCTTATTCTGTATATATATATACACTGCACAGTATCACTTCTCCTGTCCTGTATACTGGGTGTAATCCTCAGTATCTGCTCTTATTCTGTATATATATACACTGCACAGTACCACTTCTCCTGTCCTGTATACTGGGTGTATCCTCAGTATCTGCTCTTATTCTGTGTATATATACACTGCACAGTACCACTTCCCTGTCCTGTATACTGGGTGTAATCCTCAGTATCTGCTCTGGGAATGTGTGTTATTTGTCAATCACCTGATATGTTCACTCTTCCGTAATGATCGGTTTCATATTCTTTGTCATGACACCTACATGGTGCAGCTCTCTCTGCCTCTCTCAGAGTATGAAATCCCAGCATGCTGAATGCTGATATAACATGAATAGGTCATGACCAGCGGTGTACCTTCTGTGGAACCAGACCTCATGACTTCTATGGGGCCTGGGAATATGGAGGCATAGGGGGGGCAGCATTGAACTTCAGTTCCCGAGATGAAAACAGGACATTTTCATGCAGCTGCCATAAGGGGGAGCTCATCGCAAAGAATTTATTACAGCTTCCATTGCACTCAGTGGTAACTGTTTCAGTCTCTGTGCACTCCCTGACTCAGATCGGACTGTTTTTTATTACTATTCTTTAATTAGTAATTTCTTTCACTAGATTGAAAAATTCACATTCATCACAAATCTGCGGAGCTGAATGCTGCTTCTTGCGTACTTGGAAACTGGGTGGGATAGGAGGCCTGTACTAAGTTTTAATATGAGACCCTATGAGATCTGTGAAGGTTCCTAGCCAACGTAAACTAGCACCACAGTCCACATACAACATAAATTCATTCATGTTTCTCTCTGCTTCTTTTCAGGTTCTTCTCCACTTGCTTCCATGGCGTCAACTCCAAGTAGCGACTCCACCACCCCCAAGTGTTTAAGCCCATTAGAAGAATCTCCATTGGTCAGCCCTGCATGTGCTCCTAACATAGCCGTGGTGTCTCCATGCCTCCAGGCCAAAGAAGGACACAGACCTCCACCTGAGGGTGCAAGCAGTGAGATGCCTCCTGGGAACGCCATTGGTACTCCGCATCTTCCTTCCAAGATATCGGACGAGTCATCTGTGACCCAAGCAGAAGAGACAGAGGAAATCGAGCAACACCGTCCTGAAGAAGTTATAGCGCCGGATGCTTTGGACACCAGAATTGTGATGGGGGAAGAGACATCTTGTAGCCCCGAGGAAAAGGGGAATATAAATAGGTTGCACACGATTCCTGAGAGGGAGATGGTATTTGGGGATGCTTTGCAGGAAGTAACATTGCACTTACGTCACCCTAAAGTGGAAGGGAATTCAGGACAAGAGCGTGACAAAGCCATGGTGTCCGAGTCCACTGACGATTTGCACTTTGAGACCGGTGGAGCGTTTGCATTGAAAGCTGAATTATTTTCTCAGGGTGAATCTGTAGCTGATGTGCCTTCATTTCTCAAACCCACCAAAGAGTCACCCTACAGCTCCACAGGGATAGATGTCCACTCATCAAAAGCTAAGCCTCCCACTGACTCCGACCCGTACACCACCGCTCCATCCACGCCAGTAAAAGCCGCCTACAGCCAGTATAAACACCACGCTTACTCCAAGAGCCACCTCACTGAAGAACACAACGACCTTGACAATGACAATATGTCTTCTCCTCCGACATCACCCTCTGGATCCTACGTCACTGCGGAAGGTGGCAGCTGGACGTCCTCAGCCGCCTCTAGTGGCTCTCCTTCATGTTCCCCAAATTTAATGGTGGATGTGGACAATATTGAATCTCCCACCCCTTATCCGGACAACCAAAGTCTGTGTGAGGACCCGTGTTGCATGTCCCCAGACATGTTAGAAGATGAAGATATTCCAGAACTCTACGACAGAGATATGGACCCTGAAGACTTCTCTCCAGCCAATGATGATCTCATAGATGGGTACCCTTGTGACATCCATTCTAGCGAAGAGGAAGAAGATGAAGATGAATGGGAAACAGACTTTGCCCCATCTTTTACGAGCATACCTCTATGTCCTGAATTCATGAGCACAGTGTCTTTGGTACAGGAGCCCCAGCAAGTATCTTCGGCAGGCTGCTCTGAAAACATTGAGGGTGTCCTCCAGCCAGCAAGCCGGCACGAGGTTCACCCGGTAAGCTTGGCCAGCGCTGAGAATGATCACATGATTCCCGCTTTTATGCTTCCATTCCGGGGAAGTTTAATATTCGAGGCCGAATCGATGGAGATCACGTTATTCCCTCAAGGAGAATCAGCCGAAAGTGAGGCAATCGACGGAGAAGAGAAAGTAGATGGTGAGGATGATGAGGATGATAGCACCTCAGCATCATATCTTCATTCATTGTCCGAGACATCAATCAATGAAGGGGTAGATGAATCATTTGCCTATCAGGATGACACCTCAGAGTCCTCAGATTCAGCCTCTTATGATGGAGAAGAGGATGATAAACGCTACGGCACAGAGGAGTACGCGGTGACCTCGGATCCTGCTGTTGAGAGCACAGAGGGCCCAGTGAGTGGCCAACATGACTCTTCCAATTCTGGCTGTGAGAGTGAGATGGAGACCTCATCCGATCTCTCTGACTCTGAGGAAGAATGTGCAGTGTTTACGGCTCTGGATGTGAATGGTGAAGATCTTCTTGGAATTGAAGAACAAATTGTCAAAGTCAGTGATGTGACAAATGAAGAGAAAGAACTTAGGAGTGAAAAACACGATGAAGTGGTCAGATTATCCCATCTAGCACAAGTTTTTTCTGAAGATCCTTCCACCACGCAAGACAGCTCCAGCGAGCTCGAAGACTCAAGTACCAGCAAAGCCCCTCAAGATGCAGGTGAAGAACCCATAAGAAGCACTTTAGTTCTTACAACCGAAGCTAAAATGGAATCTAATTCTGAATTATCTCAGAGGCTAAAAGAAGGAGCAGAGCGGACATGGTCTGATAGCCCTGTAGAACAACAGTCATCCTCATCATCCTCTGAAATGGACCATCTTCTTCGAACTGGAATTGGCAACGTTGGGGAATGTCTGATTGCTTGCTTTGACACTGACGAAGAGTTGGATACGTTACCTCCTTTGTGCACAACTGGACAAACCCACCAAGATGACAAGACACTAGACGATGAGAACGGAAGGCGAACGTCCATGGCCGTGCAGCTGGCTGAAGATGAAAGATATTTCACTGTGAAATGTGAGAATAAGGAGGAGAGCGGTGTCTCCGAAGGACAGGTGTGTACTGTAGAACCTGTAGACATAGATAGAAGTGAGGAAGAAAGTGCTCCGGTAGAAGATTCAGCCAATGAAGAGTTGTTTGCATGCTATGAATCTGAAGAAGACCCAGAAGAAGTGAAACTCTTGGACCGACC
Organism: Rhinella marina; assembly: GCA_900303285.1. Taxonomy (NCBI): domain Eukaryota; kingdom Metazoa; phylum Chordata; class Amphibia; order Anura; family Bufonidae; genus Rhinella; species Rhinella marina. The sequence goes on along the minus strand of ONZH01008591.1, from coordinate 34,089 downwards.
TTCACTTCTTGCTCAAATACAAAAACAACAAGAAGAAGCTGCTTCTTATATCACAGACCAGCTGTCCTGTACCATAGAGGAAGAACAGACGCGTCTCGACAGATCAACTATAGAAGATTCTGCAGCAACCAGTGCAGATAATGACATTGCTGATAGATGCAACCATTCAAGTACAGCAAGAACTACTAAGAAGGGATCCAACGTGACCTTAGATGTGGACGATGTTACAGAGGACGCTTCCAGATCAATCACAAGTGAAATGTCTTCTGGGTTGGGTGAAAATACATCTTCGTTCACTAATGACCAAAATGACTTCTCAACTAAAGCTGAGGACATTACCCTAACAAACCATGTGCCATCAACTCACACCTTATCTCCATCATCATCTCCGAAAACTTCAGAGAATCCCGCAGATCAGTTAGTAAAGTCGAATAAAATTTCCGATGAACAAGACGACCAACAAACTAGTAACATGGCACCGGAGAGCTTTAAAAAATGTCCTTATGCTTTGGAAAGAGAATTGTTGACTGTATGTCCTTCCAGACCTAACGAGCCAGTGGCCGACGACAACCGAGGACCCATCGGGTGCCAAGTTTCCAAAACAAGCGAGTCAAGTGATTTACATGATCATCCAGTTTGTAAGGAACCACCAGACAGGGAAGATGTTCTGCAGAGCAGCAAACAAACTGAGGAAAATGAAGATAGTCAAGAAGCTCTCAAATTTGATAGTCAGCCAGAACATGACATTACAGTCACCAGTATTACAGAACTGGCAAAAACTTTGGAACTTGAAGAAGGAAATAGGCAACTCAACAAAAATAATCCGTCTCATGATAAAACTGGTGAAGACGAGACCTTAGAAAACGAATCAATCACTGATAACAATCAAGACTCAAGTACCTCACCAAGCATAGGAGATACTGCATATAACCCATTGACGCCTCCATCTTCTTCACTCCACCCAAGTCTTCTCTGCACTGACAGTTCGGATAAAAATTGTTCAGAAGATCACAAATCTGCCCTGATGTGTCCAGACGCAAGAGAGGAGGTCAAGCTGCTATGTAACAATAGTTCACAAGACGAGAACAAGTCACACAGCTTGCTATCAGATGTTGACCTTGAAGGGTCTTCAGGTAGTAAAGCTCAGAAACTAGAAGAAACTCATCACAAGTTAAGGAGTACTCCACCGATATCTAACACAACGGAAGGAATGAGTACACAACATGAACTATGTGGTGACACAAGACAAGGCGACCCTCCACTGTCGGCCACCGCCTTGTCAGGTCTAACATCCAAACCGAGGACAGATAAAGTGGAGATGACTGAAGACATCGAGGAAATGTCCAAGCTGCTACAAGGTTCATTCGGTAAACTGGAGGCGTTGGATCTCAGTAGTCGGTCAAGTTCTTCAGAAGTCAGTTCTTCCACATCCTCAACTAAAACCACCCAGGTCATTGATAGTAGAGATGCTGATCTTGAGGTCGTAGCGTCATCGAAAAACAAGAAAATGAAGGCGAATAATGGAGAGTCCAGGAAGCAAACAGCTGGATTAACACACCGTGTGGAAACACAGTCGAGGATCGAGATAAGTCCGGATAAGACGCTGAGGTCTGGCAACGTAGATAGAAGCTCCATGAAGGAAAAGAAAGTTTCAGAGAAGACTTGTCTTGAGCCTGAAAACTTACATGATCAGTCATCTGATAGGGTGAAGAAAGCAGAGGACAAACCTAAACAGGAACTGAAGACCAGTAACCTTCTCAGCAAGAGCCCGACTGATAGTGACCACCAGGGCAAGCTGTCCAAAGTGGACATTGACCGCAAGCTCTGCCTGCATGTAGCACCCAAAACTGAAGCTGCTGTATCCCCGACTCCAGACTCTATGAACCCTGGCTCTGCTATAAGTAAAGTGCCTCCCATAAAATCTCTACCCCCCATGACTGATGGAAGTCCCCATGATCAAAAAGTGGTCAAGCACCTGTCTGCTCCTGAAAACCTGGGTCCCAAAAAGCTTACATCAGGTAATTTTACTTGGTTGCCTCAATCCATACCAGGTCATCTAGATCAGTGCCACTCAGTGTACCCCATACTGCCCCCAAGTTGTCTTCTTCTCCATTAGGTGATGTAGTCGTAGTCAGAAGACCATCCTGGGGGAGGGGCCCCTGTTATAACTGACTACGAGATATTTCTTCTGTCACTTGTTTCATTATCGATACATTTCATATTATTGCCTTCAGCTCCTGAAGGCAGCACTACAACCCCCAATGTGAGCACAGAGGTCAGCCGGTGTCCAAGAGCCGTACATAGCCAAGAACAGGTGGGAAAGAAAACCCAACTTACCTGCCCCCCATCTGAACCGACCTCCTCCAGTGACAGCGAGCTAACGTCCCGAGGGCAGGAGATGCACCTGCTGCGGGAGACGTCGGCAGTGACCCTGCTGGGCATCAGCAAACCTCTTCTGAGGCAGCAAGGGTGCGAGGCTCTCAGTCACAGAGGTAAGGCACGAGCAGAGTCAGAGGGAGAAGATTGAATTGTACTGAATATTCATTATACTCGGTTAAAGCGCCAATCTGGTGATGCGCTTTGTTTCAATTCCACACCATTTCCAAGATTTCTGCTTGATGTCGGTGGATGGGAACATTTTAATTTACAGGTGGACTCTATAAACCTGTCCTGATGGCTGTATATATCTGTATGCAGTAATCTCCTGAACTCCCTCTAGTGGTGGCTGTATATATCTGTATGTAGTAATCTCCTGAACTCCCTCTAGTGGTGGCTGTATATATCTGTATGTAGTAATCTCCTGAGCTCCCTCTAGTGGTGGCTGTATATATCTGTATGTAGTAATCTCCTGAGCTCCTCTAGTGGTGGGTGTATATATCTGTATGTAGTAATCTCCTGAGCTCCCTCTAGTGGTGGCTGTATATATCTGTATGTAGTAATCTCCTGAGCTCTCTCTAGTGGTGGCTGTATATATCTGTATGTAGTAATCTCCTGAGCTCCCTCTAGTGGTGGCTGTATATATCTGTATGCAGTAATCTCCTGAGCTCCCTCTAGTGGTGGCTGTATATATCTGTATGAAAGTAATCTCCTGAGCTCCCTCTAGTGGTGGCTGTACATATCTGTATGTAGTAGTCTCCTGAGCTCCCTCTAGTGGTGGCTGTATATATCTGTATGTAGTAATCTCCTGAGCTCCCTCTAGTGGTGGCTGTATATATGTGTATGTAGTAATCTCCTGAGCTCCCTCTAGTGGTGGCTGTATATATCTGTATGCAGTAATCTCCTGAGCTCCCTCTAGTGGTGGCTGTATATATCTGTATGTAGTAATCTCCTGAGCTCCCTCTAGTGGTGGCTGTATATATCTGTATGCAGTAATCTCCTGAGCTCCCTCTAGTGGTGGCTGTATATATCTGTATGTAGTAATCTCCTGAGCTCCCTCTAGTGGTGGCTGTATATATCTGTATGTAGTAATCTCCTGAGCTCCCTCCAGTGGTGGCTGTATACATCTGTATGTAGTAATCTCCTGAGCTCCCTCTAGTGGTGGCTGTATATATCTGTATGTAGTAATCTCCTGAGCTCCCTCTAGTGGTGGCTGTATATATCTGTATGTAGTAATCTCCTGAGCTCCCTCTAGTGGTAGCTGTATATATCTGTATGCAGTAATCTCCTGAACTCCCTCTAGTGGTGGCTGTATATATCTGTATGTAGTAATCTCCTGAGCTCCCTCTAGTGGTGGCTGTATATATCTGTATGTAGTAATCTCCTGAGCTCCCTCTAGTGGTGGGTGTATATATCTGTATGTAGTAATCTCCTGAGCTCCCTCTAGTGGTGGGTGTATATATCTATATGTAGTAATCTCCTGAGCTCTCTCTAGTGGTGGCTGTATATATCTGTATGTAGTAATCTCCTGAGCTCCCTCTAGTGGTGGCTGTATATATCTGTATGTAGTAATCTCCTGAGCTCCCTCTAGTGGTGGCTGTATATATCTGTATGTAGTAATCTCCTGAGCTCCCTCTAGTGCTGGCTGTATATATCTGTATGCAGTAATCTCCTGAGCTCCCTCTAGTGGTGGCTGTATATATCTGTATGTAGTAATCTCCTGAGCTCCCTCTAGTGGTGGTTGTATATATCTGTATGAAGTAATCTCCTGAGCTCCCTCTAGTGGTGGCTGTACATATCTGTATGTAGTAGTCTCCTGAGCTCCCTCTAGTGGTGGCTGTATATATCTGTATGTAGTAATCTCCTGAGCTCCCTCTAGTGGTGGCTGTATATATGTGTATGTAGTAATCTCCTGAGCTCCCTCTAGTGGTGGCTGTATATATCTGTATGTAGTAATCTCTTGAGCTCCCTCTAGTGGTGGCTGTATATATCTGTATGTAGTAATCTCTTGAGCTCCCTCTAGTGGTGACTGTATATATCTGTATGCAGTAATCTCCTGAGCTCCCTCTAGTGGTGGCTGTATATATCTGTATGTAGTAATCTCCTGAGCTCCCTCTAGTGGTGGCTGTATATATCTGTATGCAGTAATCTCCTGAGCTCCCTCTAGTGGTGGCTGTATATATCTGTATGTAGTAATCTCCTGAGCTCCCTCTAGTGGTGGCTGTATATATCTGTATGTAGTAATCTCCTGAGCTCCCTCCAGTGGTGACTGTATACATCTGTATGTAGTAATCTCCTGAGCTCCCTCTAGTGGTGGCTGTATATATCTGTATGTAGTAATCTCCTAAGCTCCCTCTAGTGGTGGCTGTATATATCTGTATGCAGTAATCTCCTGAGCTCCCTCTAGTGGTGGCTGCATGGGCGTAGCTATAGGGGGTGCAGAGGTAGCAGTCGCTACCGGGCCCAGGAGCCTGAGGGGGCCCAAAGACCCTTGTGCCGCATAAGAAGACACACAGAGCACTAAAGGAAGGGGGGCCCAAGCTGAACTCTTGCACCAGGACCCATGAGCCTTTAGCTACGCCCTTGGGTGGCTGTATATATCTGAATGCAGTAATCTCCTGAGCTCCCTCTAGTGGTGGCTGTATATATCTGTATGTAGTAATCTCCTGACCTCCCTCTAGTGGTGGCTGTATATATCTGTATGTAGTAATCTCCTGAGCTCCCTCTAGTGGTGGCTGTATATATCTGTAGGTAGTAATCTCCTGAGCTCCCTCTAATGGTGGCTGTATATATCCGTATGTAGTAATCTTCTGAGCTCCCACTAGTGGTGGCTGTATATATCCGTATGAAGTAATCTCCTGAGCTCCCTCTAGTGGTGGCTGTATATATCTGTATGTAGTAATCTCCTGAGCTTCCTCTAGTGGTGGTTGTATATATCTGTATGTAGTATTCTCCTGAGCTCCCTTTAGTGGTGGCTGTATATATCTGTATGCAGTAATCTCCTGAGCTCCCTCTAGTGGTGGTTGTATATATCTGTATGTAATAATCTCCTGAGCTTCTTATAGTGGTGTCTGTATATATCTGTATGTAGTAATCTCCTGATCTCCCTCTAGTGGTGGCTGTATATATCTGTATGTAGTAATCTCCTGACCTCCCTCTAGTGGTGGCTGTATATATCTGTATGTAGTAATCTCCTGAGCTCCCTCTAGCGGTGGCTGTATATATCTGTATGCAGTAATCTCCTGAGCTCCTTCTAGTGGTGGTTGTATATATCTGTATGTAGTAATATCTGAGCTCCCTCTAGTGGTGGCTGTATATATCTATATGTAGTAATCTCCTGAGCTCCCTCTAGTGGTGGCTGTATATATCTGTATGTAGTAATCTCCTCAGCTCCCTCTAGTGGTGGCTGTATATATCTGTATGCAGTAATCTCCTGAGCTCCCTCTAGTGGTGGATGTATATATCTGTATGCAGTAATCTCATGAGCTCCCCCTAGTTGTGGCTGTATATATCTATATGTAGTAATCTCCTGAGCTCCCTCTAGTGGTGGCTGTATATATCTGTATGTAGTAATCTCCTGAGCTCCCTCTAGTGGTGGCTGTATATATCTGTATGTAGTAATCTCCTGAGCTTCATCTAGTGGTGGATGTATATAACTGTATGTAGTAATCTCCTGAGCTCCCTCTAGTGGTGACTGTATATATATGTATGTAGTAATCTCCTGAGCTCCCTCTAGTGGTGGCTGTATATATCTGTATCCAGTAATCTCCTGAGCTCCCTCTAGTGGTGGATGGCTGCAGAAACGATTGCATCATGTAATTATGACTATGCGCAGGGTTTGGAGCTCTGTATCAGGGAAAAGAAGCGCAAACAGAACTGGTGACTTGCAACCTTTTTGTCTGATAAATGGTTGGGATTTGCCTCTAAATATTTGTCTTTTCTGCAGGTTCCTGTAACGACACAGAAAGTAACGATGAATCACTCCCTGAGCTGGAAGAAGCCGATCTGACGGAGCCCCGGAGCACCTCTGGCCAGGTACTGCGCCGCTGACCCATGCATTTTGGCCACCTGTCCCAAATTTTCTGTGACTGTCCCTGATTTTCTGAGACAGTCCTGGCAAATTTGCGATATCCCGGGCTGAAAAAGGGTGATGATAACACAAACCTCGGCCATAAATGGTAGTTTCCTGGTGGGTCGGGCGTTCCCAGGGGCGAGGCTTATATGTCCCAATTTTACCAACAGAAACCTTGGTAAGTATGCCCATGGTGTACACTACATGAATACGTGCACGCTCCTGACTCTCCCAGCCCGCCCTGGCACCTCCATGCTGGGAAACTCTGGCTCTGGGCGGTGACTTCTGGTGAGCAGATATCTGCAGAACATTTCGGTGTTTCTTAGGGAGGACTCAGGGGATGATCAGTGGGTAAACTGCTCTGATGCCGCTCGTCTCTGACTTCGTCCATTTGTCTTCCTGCAGAACCAGCTGGCGCACTGCGTGGGCTCCGGAGAGGAATCCATCAGCAAGGCCAAGCAGAGCCGGAGCGAGAAGAAGGCCAGGAAGGTGAGTGAATCATTCATGAGGTGATCGATGGAAATGGCTTCACACAGACACAGCCCTTTAATGGCCGCTGCCTGTGAAGGAAAGCTGGACGCTCTTAAATGGACAGCGCTGTGATCAGTGGTGTAACTCACTTCGCAGCTACAGCCCCCATACCATGGCCACTAATTGTAGATGTATGTCTGAGGAATTTTCTATCTAACTTCCCTGCTGGTCTGTAAAAAGAGCTTCTGTGCCTTTAAAATGGTAGGGCATAAGAGACTTGATAAAGCTGTCCAATAGGAAACTGCTTCTCTTGCCCATAGAAACCAGTCACATCACAGCTCTGGTAAAATGAAATCTGCACTGTGATTGGTTGTTATTGGTTCTGGTATAATGAAAGCTGCACTGTGATTGGTTGCTATGGGCTCTGGTAAAATGAAAGCAGCGTTGTGATTGGTTGTTATTGGCTCTGGTAAAATGAAAAATGATGCACATTGGTTGTTCTGGGCTCGGAAAAATGAAAGCTGCACTGTGGTTGGTTGCTATTGGTTGTGGTAAAATTAAAGCTGCACTCTGATTGGTTGCTATGGGCAAGTCAGTTTTGATAAATCTGCCTCATATCCACTGAGCTCCATGTTGGAAATGAACCATGTGCTCTCATGGTAGCATCAACGGACTAACTCCACGTGGACTTCCCATCATTAGTCCTCAGCTCATAAATCCCCCATTCATAAGAGTGGAGGTCACATGACAGGAAGTCCACGGAGTCTGCTGATACTCCCATGGCAACCCCAGAGCAAGCACAACACAGGTTTATGAAGCAAACATGATGCTTAATGTCTGCAGATGTTAACCCTTCAGTGTCCAGCTGTATGAAAAGTGTCTCTAAAAAGCTGATCACCCAGCTTTCCCAGACTCCTGGATGATGGACTCCATAGAGCTGCAAATCTGGAAGAGCTGGGAGACAGCCCATATGGGAACTGTTATGGCGGCCATATTAAATCTCAACCAACTCTCGCAGAAGCGGCTGAATTGTTTAATCGGGTTATATGAAATCAGAAAAACATGGTGACTTGCTTCAGGAAACAGTGCCACTGTTTTCCACAGGTCAGGTTTAGTACTGCAGCTCAGACCTACTCACTTCCACAGAGCCGAGCAGCAATAACCGGACAAGACCTGTGGAAAAGAGAGGCGGTGTTTCCAGAAGAAAGCCTCCATGTTTTCTTCTGAAGGATGATGACTACTTCACATTTACCTGTTTTTACCATAAATCATCCCATGTCCATCTTGCTTCCAGGCAATGTCCAAGCTCGGCCTCCGGCAGATTCACGGCGTCAGCAGGATCACTATCCGGAAATCCAAGAACATCTTATTCGTCATAACCAAGCCGGACGTGTTCAAGAGTCCCGCATCTGACATCTATATCGTGTTTGGAGAAGCCAAGGTGACAGGCGTAGACTGGGGGTTGGGTGAGGGGTTGGCAAAGTAGACAGCTGTCTAGGGCGCTGTGCAGGATGGGCCGCTGCACCAGGCGAGCCTGCCCTACCTTTGACATAAACCCACAGCTGCGCAGTAACGTCTCCTCTTCTGTGACCCCACTGGTGTCACGTGACCTCATACTCCCCAATCCGGACCACCACTCTACCCTCATTACATGCACTGTAGGGCGGGCCCTGGGGAAACACTGGTGGCAGCCATCTTCTTGACTCTGATTATTTGCTTTCTCTTGTCCATCAGATTGAAGATCTCTCGCAGCAAGTGCACAAAGCGGCCGCCGAGAAGTTCAAAGTCCCGATGGAGCATTCGCCGCTGATCACGGAGACGGCGCCCACCCTGACCATCAAGGAGGAGAGCGAGGAGGAGGAGGAGGTGAGACTCTACCAACCTTCCCCCAGATTCCCCAATTAAGGTCCTCAGGGGGCGGAGCATGACTATGATTCTGCAAAACGCATTGGCCAGACCTCGACTTCAGCTATTGGTCAACACCTGGGGTGGCAGCCAGAGCAAGACTGGCACTTCTCCAGCTTCGGCTGAGTGATGGCCACTAGTCCCAGACCCTTGCAGGTGCCTTCGGCCTGGAGGGACTGGGATTGGATTATGGGGGCCCTTCTGTTATGGAGACCTGCGATGGACCGTGACCTAGTGTACGTTTTTGTGTGGCACGCTGTACAGGGTGTAGTAAGCGCGTGACTTTTTTTGAATACTTGTGTCATGCTCCGCCCCCTCAAGCATCAGTTTTGTTTGGAGGTCTCCTTTAAGCCGATTCCATTGACCTTTGCTTCTCTCCTCGGCAGGTGGACGAGACTGGATTGGAGGTGCGGGACATCGAGCTTGTGATGGCGCAGGCCAACGTCTCCCGGGCCAAGGCAGTGCGAGCCCTGAGGCACAACAACAATGACATCGTCAACGCCATCATGGTGAGTTTTATCGCTCCGCTTCAGTTCACAGTGAAAGCTGCAAGAATATACTATGTGCTACATCACATCTTATACTCCAGTCACACCCAAAGCTGCATTCACAATTCTTTCAGTCACCACTCCAGCAGCATGCTGTATCCAGGCTCCTATAATGCAGAGCACAGGTGCATCGTAGGAGCTATTCTTCTTTCTGGGTTACAGCGGTGCACATATGCAGAATGCACGGTGTACGTATATAATGGGCCAGCGGGTGAGAAATGCGGTACATTACGGGACTCCGGCAAAGTAGGGTTGAATCTGTAGGCACAGTGATTCGAAGTAGGATCTAGAATTGTGAATACAGCTCTGGGTGTGACTGGAGAATAACTTGCAGCTACTTGACATTATTTGTAGATTTATCACCTCCGGGATAACGATTTTCTTCTGCTCTGCAGGAATTAACCATGTAGCTGCTGGGCTGCATGTGATCCTGGATCCTCCCGCCACACTCCTGTATAGATGCACAGCTATTCATTACCTGCCTCTGTACTAGACCTGCATATATTCCTACTAGGATGCACCGACAAAGCTGCTCAATAAACCTTGCCTGATACAGCGCGGCCCTGAGCGTTTTCTTTTATCGTGGCATTTGATGGAAGTGGGGACTTGAAATCCATTATCTCACAGTTTTGGTTCATACAGTTTTACAGATACAAGGTGCTTGTGGTGCTCCAGGTTCAGAGCTCAGTAGGTGTTTTCCCGCTTGTGCTGCAGGTTCAGCACTTAGTGGGTTATTCCCAGGGGCGTAGCTAAAGGCCTTTCCCTCAGTACTTTGTGTCTTATTATGAGGCTATGATAAGCAGGGTGTTCTAGTGATGATAGATAATCAGTTCTCACCTCTCCTCTCCTTATACTATACACAGTGATAAGCAGGATGTTCTAGTGATGATAGATAATCAGTTCTCACCTCTCCTCTCCTTATACTATACACAGTGATAAGCAGGATGTTCTAGTGATGATAGATAATCAGTTCTCACCTCTCCTGTGTTCTCTCCTGTCCTTATACTATATACAGTGATAAGCAGGGTGTTCTAGTGATGATAGATAATCAGTTCTCACCTCTCTCTCTCCTTATACTATACACAGTGATAAGCAGGGATGTTCTAGTGATGATAGATAATCAGTTCTCACCTCTCCCTCTCCTGTCCTTATACTATACACAGTGATAAGCAGGGTGTTCTAGTGATGATAGATAATCAGTTCTCACCTCTCCTGTGTTCTCTCCTGTCCTTATACTATACACAGTGATAAGCAGGGATGTTCTTAGTGATAGATAATCAGTTCTCACCTCTCTGGTCTCCCTGTCCTTAATACTATATACAGTGATAACGCAGGGTGTTCTAGTGTGATAGATAATCAGCCTCACTCTCCTGTGTTCTCTCCTGTACTTATATCATACACAGTGATAAGAGGGTATTCTTAGTTTGATGATAGATAATCAGTTTCACCTTTCCTGTGTTCTCTTCCTGTCCTTATACTAATCTACAGTGGATAAGCAGGGTGTTCTAGTTGATGTAGATAATCAGTTCACCTTCTCCTGTGTTCTCTTCCTGTCCTTATACTATACACATGTTGATAAGCAGGATGTTCTCCAGTGTATGATAATCAGTTCTCACCTCTTCTGTTTCTCCCCTGTCCTTATACTATATACAGTGATAAGCAGGGTGTTCATGGATTGATAAATTAATCAGTTCTCCACCTTCTCCTGCTCCTGATACTATATACAGTGGATAAGCAGGGTGTTCTAAGTGATTATAGGTAATCAGTTCTGCACCTCTCCTGTTGTTTCTCCTGTCCTTATACTATACACAGTGATAAGCAGGGATGTTCTAGTGATGATAGATAATCAGTTCCTCACCTCTCCTGTGTTCTCTCCTGTCCTTATACTATATACAGTGATAAGCAGGGTGTTCTAGTGTGATAGATAATCAGTTCTCACCTCTCCTGTTCTCTCTGTCCTTATACTATATACAGTGATAAGCAGGGTGTTCTAGTGATGATAGATAATAGTTCTCACCTCTCCTGTGCTCTCCTGTCCTTATACTATACACAGTGATAAGCAGGTGTTCTAGTGATGATAGATAATCAGTTCTCACCTCTCTGTGTCTCCCTGTCCTTATACTATATACAGTGATAAGCAGGGTGTTCTAGTGATGATAGATAATCAGTTCTCACCTCTCTGTGTTCTCTCCTGTCCTTATACTATACACAGTGATAAGCAGGGTGTTCTAGTGATGATAATCAGTTCTCACTCTCCTTGTTCTCTCCTGTCCTTATACTATACACAGTGATAAGCAGGGTGTTCTAGTGATGATAGATAATCAGTTCTCACCTCTCCTGTGTTCTCTCTGTCCTTATACTATATACAGTGATAAGCAGGGTGTTCTAGTGATGATAGATAATCAGTTCTCACCTCTCCTGTGTTCTCTCCTGTCCTTATACTCTATACACAGTGATAAGCAGGGTGTTCTAGTGATGATAGATAATCAGTTCTCACCTCTCCTGTGTTCTCTCCTGTCCTTATACTATACACAGTGATAAGCAGGGTGTTCTAGTGATGATAGATAATCAGTTCTCACCTCTCCTGTGTTCTCCTGTCCTTATACTATATACAGTGATAAGCAGGGTGTTCTAGTGATGATAGATAATCAGTTCTCACCTCTCCTGTGTTCTCTCCTGTCCTTATACTATACACAGTGATAAGCAGGGTGTTCTAGTGATGATAGATAATCAGTTCTCACCTCTCCTGTGTTCTCTCCTGTCCTTATACTATATACAGTGATAAGCAGGGTGTTCTAGTGATGATAGATAATCAGTTCTCATCTCCTGTGTTCTCTCCTGTCCTTATACTATACACAGTGATAAGCAGGGTGTTCTAGTGATGATAATCAGTTCTCACCTCTCCTGTGTTCCTGTCCTTATACTATATACAGTGATAAGCAGGGTGTTCTAGTGATGATAGATAATCAGTTCTCACCTCTCCTGTGTTCTCTCCTGTCCTTATACTATACACAGTGATAAGCAGGGTGTTCTAGTGATGATAATCAGTTCTCACCTCTCCTGTGTTCTCTCCTGTCCTTATACTATATACAGTGATAAGCAGGGTGTTCTAGTGATGATAGATAATCAGTTCTCACCTCTCCTGTCCTGTCCTTATACTATATACAGTGATAAGCAGGGTGTTCTAGTGATGATAGATAATCAGTTCTCACCTCTCCTGTGTTCTCTCCTGTCCTTATACTATATACACAGTGATAAGCAGGGTGTTCTAGTGATGATAGATAATCAGTTCTCACCTCTCCTGTGTTCTCTCCTGTCCTTATACTATATACAGTGATAAGCAGGGTGTTCTAGTGATGATAGATAATCAGTTCTCACCTCTCCTGTGTTCTCTCCTGTCCTTATACTATATACAGTGATAAGCAGGGTGTTCTAGTGATGATAGATAATCAGTTCTCACCTCTCCTGTGTTCTCTCCTGTCCTTATACTATATACACAGTGATAAGCAGTGTGTTCTAGTGATGATAGATAATCAGTTCTCACCTCTCCTGTGTTCTCTCCTGTCCTTATACTATACACAGTGATAAGCAGGGTGTTCTAGTGATGATAGATAATCAGTTCTCACCTCTCCTGTGTTCTCTCCTGTCCTTATACTATACACAGTGATAAGCAGGGTGTTCTAGTGATAGATAATCAGTTCTCACCTCTCCTGTGTTCTCTCCTGTCCTTATACTATATACAGTGATAAGCAGGGTGTTCTAGTGTGATGATAATCAGTTCTCACCTCTCCTGTCCTTATACTATATACAGTGATAAGCAGGGTGTTCTAGTGATGATAGATAATCAGTTCTCACCTCTCCTGTGTTCTCTCCTGTCCTTATACTATACACAGTGATAAGCAGGGTGTTCTAGTGATGATAGATAATCAGTTCTCACCTCTCCTGTGTTCTCTCCTGTCCTTATACTATACACAGTGATAAGCAGGGTGTTCTAGTGATGATAGATAATCAGTTCTCACCTCTCCTGTCCTTATACTATATACAGTGATAAGCAGGTGTTCTAGTGATGATAGATAATCAGTTCTCACCTCTCCTCTCCTGTCCTTATACTATATACAGTGATAAGCAGGATGTTCTAGTGATGATAGATAATCAGTTCTCACCTATCCTGTTTTCTCCTGTCCCTTATACTAGAAATCTTCATGCTTCTCCAAGGCCCCTTATTTACAATGCCAGAACCTGAGCCGCACATACTCAGTGGTGAAGACCAGAGGAGAACATACATTACTGGGCATCCCTGCAGCCATCTCAGAACTGCTAGACAGAGTTAAAGTGGTTGTTTGGGAATAAGTAATTCTTCACAGGAGTCCACGGCCTCTGCTCTGGAGATACATACTTACCTGCTCCCCGCTGCTCTGGTCCTGCAGGTCCAGCTTCTGGTCCCCAGCACAGGTATGATCCTCCGCTCTGCTGCAGCCAATAACACGTTGTCTCGTGGGGAAACGTCACCGCTGAACCCAGTCATTGGCTGCAGCGGAGAAGATGATCCTGCCAGAGAGGAAGTAAGCAAGCTGCGGACGAGAAGACAGACACACGGGAACCGGCGCACAGGACCGGAGCTGCAGGGAGCAGGTAAGTATGAATCTTCCCATAGCGGAGGTCCATCTAAGTCGTCACCACTTTACTACAGGAAGTTTATTACTAAATTACTGGCCATTTATGAAGTGATCGTTAGTGGAGTCGGAGTCCTGGGCACCCGAGGTCGGACGCCCACTGTGTCACGGTGCATCCTAGCGATACGCTACATTGTAGCAGCTGGGAACACCCCTTTAATTCTGTGCAGCCTCTGGCGCTACTATGTAACCACATGACGGAGCAGGATCTGCAGTGCAGTTTCCGGATCTGGCATCAGGTGCGGAGTCAGGAAGGAGTCGCCTTAGATGCTTGTGTATATTTACAGATAAAATATTACATATAAGTAAACAAAGGATATAAAAAGCACTAAAAATCCAAAAGTAAAACAAAAAAAGACAAACTTCAGTCTTCACCCAACACTCACAAAGTACAAACCTTCAAATGACCAGCTGCATCACCTGACCTAAAGATGGCCACCACAGACTTACCTGTGCTCTTGCAGGACAGGACTAAAGGGGAACTCCACCTTGGCTAAATGTAAAGGAGATAGCTGTACTGGCAATTCACGTAGGATGACATGAAAGAGCTTTCTAGGGTGCAGGGGAGATTTTGGTCGACTCAGGGTGCGGCCTGTAACCCTGTATTACACAGACCCCGTGACCCGATCGGCTTGCCTATCTTGGCTCCCATAGCTATTTGCCCAGGGTGCAGGGAATTCTGGGAAATCCTGGCATATGGGGTTCACTGTTCCAACCCTTGCAGAATGTAGATTCAGAGTAGCGCCTAAAGGGTCTGCTTGCTGTCTTCTGTCTGAATGGTTACATTCAGAGGCGTAGTCCTACTCACACAGCTGAGGGTCTGCTGCAATGTATCGTTCAGTCCTGCACTCAGGTTTTGGCTGTTGCCCGCTCCTATGTAATAAACCTGACAAGGCTTTTAGTTACTGACAGCAAGCAGAGATTATGAGAACTTTTGGAATTGAACAAGTATATTTGAAAGCAGCAGTGGTCTGCAACCTGTGGCTCTCCACTCGTCATGGTACTACAACTCCCAGCATGCACTGCAAAAGCTGGAGGGTTAGAGACCACTGACCCACAGGTTACACCTCTGTATATTCCGGAACTATGTAAATGCTTTGCAACATTTATCTTGTACTAATTCAGATTCATAGCTTGTACTCTAGTCACATCCAGAGCTGCATTCACAGTTCTGCTGGTTATCACCTGAATCCATCAGCACCGTTCGCACAGTCGCAGCCCGAATGGCATCACTAAGCACAGTGTGGTGGGAAACTGTATACAGTCTGGCAGGTGCACTACATTTCCCACAATGCACCACGGCAGAGCAGGCACTAGGGGGGAGACTGACGTGTGTGAGAACAGGGCCAAGGAGCGTGGGAAAAAAAAAAACACAGCTTTGGATGAGACTAGAGTAAAGAGAAAAAAGCAAAGCATATGCAAAGTTAAAAAAAAACAAATAAATAAAAAATGCTTGCCCCCCCAACGTCCCGAATCAGTGCATAACAAACACGCGGAACCCAAGGGGGTTTAATACTATTGCAACGGGGATCAAACCTGCAAAATCGGAGCTGACAGGCCACGAGCTGAGGAGTTGGCACGCTGGCAGAACCCACTGCTTAGACAGCGACGATGTGGTAGAACCGGGATCCGATTCTTGTAAACAGCGCGAAATGTCCTACAAACCGTAACTAAAATCTATAAATACAAGCGGTGCCCCCGGGGCCGCCGGCCTGAGATCCAGCTCGTGTAGCCCTAGGGGCGCCACCACGGGCTGCGCCCCCAATCCTGCCCTGTCTGCTGAGCCGCAGGCCCACGCCCCCTGGGACTGGCAAACACTGGTGCGAATACAACATACACTACGATACGTGAGGCGACACAAGCACACGCCGTCTGTCCGGATTCACATTGTGGTAAACTTTTTGGGTTTTTTTTTTCTTCTTTTCATAAAAATAAAAAAAAACAAAAAACACAAAACTTGAAAAACAAGCGAAACAACAAAAAAAGTTCTTGTGCAAAGTAGAAAACTTCATCGTAGAAACCGCCAAAAATGTACGAGGGGGTCGGGGTGTAACAAATGAGTAGAAAAGTCGCCCACGTGAGGGTCACTGACGCAGTCTTGTGGCCCAACAAAATTTGGGTACCAAAGTTTCTCTGTAGTAATGAGGGGAGGGCGATGGCGCCATCTAGTGGGCACTGATGCTCCAACAGCTTAGGGACAGCACCTGGAGGGCAGGAGGCATGGAAACGCGGCAATACCCACCAGTGGCATTGACCTGACGACTCCTCAGTCCTGGGGGGGGGTCAGGAGTAATTTAGCGGCCCTGGGGGTGGGGGGTCTTGGTCCATGCTACACCCCAGGGCCTCAATGTCGTTGCTGATGTCGGAGATCATCCGGTCCCACTCGTCTCCTTCAGACGGCACCGACTGGTCGTCTGATCCCTCCGCCGCGCCGTTGCCGTTTGTGGTGGAGTTGGAGGCGGAGCTCATAGTCCTCCTGTACCTGCCGAAGCTGTCCGTGATTATCCCGCGGCCGTCCTTCACGCCGATGGTCTCCAGGAAATTCTCAAAATGTTGGCTGTCCTTCTCGGGGATGAACGGCCGAAGTCCTGAGGGAGGAAAGTGGAGTTAAAGAAGAACTCCCGCAAAAATGTTTATTCTCTGACCTGTTAGAAAGGTGCATGATATAATCTGTAGTGAATGTAATCTTCTTATCAGAGACTGTATTTGTGAGTTATCCCCTCTCTTCTTATTGTAGCTGTGTCATGTGACCAACTCCCTGACCTCCAACTGACCCAGGACAGGAAGCCAGTAACTGCTCTATTCATAAGTGAGGCTCCCATAGGAATACATAGAGAAATAGACTTCCTGTCCACACATAAGATGCTGTGTTATCTGGTGGGTCTGATTGCTGGTCACATGACACAGATGAGAAAAATCAGAGAGATATAACTCACAAATACAGCCACTGGTAAGAAAATGACATTCACTACAGATTACATCATGTACATTTCTAGCAGGACATGGAATAACATTTTTTGCGGGAGTTCTTCTTTAAAGGAGCCGGACAATGAGAAAAGAAAGTTCTGCAACCTTGTTATAGACTTGTGTTTACTTCTCACCGTATCCAAGATCTCTGCTTGCTGTCAGTAAATGGGAATAATTTTGTTCACAGCAAGAGACTGAAAACCTGCCCTACACTGTACTGAGTCTACACAAACCTCCGGAAGCTGAAGGCCGCTGCACCGATCTCTCTCCTGTGCTGACGGTTTGTTACAATGTTCAGTCCATGGCGATTATAAATTCTATAAGGTTTATTAATCTTGCCTGTCTCATTGCGACGCTCCCTCCTCTACCTCTGCACACCCCGCGCCTCCATGTGAAGACCCAGACATATACCCAGAGAAAGCAGAGGGACTGCACTACGGCTATATTCCCTTCACAGCCCGACAACCACTGTGATCAGTATAATGGCAGCCATTAGAGGTTGTCACCCAGATCCAATGGTAACCCAATAGCAGGAGCTGTAAAGTAGAAATGGTGACCGCAGGATATGGGCGACACAGGCGGCAAATCTACAGCAGACCTGACTGTTACAATGTGTCAGCTGTAGGTTTGTTACAATGTGTCAGTGCAGGCTTGAGAAAGTCGCCACCTGGCACACTGATGATGTACAGGAATATTTTTTCTATTTTCAGCTAGCGATACCCCGCCGCTGAAGCGCCTCCTTACCGAGCAGCAGAAACTTCCGGCTGTCCCCGTACAGCTGCCGGAGGTTGATGCAGAATTCGTGGATGGAGGCGCCGTTCCGGTATTCGTGGAGAAGCATC
This sequence comes from Rhinella marina, assembly GCA_900303285.1. NCBI lineage: Eukaryota > Metazoa > Chordata > Amphibia > Anura > Bufonidae > Rhinella > Rhinella marina. The sequence continues at coordinate 16,235 of ONZH01008591.1, read as the reverse complement.
GCGAACTGCTGGATCTCCTGGGAGGAAAGCTTCGTCCTCAGCTGAAACAGGAAAAATCGACAAGCAATGAAACCGCGGCCTACTTCACTCTATCTGTCCCCGGAAAAGCTGGGTGACAACTGACAACCATTTCTGCTCCCACAAGGGTTGTCACCCAGCTTCAGACTACCAATGAGCATGAACTTCGGAGATTCACCTCCATCTGACAACCCATAAAGTCCTCAGCTTTCCTAGACCTCTGACAACATCTCACTAGTGACAACTTTCACAGGAGGTGTAAAGTTACCCATATTGGTTGTCAGCCAGCTTTTGCTGATACTTTCCCTTGAAGAGGTTACAGAATAGAATTGCTATCACATCTCAGACAGACATTGGGTCACGACGGACACAGGCGCTTCCTCACCGTCATCATGTAGTCGTGCAGCAGCTCCGCCGCCGTGGCGCTCAGCTCGCTCTCGCTGGCCGTCTTGTTGTGAGGCGGAGAGTTTCCCTCGATATCTGGAGAGTCCTGAAAGGAGCTGCAGCACATGAGAGGGTTAATAATGGAGGAAGCGTGCACATGAGCATGCTGGGAGTTGTAGTTTTGCATCAGATACGGGTTGGGGAGAAGCCCTTCTTCAGGCCGATGTACTGTAATAATAGGGATACATCCAGCAATAGGGGGCGCTCTTGTCATACGCTCTATTACGGCTTATGAGGGGTCTTAGGCTCTGGTAACGGGGGCACTCCGTATATACACAAGGATGACTTACAAGGCTCCCGCGTCCAGGTCGTAGGCCTCCTTCCCCTCCGCCTTATTCGAAGAGTCGTCTGAAATAAACATACCGCCATTAATTTATAGCGTCGCAGAGTACGGATACCGGGGGGGGGGGCAGCATGAGAGCAGCCTGGTTAAAGGGGTCAGACAGGATTAGAAAGACATGGCCGATTCCTTCTAAAACCAGCACCACAGCTGTGTGTAAGGTGTCCTTGGGACTGCAGCTCACCTCAATGAATGTGAATGGGGCAGAGCTGCAATACCACACAACACCTGTAGACAGGGGGTGGCGCTGTTTTTGCAAGAAAATGGCAGGGTGTCAGCCGTCAGATAAATGTCACAGCGCCGTCTATTCTATAGTGGTTGTCAGTGGTACTACACGTAGATTCAGTTGAATGGCATTAAAAGGTGGCATCAGATGTGCTAGGGTCGATCCTGCTGAGGGAAAGCAAATGTTTCTTTTGTAACTGTATTTGCACATGAACAGTGCAACTGATTTATAATGCAAATTAGGTGTCCAGTGCACTAAGGGGCAGGCCCAGGACACTCGGTGCACCTTAGCTCAGATGCGGTGTCTCAGTTGCCATCTCTATTGACAGCCTCACTTGCCTAGGCCTGAAATCCCGTTCCTGCGCTATAACTTAAAAGTATTGGTGCACATGCAGTAGTCACCTGCCGGAGCCGGTGTACTGCGCATGCGCTGATAATCTATGGTGCCGGATTACATTTTCTCGTCTATCATTCAAGGGGGGAGAAGTGAGACACAATCTAAGGTGCTCAGGCCTGCCCCTTGGTGCACCGAACACCTAATTTGCATAATAATAATAATAATAATAATAATAATAAACACAACCGATTTGCATAAGAAACGAATGGAAGATCAACCCCCACCGGGCTCTGTGTCTAGTTTAATAGGGTTGATCCTGCTGACAGGTCCTCTTTAATGATCTGTAACGAGACATTTAAAAGGTGCGCAGGTTCCACGTACCGCTGTGTAGTGACAGGTGGCGGGTGGGGGTGGACGCCCCATCAAATATGGCCCTGTCCAAGAAGTCGATGGTGGACTCTGTGTACACGATCTGAAAGACCTGTCCGAGCAGGGAGCACAGCTCCTCCGCAGCCGCCTGGCGGGAGGAAGAAGACATCAATGTAAGCGTCAGCTCGCCGTGCGGAACGGCGGTCAGTACGATGGCGGAAGTATTTACTTTACTCTCTGTGGCCAGGATGACCAGGCAGCAGGACTCCACGGGGCCCGTCCCGCACTCCGACAGGGATCCTGAGGTCAGGGCTTTGGCGCTCTCGGCGGACAGGCTCTGGCTGGGAGAGATCCCGGGGTCCTGGGCTGCAGATCAGAAACTCAGATCAGACTTTCTGGATGATCAGATGGCGGATTACAGGAATCGCCCGCGTCTCGTACCTGTTTTGAGGAGCACCAGGTGCAGGCAGTCGTCCCGGATGTAGGAGACGGCGGCGATGTCATGGATGGGGACTCGCAGTATTATGTCCTCGCCGTCCCGCCACACCACCTTGACGTTATAGGCGGACAGGCTGATGACCGCGTCGTGCTCCTGGGTGAGCTGCGCAGGAAGCTGGTGCAGGCGCTGAACAACCAAGACAATAATGTGAAGACTGGGAGCGTACAATAATCTGGTATGTGCTACATCTCCCACAATGCACTGCAGCGCATATCCCCCTGGAGATGTGAGGCCCCTCCCCCTTAAGGCCCCACCCCTTATAGAGGTCCCTCCCCTCAGTCTGTGCATTTATAATCTTCAGTCACTATGGTAACATAATCAACTCTCCATGCACTGACTTCCTGCTGGACTTGTGTTTATACACTGCAGCCAATCAGAGCAAGACAAGCTGCAGTGTAAAGTATGGTGGGTGGACAGAGCATGAGCTGGAGTCACTGACGAATGTGTCGTAGCAGTATGATATACGGTTCTATGACATCACTCACCTTTGCATTGTCGAGAAGTTGTAAAATTTCTGTGCGGCTGGAAGGGTTGAGGTATCCGGGGATCGAGGTCAACTGCCCTAAATACTGGAGAAGAGACACATTAGAGCGCCCCCTGGTGACTCATCACAGTCACCATATTCCCAAATACGATGTCCCCTACTGCACCGCACCCAGAACCTGCACCAAACAATACTATGGACGTGACCCGGATCATCAAGTGTACAGCGGCCCTCGTACGCCCTCACCCACTCCTTTTACCTTGACTTCTTTCTCTATGTAATCGTTGAGCAGCACGTCCGGCTCCACACGATGCTCCGCCTGTGACACTGACACGGTGTGCAGGGGCCTCCGCTCCGTCACCTTCTCCTGAGCCTTCTTATCCCGGCCCTTCTCCCCCTTCAGGAACACACGTTTGAATGGAGACACAATTCCAGGCTGCTGGGAGAGAGGATGAGAAGAGAGGTCAAATCATGAAAAATCTGATTATTAAGGCACAGGAAGAGAGACGTCTGATGTCAGCACTGCATAAAGAAATAATGAAAAATCTGATTATTAAGGCACAGGAAGAGAGAAGTCTGATATCAGCACTGTCTGAAAAAAAATCATGAAAAATCTGAGGCACAGGAAGAGAGAAGTGTGACATCAGGACTGTGATAAAATCATGAAAAATCTGATTACTAGGATGAGACGAGAGGTCAAATCATGAGAAATCTGATTATTAAAGCACAAGAAAAGAGACGTCTGATGTCCGCACTGCCTGAAGAAATCATGAAAAATCTGATTACTATGGCTCAGGAAGACTTTCCTCCCACACTCCAAAGACATACTGATAGGGAACTTAGATTGTGAGCCCCATTGGGGACTGCCTGATGCTAATGTCTGGAAAGCGCTGCGGAATATAGTAGCGCTATATAAGTGCATATAATAAATAAATAAATAAATAAATAAATAAATAAATAAATAAATAAGAGAGACGTCTGATGTCACCACGGCCTGAAGAAATCATGAAAACTCTGATTACTACAGCTTGGTAAGAGAGAAGTCGGATATCAGCACTGTCTGAGAAAATCATGAAAAATCTGATTTTTAAGGCACAGGAAGACAGAAGTGTGACATCAGCACTGTCTGAGAAAAACATGAAAAATCTGATTACTACGGTTTGGGAAGAGAAAAGTCTGACGTCAGAACTGTGAGAAAATCATGAAAAATTTGATTACTAGGATGAGATGAGAGGTCAAATCATGAAAAATCTGATTATTAAGGCTTGGGAAGAGAGTAGTCTGACCTCAGCACTGCCTGAAGAAACTAGCAATTTGAATCCTTCCCACCCATATAGAAACCTGAGACAGACTGGTTGCTAGGGAGGCGTTGCCTAACAACACCATTAATATCTCTACTGTCTCAGTGATTCAATCCTCATCTCAGGCTGTAGTAGTAATCAGATTTCAGGAAATAGTAAAGACCCCTTTAATTTCATGTCTGCATCTTTCGATAACATTTCTGACCGTGATGTGTGACCGACACCTGCAGAGGACTACCAGCTGAAGTAAGAGGAACTGGGCGTCGCACGGTGAGGAGAAGGATGCAGCAATGAACCCACAACCTGGCGAAACACACAATCCCTCTGCACCATGAGGTGACAACACAAAACAAAAAGCAGGGACCCCTCCCTCCCCCAAAAATCACCTTGTGCTATGTTCTTTGAATACCCAATTTAGAGGCATCTTCGTTATCTGGGTGACAACTCGTATCTCCCTCTATTAGAGTATGAATAAGGGTTGTCAGCCATAGATATATACATTTACCCTTGCTCCTGCTCAGTGTCAGTCGTCACTGCACTTTTGGAGTTTGATTCATGAACCAAGCAGCCAAGTATAAGAATGGAATGTAACAGGCACCTGTACTTCTTAACTAAACATCCAGTTTTAAGGAATACTGCGACATTTTTAGCTGAGATCTATGGAGGCGCCATCCCCGCCGCTCCCCACGGCTTCCCTTCCTCCTACCTCTCCCTCCATCTGTATACATGTAGCCGGTGACCACACACGTCTGCATGAAATCTCACGCCGGCCCCGACACTTGCACTCTTCGCACACTTCAGACGCCAGTCACTGAGCAGGAAGGAGCGGGGACCACAGCTTCCTGCCAAACAGCACAATGCAGCATCTGGTGTAAGAGGAGGCCGCGAGGTGCAGGGTGTCGGAGGCGCGGGGCACCGGGAAGCCTCGTCTCCAGTTACAACGTACTGAGCGTGCGTCCTCAGAATTAAACTGAGCTCAACTGTAACTGAAGACAGCAGCAGTCTGTGAGCAGACGTTGTGATAGCTTTTATGGGGCCCCACAGCATTACAATTTGGGCCCCTCTACCCATCATTCATTTCATAATATATCTGTACAGAAGCTGGTTTACTGGCCTTCATTGACTTAAGAAGGTCATCATTAAAGGAGTTATCCAAAGTTTTTCTCAGACCAGAGAGTTGCCGGACTGTGGTGGCGATCGTACTTACCTGGTCCCCACCGCTGGGATCCGGCTCCTCCACCGGCTCTGCAGCTCCCATCTCTCTCTGCAATATACTGTAGACAGGGACACGTGACAACTGCAACCAATCACTGACCGCAGAGGTGACCTGTCCCCAGCATGTGATCCAGTCACCCTGGCCAACAGGATGCTGATGGCGAGAGAGATGGGAGCTACACAGCCTGAACCCAGCGGTGGGGACCAGGTAAGTACAATCACCACCACTAGGGGGAGCTCACTACATACAGATTATACAGCCACCACTAGAGAGAGCTCACTACATACAGATTATACATCCACCACTAGAGGGAGCTCACTACATACAGATTATACAGCCACCACTAGAGGGAGCTCACTACATACAGATTATACAGCCACCACTAGAGGGAGCTCACTACATACAGATTATACAGATTATACAGCAGTCACCACTAGAGGGAGCTCACACATACATACAGATTATACAGCCACCACTAGAGGGAGCTCACTACATACAGATTATACAGCCACCACTAGAGGGGCTCACTACATACAGCTCACCACACTACATACAGATTATACAGCCACCACTAGAGGGAGCTCACTACATACAGATTATACAGCCACCACTAGAGGGAGCTCACTACATACAGATTATACAGCCACACTAGAGGGAGCTCACTACATACAGATTATACAGTACAGCCACTAGAGGAGAGATCACTACATACAGGATTATACAGCCACCACTAGAGGGAGCTCACTACATACAGATTATACAGCCACCACTAGAGGGAGCTCACTACATACAGATTATACAGCCACCACTAGAGGGAGCTCACTATATACAGAGATTATACAGCCACCACTAGAGGGGAGCTCACTACATACAGATTATACAGCCACCACTAGAGGGAGCTCACTACATACAGATTATACAGCCACCACTAGAAGGAGCTCACTACATACAGATTATACAGCACCACTAGAGGGAGCTCACTACATACAGATTATACAGCCACCACTAGAGGGAGCTCACTACATACAGATTATACAGCCACCACTAGGGGGAGACTCACTACATACAGATTATACAGCCACCACTAGAGGGAGCTCACTACATACAGATTATACAGCCACCACTTAGAGGGAGCTCACTACATACAGATTATACAGCGACCACTAGAGGGAGCTCACTATATACAGATTATACAGCCACCACTAGAGAGGGAGCTCACTACATACAGATTATACAGCCACCACTAGAGGGAGCTCACTACATACAGATTATACAGCGACCACTAGAGGGAGCTCACTACATACAGATTATACAGCAACAACTAGAGGGAGCTCACTACATACAGATTATACAGCCACCACTAGAGGGAGCTCACTACATACAGATTATACAGCCACCACTAGAGGGAGCTCACTACATACAGATTATACAGCCAGTATAGAACTCAACTGGATCTGTATTAATCTGACAGCAGTGAGCTCCCCATAGTAGTGAATGTAGACAGGGATATGCTGGGGCCCATACCATTCACATACAATCCCTGTGTGTTGAGGTTCAAATGCAAATTTAGCTCGGTGTAATTTTCTGCTTCCTGTCAGTGAATGGAAAGAATATGACTCAGATCCATAAAATGAAAACAGTTCTGATGCAATAAATCTCACAGAAGAGTAATTCCTCTGAACGTATCCTGCCTAGAGAATCCCCTGTGAGGTAAACATGTCAGCAGCCTGATGAATGTTCGTTGCAATGTATCAGTGCAGGTAATATATATCAGCCAAAACGGATTTAATTTTATTCCGCAAGTCGCATTAGCTTATTTCTAATTAAACTGCAAATACCTCGGCTTATCCTCTGCCTCAGAACATGAATAGAATGAAACAACTGAAGTCAATACTGACACACATACAGACAAAGAGGTAAGACACAGAACAGGCAGACAAAACATGCACTGAAAATGCTGCCTGACAACCTCTATGAGCAGTTTACTGACAGCCATCAGTGGTTGTCACCCACATCCAGTGTAAACAAAAAATGTGTGGGAAAAAAAAAGGCGACCTCAGGACGCGGGTGACGGACGTACCATGACACGAGGAGCGGAGAGCCCTCAGATGAAGCTGCGGAGGCCGGCGGTATCCATTGTGTGCATGATAAATATAGCCTGCTCTCTTATACACAGGGAGGAGGCACCACACCTCAGAGACCGGAGGAAAGGACAATTCCCAGGAACTGACGGCACCGAGGACAACAGCTTCAGAGAAAAACCGCCATACCCATCCAGCAAGGAGGAGGAGCAGTATTATAGTAGTTATATTCTTGTACATAGGAGCAGTATTATAGTAGTTATATTCTTGTACATAGGAGCAGTATTATAGTAGTTATATTCTTGTACATAGGAGCAGTATTATAGTAGTTATATTCTTGTACATAGGAGCAGTATTATAGTAGTTATATTCTTGTACATAGGAGCAGTATTATAGTAGTTATATTCTTGTACATAGGAGCAGTATTATAGTAGTTATATTCTTGTACATAGGAGGCAGTATTATAGTAGTTATATTCTTGTACATAGGAGCAGTATTATAGTAGTTATATTCTTGTAGCATATAGGAGGCAGTATTATAGTAGTTTATATTCTTGTACATAGGAGCAGTATTATAGTAGTTTATATTCTTGTACATAGGAGCAGTATTATAGTAGTTATATTCTTGTACATAGGAGGCAGTATTATAGTAGTTATATTCTTGTACATAGGAGCAGTATTATAGTAGTTATATTCTTGTACATAGGAGGCAGTATTATAGTAGTTATATTCTTGTACATAGGAGCAGTATTATAGTAGTTATATTCTTGTAACATAGGAGCAGTATTATAGTAGTTATATTCTTGTACATAGGAGGCAGTATTATAGTAGTTATATTCTTGTACATAGGAGCAGTATTATAGTAGTTATATTCTTGTACATAGGAGCAGTATTATAGTAGTTATATTCTTGTAACATAGGAGGCAGTATTATAGTAGTTATATTCTTGTACATAGGAGGCAGTATTATAGTAGTTATATTCTTGTACATAGGAGCAGTATTATAGTAGTTATATTCTTGTACATAGGAGGCAGTATTATAGTAGTTATATTCTTGTACATAGGAGCAGTATTATAGTAGTTATATTCTTGTACATAGGAGCAGTATTATAGTAGTTATATTCTTGTACATAGGAGCAGTATTATAGTAGTTATATTCTTGTACATAGGAGCAGTATTATAGTAGTTATATTCTTGTACATAGGAGCAGTATTATAGTAGTTATATTCTTGTACATAGGAGGCAGTATTATAGTAGTTATATTCTTGTACATAGGAGCAGTATTATAGTAGTTTATATTCTTGTACATAGGAGGCAGTATTAATAGTAGTTATATTCTTGTACATAGGAGCAGTATTATAGTAGTTATATTCTTGTACATAGGAGCAGTATTATAGTAGTTATATTCTTGTACATAGGAGCAGTATTATAGTAGTTATATTCTTGTACATAGGAGCAGTAATTATAGTAGTTATATTCTTGTACATAGGAGCAGTATTATAGTAGTTATATTCTTGTACATAGGAGGCAGTATTATAGTAGTTATATTCTTGTACATAGGAGGCAGTATTATAGTAGTTATATTCTTGTACATAGGAGCAGTATTATAGTAGTTATATTCTTGTACATAGGAGGCAGTATTATAGTAGTTATATTCTTGTACATAGGAGCAGTATTATAGTAGTTATATTCTTGTACATAGGAGCAGTATTATAGTAGTTATATTCTTGTACATAGGAGCAGTATTATAGTAGTTATATTCTTGTACATAGGAGCAGTATTATAGTAGTTATATTCTTGTAGCATAGGAGGCAGTATTATAGTAGTTATATTCTTGTACATAGGAGCAGTATTATAGTAGTTTATATTCTTGTACATAGGAGCAGTATTATAGTAGTTATATTCTTGTACATAGGAGCAGTATTATAGTAGTTTATATTCTTGTACATAGGAGGCAGTATTATAGTAGTTATATTCTTGTACATAGGAGCAGTATTATAGTAGTTATATTCTTGTACATAGGAAGCAGTATTATAGTAGTTATATTCTTGTACATAGGAGCAGTATTATAGTAGTTATATTCTTGTACATAGGAGCAGTATTATTATAGTAGTTATATTCTTGTACATAGGAGCAGTATTATAGTAGTTTATATTCTTGTACATAGGAGCAGTATTATAGTAGTTATATTCTTGTACATAGGAGCAGTATTATAGTAGTTATATTCTTGTACATAGGAGCAGTATTATAGTAGTTATATTCTTGTACATAGGAGCAGTATTATAGTAGTTTATATTCTTGTACATAGGAGGCAGTATTATAGTAGTTATATTCTTGTACATAGGAGCAGTATTATAGTAGTTTATATTCTTGTACATAGAGGCAGTATTATAGTAGTTATATTCTTGTACATAGGCAGTATTATAGTAGTTATATTCTTTGTAGCATAGGAGCAGTATTATAGTAGTTTATATTCTTGTACATAGGAGCAGTATTATAGTAGTTATATTCTTGTACATAGGAGCAGTATTATAGTAGTTATATTCTTGTACATAGGAGCAGTATTATAGTAGTTATATTCTTGTACATAGGAGCAGTATTATAGTAGTTATATTCTTGTACATAGGAGGCAGTATGTATTATAGTAGTTATATTCTTGTACATAGGAGCAGTATTATAGTAGTTATATTCTTGTACATAGGAGGCAGTATTATAGTAGTTATATTCTTGTACATAGGAGCAGTATTATAGTAGTTATATATTCTTGTACATAGGAGCAGTATTATAGTAGTTATATTCTTGTACATAGGAGCAGTATTATAGTAGTTATATTCTTGTACATAGGAGGCAGTATATTATAGTAATTTATAATTCTTGTACATAGGGAGCAGTATTATAGTAGTTATATTCTTGTACATAGGAGCAGTATTATAGTAGTTATATTCTTGTACATATAGGAGCAGTATTATAGTAGTTATATTCTTGTACATAGGAGCAGTATTATAGTAGTTTATATTCTTGTAGCATAGAGAGCAGTATTATAGTAGTTATATTCTTGTACATAGGAGCAGTATTATAGTAGTTATATTCTTGTACATAGGAGGCAGTATTATAGTAGTTATATTCTTGTACATAGGAGCAGTATTATAGTAGTTATATTCTTGTACATAGGAGCAGTATTATAGTAGTTATATTCTTGTACATAGGAGCAGTATTTTTGTAGTTATACTGCTAAGCACACGGCCAGGACACCACAGGGTGGCTGAGGGACAACTGTAGGAATGTCCTTGAGGGTCCCAGCCAGAGCCCTGAACCCAATAGAACATCTCTGGAGAGACCTGAAGATGTCTGTCCACCGATGGTCTCCATCCAAACTGACAGAACTGGAGAGGATCTGCAGAGAAGAACGGCCGAAAATCCTAAAATCTATTTGTAAACCTTGTGGCCTCATCCCCAAGAAGACCAGAGGCTGGAATCACTGTCAGAGGGGCTGAAGACTTATGTCCTGAGTAAAGAGGCTGAAGATGAATGCACAGGATATTCTTGCAGATGGCGGGTACACTAGTACTGATATAAGGCGGTATTACAGTTATTGGTATAGTCACGCTCTCCAGCTCAGTTTTCCATGTCTATGTCCAAATTGTCTTCCATACTGACAATCACATTTGAGACACAGAAATCCGCTCAGTTGTCACTTCCCTTCCCCCACTTATATTACAGATGGAGGCCCTGTGTGGTGTTCCTGGCTGCGGTGATTATACCGCACTGTCCCGGTGCCTGCACACCCACAGGGGGCACACAAGGTGAGGCCGGAGATCTGCGGCAGACAACACCCCGTATGTTCCGCTTTCCTGTTTTGAATGTTTTGGCAGCGGAGGTGGAAACGCAGATCAACTGACAGGACTGAGAATGTGCAGGACTCGGAGAGTTTCCAGGACGGAGCGCTCCTCACCTGCTCTGAATAAACATCATGTCACCGGGGGCGGGGGAGGTGCAGGAATCCGCAAAGTGGCGTCTGATTTATGGATTATATTATACAGAGAGAGGCCCGGTCTACAGCATCTGTCCGACAACCTCTCCACACACTACTAACAGTTGTCAGTGCTAAACCTGCGGTGTGACTACTGTCAGACCTGGTCGGTACGGATTTATTATTTCCTGTGGCGTCTTTCTAATCTCACCTTTTGGACATGTTGGCTGACTGAGTACAAGGCAAATACCGGGATGTATCAGTCACACTGGTGCCGCCCCCAAGATAAGGCTGAACACCTTTCTCCAAGGCTGGAATCTGTCTATCCCCCATGCTTTATACTGCAGCCCAGTGGCACAGAAGCCATAAGTAATGCGTAAATGAATTCAGCAGTGGCAGGAGCGACTTGAGGCTTTATAAGTCATCCTCTGGTCATAATTCAGGTCAGGAATAATCTTAAAGTGTGATTTTGGAAAGGATCTGGAGAAGAGAATGTCAGGAATTTAACGGGCATCTGTCAGCAGTTCTGTACCTATGACACAGGCTGACCTGTTAGATGTGCACCGGGCAGCTGAAAACATCTGTGTTGGTCCCATGTTCATATGTGTCCGCATTGCTGAGAAAAATGATGCTTTAATATATGCAAATGAGCCTCTAGGAGCAACGGGGGCGTTACCATTACACCTAGAGGCTCTGCTCTCTCTGCTGCGCCCCTGCGCTTTGACTTTAGGAGAAGTCAGGGTCAGGTGTGATGACATTTTTTCACTGCCTGATCCTGTCAGAGTGCAGAAGGGCGCAGCAGTTGCAGAGAGATCAGAGCCTCTAAGTGTAATGGTAACGCCCCGTTGCTCTAGAGGCTCATTTGCATTATAATAAAACATAATTTTTCTCAGCAATGCGGGCACATATGAACATGGGACCAACACAAATGTCTTCAGCTGCCGAGTGCACATGTAACAGGTCAGCCAGTGTCATAGGTAAAAAACTGCTGACAGATGCCCTTTAATGGCTAACTGTCTTGGATTCCCCTCTGACTTTCGAGGTGATGTCACAAGTGGGTGACACGTCAAAAATTTCCCTGTAGGGTCTATGGCCAGTCGGTCCCTAATTTACACACATTACACATTATAATCACTCCCCTGTAGAATTCCCTATAGAAACCTGAGCTCTGGCTCCACCTGGTGGACAACCAGAGTATGACTGCACAGATAAAGGTGGTCCACTTTACACAATCTTCATCAGTTCCGGCCCTGCCTGTCCATCCATATACTCGGGCTTTTTCTAAGTAAGAGCCGAGGGTCACTGCAGAGAGACGCACCCCTACATGAAAACCCTCTTCAGTGCATTATACTGAGGGGCCATGGGTTAAGTGACTACAGGGACCATATTAGTACCGCACAGGGTATAAGGTCATTCACTGCTGCTGGACGGTCCGGGGTGGATAGGACATTGTTACCAGCTGGTGGAGTAGACCACGTGCCGCACATAACGCAGACATGAACCGCGGGGTCCTGGTCACGACACTCCAGTCCTATGTAAATAATGAGAAGCTGCTTAACTTACACTTCGCACAGCTGAGGATTTGTTACAGTTGCAGACGGATACGTTTTACCTGCACTGAAACACTATAAGAAATCTTTGAGACTGAAGAGAGATCAGAGCTCGTCTAGACTGGATACAACTGTACCAAACCCTCAGAAACAGCAGGTCACAAAAGGTTGGGGGATCTGGATGGACGCATGAGTGTTTCCATTCACTGACATCAAGTACAGATCTTGAACATGGAGGGATATTTACACCAGTTTCTGCATTCAATTTTTTAATTATAGGAGGCTTAGATTTCAATGTCTGGTGCAGCGACCGGCAAATGGATTATTAGTTTATTAGAAGGGAGACTGGTCCGACGTCATTGATATTATTCTACCAGAAAACCACATTAATAACGTCCGTCACTGCGAGGAGACGCTTCCCATCAACGCCTCCGTAATCCTCTAAACCTCCAGTGATCTCCAGGTTTACAGAAACCTTATTTGTTTGGAACTGAAGTTCCCTGACTGCCGACATCACAAGAGGAACATTCCCAGTATATACAATGACGTGCAAACTGGAGGCGGAGGAGGATCAGCACCGCAGTGTAAAGTATAGCAGAACAGGAGCAAAAGTGCAGAGAAGACTACATACTGTACATACATACTCATGTGTTATACTCCAGAGCTGCACTCACTATTCTGCTGGTGCAGTCACTGTGTACATACATTACTTATCCTGTACTGATCCTGAGTTACATCCTGTATTATACTCCACTCCAGAGCTGCACTCACTATTCTGCTGGTGCAGTCACTGTGTACATACATTACTTATCCTGTACTGATTCCTGAGTTACATCCTGTATTATACTCCAGAGCTGCACTCACTATTCTGCTGGTGCAGTCACTGTGTACATACATTACTTATCCTGTACTGATCCTGAGTTACATCCTGTATTATACTCCAGAGCTGCACTCACTATTCTGCTGGTGCAGTCACTTTGTACATACATTACTTATCCTGTACTGATCCTGAGTTACATCCTGTATTATACTCCAGAGCTGCACTCACTATTCTGCTGGTGCAGTCACTGTGTACATACATTACTTATCCTGTACTGATCCTGAGTTACATCCTGTATTATACTCCAGAGCTGCACTCACTATTCTGCTGGTGCAGTCACTGTGTACATACATATTACTTATCCTGTACTGATCCTGAGTTACATCCTGTATTATACTCCAGAGCTGCACTCACTATTCTGCTGGTGCAGTCACTGTGTACATACATTACTTATCCTGTACTGATCCTGAGTTACATCCTGTATTATACTCCAGAGCTGCACTCACTATTCTGCAGTTACAAACCAGCAGGGAGACATCATGAGGACCTTCCACCTGATAAGCATCAAGAAAGCAACATAACTTTGAAGGCTGCTCTGGATGTGACTGGAGTAAATGCACAGCGCTGGTGCAGAGTGGCTGCAGCGTTATAACTCCCCAGGACTGCCACATGAACAGTGCTCCACATCCTCTGAAAACAAAGATGGCGACTGCCTTGTGTCAGACTGTCTGTAAATATACTGCAGAAGAAGAGCCCAAGAGCTGACTCTCCACATACTGCAGCCTGCGGACTCTCGCTTACCTTCTTTCCCTTCTTGCCATCATCTTCCATCTCTCACCTCCGGAGTCTCCTCCTTCTGCGATCCTGGGCGGCAGATGACGAGCGGGGCGAGGTGGGGGGTGGTGTTGCTGTCGCCCGTGATGGGGAGTTCAATGACATGCCTGCAGCCGCGCAGCCACAGGACTGTGCAAATACGGAGCCGTCTGGTGGGAGCGGCCCGCCCAGCAGGATGTGAGGTGGACGCAGACTCGCTGGAGCAAAGTGACTGGAGCTGTGAAAATGGAAACTAGTGACAGCGTCCACGTGTGACCCGCATCTGGAACAGAAAACATGGACGTCACTGGGGGCGAGGGAGAAAACAGTGAGAGGACAGATAATAGTGAGACACACTGGTGATAGGAGGAGGAGGGGGACAGATAAGAGCGAGACACACTGGTGATAGGAGGGGCAGATAATAGTGAGACACTGGTGATAAGAGGAGGGGGATGATAGTAGACAGCGAGATATGGACACACTGGGATAGGAGGGGGACAGATAATAGTGAGACACAAGGTGATAGGGAGGGGACAGATAATGTGAGACACACTGGTGATAGGAGGAGGAGGGGACAGATAATAGTGAGACACACTGGTGATAGGAGGAGGGGACAGATAATAGTGAGACACACTGGTGATAGGAGGAGGAGGGGACAGATAATAGTGAGACACACTGGTGATAGGAGGGGGCAGATAATAGTGAGACACACTGGTGATAGGAGGAGGGGAAGTAATAGTGAGACACAACTGCAGGAGGAGGAGGGGACAGATAATAGTGAGACACACTGGTGATAGGAGGAGAGGGGAAGATATAGTGAGACACAGATGAGGAGGAGGAGGGGACAGGTGATAGAGGAGGAGACAGATAATAGTGAGACACACTGGTGATAGGAGGAGGGGACAGATAATAGTGAGACACACTGGTGATAGGAGGGACAGATATAGTTAGGACACACTGTGAGGAGGAGGGGACATAGGTGATGTAGGAGGGGGAGATAATAGTGAGACACACTGGTGATAGGAGGGGACAGATAATAGATGAGACACACTGGTGATGAGGAGGTGGAAGATAATAGTGAGACACACTGGTGATAGAGGAGGGACAGAATAGTGAGACACACTGGTTGAGGAGGAGGGGCAGATAATAGTGAGACAGTGAGACACTGGTGATCAGATAAATAGTGAGACACACTGGTGATAGGAGGGACAGATAATAGTGAGACACACTAGTGATAGGAGGGAGCAGATAATAGGACACACTGGGATGGGAGGAGGGGCAGATAATAGTGAGACACACTATGATAGGGGAGGGGACAGATAATAGTGAGACCAGTGGTGATAGAGGGACAGATAATAGTGAGACACACTGGTGATAGGAGGGGACAGATAATAGTGAGACACACTGGTGATAGGAGGGAGGGACATATAGATAATAGTGAGACACACTGTGATGATGAGGAGGAGGGGACAGATAATAGTGAGTGAGACACTGGTGATAGGAGGACAGAATAATAGTGAGACACTGGTGATAGGAGGGACAGAATATCAGTGAGACACACTGGTGATAGGGAGATATAGTGAGACACACAGATAATAGTGAGACACACTGGTGATAGGAGGGACAGAAATAGTGACACACTGATATAGGAGTGAAGTACACACTGGTGATAGGAAGCAGATATAGTGAGACACACTAGTGATAGTAATAGGAGGGGACAGATAATAGTGAGACACTGGTGAAGGAGGGGACAGATAATAGTGAGACACA
>ONZH01008590.1:0-21200 GCA_900303285.1 Rhinella marina | reverse complement strand
TCCATAGAGATGAATTCATCTTGGAACAGGATCCGTTTCTCTGCATTTTGGAAGCGCAGACAAAAATGCTACAACCCTAAGATGTGTCTCTGTATGCTCATGCAATGTGCATGCACAATATAGCAGTTACCACAGAGCGAGTTTGAACAAGGCACTACAAGGCCGTGGTGGCCGTAACTAGGGGCAACGGCCTGACTGATGTGTGTGGCACAATGGAAATACAAATAGGCAAATCTTCTAAATGGTACATTTTATATAAATACATTCTATTAGTAAAAATATTGGTATGGCTATATCCTGGGGCGTAGCTAAAGGCTCATGGGCCCTGGTGCAAGAGTTCAGCTTGGGGCCCCCTTCCACATAGCCTTCATGCTGCCTGAGGAAAAAAATTAAATGGCCCCCACCCCACCTGCCAAATTCTTGACCTAACCCCTTCCCTCCAGCCAGAGGTGTAACTTGACTAGCATGCACTTTCTATATTACCAGTGTCTTCTTACAAGGGTCTTTGGGCCCTCTCAGGCTCCTGGGCCCGGTAGCGACTGCTACCTCTGCACCCCCTATAGCTACGCCCCTGGCTATATCTAACTATACAAACTACATTTGTGAGATGGGAATACCCCTTTAACTCCCATAGAAGTGAAAGGATTCTGGGAGTTGTAGTTTCAGAACAGCTGGAGTGCTGCAGATTGCTGATCCCTGGGATAGGGGAAGAAAGTGAAAGTAACTGGTGCTGTTACTTTCATACTGCATTGTGCAGTGAAGCTCAGAGCAAGATCGGTGGGTGGCTGAATTACTAGTTTGAGAGCCGCTCTATATCTCAGTCATCCAGCCATCCTGCTCTAAACTTCAATGTTGAAATCAGTATGGGGAAGGAAAGATGTCACAGCCATTGCATATCGGGAGCTTCCTGTGAAGCTGCTTGGAAGAAACTCTCATAGGAATTGGCAATTCACATAACAAACACATGTCGCACACACTCCAATTAGTATGGTAACCTTTAATTTTTCCTTAATAATTGCATTTAGACATTTTATTATTTATAATTTATATTAAAACATATTTGTTTTTAAATACAAAAAATGGCAATAGGTTGTCTAAGCTTTAACAGCCATTATTACTAGAGAGCCCTGGGAGCCTTTATAGAACCATGGCTGTCACAATTTCCCAGTCAAGCCCAGTGATAGTGTTGCCAGGGACAAGACAAAAGGTGCACTCTTCTTTTGTCCACACCATGATCAGCTAACAAAAAGTTAAATAGCTAGGATCAGACTATTCTCAAAATCTTCTCTGACCCAGCCATTAGGGCAGAAGTGTGACTCTGATGGATCGGACACAACATTCATGTACAGTAGTGTGTAGAATTGACTCCCACAGATGACATGCATGTACTGTAAATTGTTTTGAATTATGGGGATAAGAGATAGGACAACATTACTGGTCATGTACAACTACAAAGTGTCCAAAATCAAACAGGTAGTCTAAGATTTAAAAAGATTGATCTACCTTTTTCAGAAAGAGAGCCACTCTTATCTATGGACTGTATTTGGTATTGTGGTTTAATTCCAATTATTTTTTTAAGGGGATGAGTGTTTCTGTCCTAGTTTCTATAACAAGCAGATACTGTCTTCTAGCCTTATAAATCCCTTGTGCTTTGTACAGGGGCTGTAAAGAGGCACACAGAGTACCTGTATCTCTGTACTACTGAGTTGCAGGCACAGTACGTGTGGTGCTAAATGTTGCGTCCATATGGCACCATATTAGAGCTATGTGCACCTGCCACACAGTGCTATATACTGTTGCATGAAATCTGAAGGCATAAAGAAGTACAATTTTGCCAAAGACATAACTTGAAGCTCTTAGCTCCTGCAAAATTTGTGAAAGGTTTTTTTTAAGATACTGTATGATATTTTGTATGTCGCTTTTGTTTTCAAGTATAAATACAATTAAGGAAGAATGTGCCATTTATAAAGGCTTTAAACATTTTTACATCAATACTTTTATAAAAAATTGTATTATTAATGGAGTACATGTATTGCACTGAATCTTCTGAGTTTATGTGTGTTATGGAAGGATTTATGTTGTTATAATCATTAATATATGAATCTTGAGTTGATATGGCTCTCACATCTATCTTGCTTAATTCCTTTTTATTTCATGGTTCTATGAAATCCCTATGTAATCTTCCAGAAAGATAAATGTATTGATACCTAGAATATAGTGCCATAGGGGGAAAAATCCACCTCAGATAAGAAAACCTATAAAACTTGCATTAATGTTACAGCCGTTTATCACATATAGATATGAAAAATCTACAATGTTAGCCTGGTTTTTAGTAACAATGCCATCGGATTCCATTCTAGCAAGCCGCAAGAAAATGCATGTTTATCCTACAATAATAGATTTTGCTCTGAGGCTCCTGAAGCTAAGGTGGGTTTAGTGTGGATCAATCATAAGCTTAACGCAGCACATAATTACTGCATTTACCATTGACGTTAAACTATACAGGCAAGCATTATTGTAGCTTGCACAACATATAGAAGCACAATTTAGTATTTTTGGAAGCTACACAACATGTACAAAAACATGTTTGTCTAAATGTCTTGAAAGCTTTTATATTCATTTCTGTAGAGCCAACATGCATCCTTATAAAACTGAATTTGCAACATTGCAATTTTTACATTAATGTATTATATTTAATAACCAATGGAAATAAAATGCTCTTCCATGTAAATGTAAACCCATTATTGGATCTTATAACTGAATAGTAATTTGTATTGCACCAATTCCAAATATTGCCTCATGCTATACTTACCTTTGCTTCCAATTTTTAAATTATTCATTCTATGTATAAAATCACCTCAGACAACCCTTTAAGACACAGAGTTTCATTAATAAAGTGTGAAAACAAAGTTTACTGGGGCTGAATGTAGTAGTGAAAAATCAGCAGAGTTAAACCTTGTCAAGTTGCAAAATATCTAGAATTTTCTATAACCTTTACTATATGAGGGGGATTCAATAAGTTATCTATCCCAGCATGTTCTGTTAGTGTTAGAGAGCTGAGCTTGTCTGTGCAGGTTGAGACATATCTGGACATGCAACGTACACAGTAGCAGTTCAGCCTGATGGAAGCACTGGAAGTGACAGTATGGCAAGTGCATTACAGTGTGGGTCTAAAAATAAAGTGAGGGATTTGGAACTTTTTTTGTGATTCAATTCTCTACAAAGGAAGAAAAGAAGCCTAAACAAATCCATGAAAAGATGATTGCTGTATATTGTGATTAGGGTTTAGTGAATTGAGTTCAGATTGCTTTATCTAAACCTGATTCTTTTAAAAACTATGTTAGTGATATGGGCTCCGTCCTATTGTAAAACATATGGCCTCAGCAGAGGTCTTTCCAAAATTTCAGCAAACACCACAAGACTTACTTCGTCTCACTTCTATCATGTGTCACTTTGTTTATTTGCATAAATTACTGTATCAAAATATGAAGCTGAACTTGGCTTAGTATTTGTTATACAGTACTTTATGCAAACAAATGATATGACACGTGATAGAAATGAGATGAAGTAAGTCTCGCAATATTTGCTGAAACCTTGGAAAGACTTCTGCAGAGGCCCTACATTTTACATTAGAACATAGCCCATATTCTTAATGAACTTTTTAAAAGAATCGGGTTCTGATACAGCAATCTGTACCCGTGTCGCTCAGCCTTAAAGGGTTTGTCTCACTTCTACATTTATAATGTAGAGAAAGTTAACGCAAGGAATTTACTAATGTATTGTGATTGTCCATATTGCTTCCTTTGCTAGCTGGATTCATTTTCCATTATATTATACACTGCTAGTTTCCATGGTTACGGACCACCCTGCAATCCATCAGTGGTGGTCATGCTTGCACAATATAGGAAAAAGCACTAGCCTATATGCACTCCTATGGTCCTGGCCACCAGAGAGGCCAGCACTTTTTCCTATAGTGTGCAAACACAATCATTACTGGCACAGTTTCCTGTATCATTCATGTTTTGATGACGTCAAAGGTCAGTTCCCTGTGGGTGCCACGAATGTTGATGCCTGAGTAAAAAACTTGTTGCTAGCAATTTAGCCAAGAGAATTTGAATATGCTTAGAGAAAATCCAGGAAACTTCTATTCTTGAATATGGGTGATGAAACATGGGTCCACCATGCTGAGACCCTGAGATCCTGAGACCAAACCAGAGTCCATGCAATTAAAACACAAGGGGTCACCAAAGAAATTTAATGTGCAGCTGGAAAGAAACAGTTTTTTGGGTTACAGAAAGCTTGTTATTACTAGAATTCATGCCAAACAAGGCAGCAATTACTGGAGACACCTATGCTTCAACAATGAAGGCATTACATTACACAGTCCAGGTGTGTTGCTGCCTCATGAAAATGCGAGATAGCTCACAAGTCTTGCAAATCACAAGTGGCTATCAGGGAATGCAGCTTCATGAAGCTTAACCATTCACCCTACAGTCCAGACTTTCTTTTTCAGAAGTCAAAGGGAATTACATTGAAAAGCAGTAAGTTCAATTTTCTCAGAAACTTTTGTTTTCATATTCAAGTAAAAAAACTTATCGAACACCCCTCATATGTTAATATATAAAACTATGCTGCTAACTGCTAACAAGTAATCCAAGGAGCAGGCATTAAACACATTAATGTCTCAGCGTGTGAATCCTCATTTCAAATCTGTATGAATAGATTCTAAATACCAGCACATGAGCTGTGACACTGACGGAAGATGGCAAGGTGCAGAAAATGCTTGATATTATAGCTTAAACACTGAGGCAAAGAGAAGTAGTATCATAGTCTTGTCAGAACTGGAAGAAATAATCGAAAACTGCTCCAGGGAAGCTACAATGGTAATGAACTCTCCCAAGGATTCTATTGCTCTGTCTGGCAGGCTATGCAATGGCACTTTTCATCACTGTGTTGACAGTGATTTGGATGCACAACTTTTGTCTACAAGGAAATGTGTAGCAGATCCTTGAGGCAGAAGGAAAAATAGACATGACAAATAAAAAATAGGGAGTGATCATTCTACTTAATTGGGCATATACAAATAATAGAAAACTCTCTGGCACAGAAAAAAGATGCTGATGATTGGGAAATTCCTTGGTATTTTGAACAGCCTTTTTTGTACTGAACTTGGAGCCCAGCTGTGTTCCTCCCTTAAGCAGCATCTAAGCTATCTCACTCAGCCAGCTAAGGATACTTTCACACCAGCGTTTTTGCTGGATCCATCATGGATCAGCAAAAATGCTTGCATTCTGATAATACAACCTTCTGCATCCGTTCTGAACGGATCTGGTTGTATTATCTTTAACATAGCCAAGACGGATCCCTTATGAACTCCATTGAAAGTCAAAGGGGGACAGATCCATTTTCTCTTGTGTCAGAGAAAACGGATCCATCCTCATTGACTTACAGTGTGTGTCAAGACGGATCAGTCTTGCTCTGCACCGCATCGCGGACAGAAAAACGCTGTTTGACGCAACAAAACAGAACGGAATGCATTCTGGTGCATTCTGTTTCGTTCAGTTTAGTTTTGACAATGAATGGGGACAAAACAGAGGTGTTTTCTCCCGCTATTGAGATCCTATGATATCCCAATAGCTGGAAGCGTAAGTGTGAAAGTAGCCTAAAATTGTACTCTGTACTGATGAGGGGCAAGCAGCCCAAACAGCTGTCTGATGATGGATATTTCATTGCTTATTTTCTTTTTTCCATATGGACCCCCATCCAATAGGTGACACTAGCAAAATGGTTCCCTTTTTTTCCAAAACTTTGCTACTAATCTTCATACACAGCTGATCTCCTTAAAGGGGTTCTCCAAAAATTGCTACAAGATGGCCTCCAGAAAAATGTCCTGGAATGTGGACAGAGTGCACCCACTTGTACAGATGCTAGAGGCGGTGAGGTAAGAAGTGAAGGGTTGTGCCCTCACTATACACTATGCTCCACAGTTTGCCATCACAGTGCTGAGCTTTCCTGTGAGCTGTTTAGCCTGACAGGATACAGAATCTCAGGATCACTCCATTATTATCTATAGGAACTTTGCTCTACAATATAAAGTAATGATGTGATCCTGCTTAAATTTTTGTTAAGGACTCAAATTTCTCATTAAACAGATTTATTAAAATATCACAACATACTAACAAAGCTTTCAATCACAACAACCAGGTGTCCAGACATAGACACATATAGCATAAACCTCTGACAATAAAGTATTGGTGTCATTAAAAAGTACAACTTTTCCCACAAAAAACAAGTACCCATATAATTATATTTAGGGATGAGTGATGTTTCATCCAAAGTCGATTCACATAAAACTTTATTCTAATACTGTACTTCCCGAACTCAGGTTTGGTTTTTTTAAGAGTAAAAATTAATTTATGAAGTTATTACGCAAAGTCTTTTGAGACTTTGTGAAGTAATAACTTCGGCTCATCTGAGCTAATACATTCTAATACTGTATGGAGCTCCTGCTCCGTACAGTTTTAGAATTAAGTTTTATGCAAATCGACTTCAGATGTTTCATCCGAAGTCAATTCACTCATCCCTAACTATATTAATCAAAAAATAAAAAAGTTATGGCTCAGGGAAAGCATTGAGTGAAAAACAAAAATGAAAAATTGCAAGATCCTGAAAGAGTTAAATTATCAGTGTCGATAGTTTATAATGCTTATTTCTAGCTGAATGTGTGTGCTATATGCGGCTAGTAATATAATTGGCCAACCCTTTTAAATTCTTTGTTAAGCAGTATTGAAGAACCCTTTTAAAGAGGACTTTCATACCAAAGTTTGGTAATTATACTTTATTTGTTTTACTTACAGAGATATTGGAATTTTTCTTTAACCATTTTTACAAAATTGACTACAGGACGTTCTTTCATTTTGGTTATCATTATTGAATAAGATTCATACTTTGCTATTAAAGATTGTTGAGAAGTTGATTTCAAAAGTGATAACCAATATTGTTTCACTTCCTGATTTCACTTTTACAAATACAAGCTCTATAACAAAACACTGAAATCCCAGAGTAAACCAAGCAGAATTGTCAAACCTTGACAATCACAACAATTTCTGGTTTACTAGTATATAGTTAGTTTTATATTTTTTGAGGAAATTCTCTTTAATTGATGCTTTGAACTAATATGGGGGGTCACATTCAAAGTAGAAAAGTACACCCACCTTAGACATGTACATTAAACTCTAAATGCACTGTGACTACATTCCCCATGGTGCGTTTAATGATCTGGTTCTACAAAGTATACTATTTTCCCATTTGTATTTTCTAGCTAGACATTTTGGTTATATTGTATATACAGTACATTGCAGCCCATGCAGAATTTTATGTAAGAAATCAGACAATGGGGTTTGAATAAATTGAATATGAGAAGCTTTGCAAATCCAAAGCAACATGTAATGTGCAATCAACTGATTGTGTGCCTCCTAAATAGGCATGCTTGATGCATTATGATGATTAAGACTCAGTCATCAAGAAACATCAGACTAGGATTTCTAACTTTTTCCTTTCATTATTCCTTTTTATTATTTTAAATAACTCAAATATGTGTTTTATGTTTGATAATAATATGGTCAAAGCCTGTTTTTCAATTACCTTTCTTGAAGCCTCTTTCTTGTTTTAATTATAATGTAAAGCCAAGAGAATGTAATGTTCACATAGCTGCTAAGATTCAAATGCAGACAGAAGAAATAATGTATTTAATTTCACCTGAATATTACACAAAGGAAACTTTGAAATAATTTTTGTAGGTTATTCTATTTTGAATAAGGTAGAGAAATCGTTTTTTTTTGTCTTTTCAAGCCCACATAACATGTAGAATTGTATTCAAGTGATAAGAATAAGGCAATTAAATGATTCATTTAACATGGATTTAACATAATTGACATATCTAATTGATTTTTTTTATAAAGGTAAGCATTATTTGTTTTCATTGATAAATCTATAATCAGCTAAAATCCCTTTTATACGTGCAGAGAAAACAGACAATGATTGGCAAGGAACATTCCTATAAACTTTAGTTCCTGATCATTGCCCGCTCATTAGCAGCATATAAATAGCAATGTTTGGGTCTGTATGGGATGAATGATTGTTAGTATAATCAATTGTCCCAAATAGAGATTAGCAAATTGTTTAAAATTTGATTTGGGTTCGAATTGGCCAAAGCAGTTGACCAATTTGATCTGATTCTGAGCCAATTCTATTCGAACCAACATGAAAGTGCTCCAAATGGCATGGAAATATATGTATGATACCCTGAAGAGTAGGACTAATTTTTTCTCTAGTCTTCACTTTTTATTTTATTTTTTTTATTAATTCATCTCCCTCTAACGCCCTTTCTTTCTCCCTCTGTCCCAAAATTTACCTGAATCAAATTGTCTAAAATTTAGATTTGGATGCAACTTGAAAAGTTCAAAATTCTATACAAAATTCTAGACAAACTTGTTTCATTTAAAATCGATTGACTCATGCCTGGTCTCAATACTGTTCCCTTGTTTTTCTGCAGCACATTCCTGTTTACATAGGCCAATTTGCTGCCAATGAACAAGGATTTTATGTGCCACATAAAAAGATGTGAGCACATGATGAATGAGCGTTTGCTAATTCATGGGGTGAGCAACAACACCTTTACACGGGTGTTTATCAGGAACACCAGTGTTCATCAATTAATGGTATAAATTAAAGACGTGACTCCTAAAACATATATACTTTAATTATGTCATGTTAAAACCAAGGTATGTCACCAAAAACTATATAGTATATCTATAGGTAAGGCAGGTAAGAAGGGAAAGGCTGTCCTTGGATCACCCTAAAATAAATCCTTAGCCCAGGATTGCCCCCTGATGGTGGGGGTGCCCTGTCCCCGTACCCGCCCTGCCTAAACCCTGTTATACCCTACTGATGAAGGGAGGGTAGAATAAGGCTGTATGTACCACCCAAACCCCGACACGTTTCACCCAGCGAGTGGGCACATCAGGGGGTAATGTTAGGGTAAAGATATCAAATTCTCAAATAGAACATAATGCCAACATGAGATTTCTTAGATGTATGCTTGCCCCAGCCTGGATATTACCACCTGGTTAGTGATGCCAGTTCTGTAAAAAAGATGAATCAATCAGATCCTGAATGGGGCAAATATAAACTCCAAGTGAAAAAAGACATAACTTACAGTGATGGCTGGAGGAGTGTAAATATTCCCATGCGGCACCGATGCACGAGGCCGTGGATGCCAGCCGGGAATAAATATGTGCGCTCTATAGTTGTTCCGCCCGCTGGTTGACGCACATCCAGTGTGTGGAACACACCATGGCACGCAAAACGGCACTTCCGGTTCAGGCTGGAACGCAAATGCTAGCAAAATGAAGCGCATCATTCGGAGATATGTCCAATACAAGTCCACGTAAGGGATACATGATAGACCCTTATCGAGCATATAAATGGCGAATGGCTCAACTATTGACTAGTTTATTCTTGAGAAAATGGAGTTTTATAGCCACAAAACATAATTATTGCCTAACTAGGTAGATACTCCTCTTGGCTGAATAGAGAATTAGAGAAAAAGTGGAGAAATGATCCACCATTAAAAGTTGGGCACTTCTCATGCCCCTGACCAATTAGGGCAACCAAGACAAGGGGTTGATACAATAAAAGGAAAAGACTAAATAAAACATGTATATGTTAATCTCTCATTGAGTCCCAGAGGGGACTGGGACCGAAAGTAGTAAATCCATTCGGATTCTTTTTGTAACAACCTACGGTCCCAGTCACCTTTTCTTGGGGACTCTGGTATCAGTTGAATGGCAGAGAACCGGACAGTACATAGGTCGCTATTGTAATGGTTCACAAAATGATTGGCAAATGGGGTATCTCGTTTATACTTGATATCATTCATGTGCTCCAAAATCCTGCATCTGAACTCGCGGGTCGTTATGCCTACATAGTCCATCGGGCAGGTACACTATAATGAGATATATAACCCCTTTGCTCTTACAGTTAATGAAGTCGTTAATTTTATAATTCCATTGTGTGGTCGAACATCGAACTGATCTGGTGGTCTGTAAGAAATTACAAGCTTTACAAGTACCACACCTGAAAATTCCACAGGGTGTTCTGCCAAGCCACGTCCCCTCCCTCTTGGGTCCGTTATAATGACTGTGGACCAGACGATTCTGGAGACTTCTAACTTTGCGGTAGGTAATTTCAGGGAAGGGTGCTATGGCCTTTGACAGATCAGGATCCATACATAAGACAGACCAAAATTTACTCAGAATCTCCGCGACCTCGCTATTAGCATTATCAAATGTAGTAATTAGTCTAATGCCTGGGGAGTCGGTAGAATGACGATATTTTGGTATGAGTAATTCATTCCTATTTCTGGCCTCCGCATTCTTAAAGGCCTCCCTCAGCACAGATTTCGGATAGCCTCTCAGGCGTGACCGGTTATATAATTTCCTAGATTCTAAGTAGAAGCTTTCGAGGCTAGAGCAATTCCTATGCATGCGCAGGAATTGGCCCTTTGGAATACCGCGTTTCAAAGGGAAAGGATCTCAATGCTCCAATGTAAGATATTATTGGTAGCAGTCTGCTTCCGAAAAACAGTGGTACTCAAACGATCGCCTTGTTTGTTAACACAAAGATCCAGGAACGTGAGAGAATTATCATTAATGACTGAAGTGAAAAAAGACCGATCTGATTCTTATTTAATCTCGACATAAACTCTAAATAAAAGGGAATTTGTCCCTGCTGCCAGTCCATATGAGGAAAATGTCATCGATGTAACGTGACCAAAAAGGTATTTCCTCATTCCAAACATTGGACTGGTCAGCAAAGACATGTGTATCCTCCCACCAGCCCAGGAGGAGATTGGCATACGATGGGGCACAGAGGCTTCCCATCGCTGTGCCCCTGAGTTGGTGGTAATAGGACCCATTAAAAATGAAGTAGTTGTGTGTTAGGGTAAATTTAAGTAGGTCCAAAGCGAAACGCTTATGTCTACTGAAGTGTACAACCCGCGTGTTAAGATAGAAAGCAACAGCCTGTAGACCCCACTTATGTGGGATCGATGTATACAAGGATTCCACATCGATATTACCTAATTTAGAATGAGGGTCTAGGGTTAGGCATTCAATCTTCTGTAGAAAGTCCATGCTGTCCCTTGTATGGGACGGAAGGGACGTCACAAAGTCTCTGAGAACTCTGTCGATGTAAATCCCACAATGGTGGGTAAGAGAATCAATCCCAGAGACATTGGGATGCCCCTTCAAAACCTGGAGCCCTTTATGCACCTTGGGGAGTGCATACAAAGTTGCAATTTGTGGTGTTTTGGGTAATAAAAAATTGTATTCAGACTCGCTTATGACTTTGTCATTGAGGCCATCAATTAACAATTCCTTGAGGGATGACAGAAAGGAGGCCGTTGGGTCCGAGGGAAGGATACGATAGCTCTCACTTTTGTTCAGTAAGTCCATACATATTGAGATATATTTAGTGTGATCAAGGATCACAAGATTGCCCCCTTTATCGGATGGCTTCAGGATTATATTTGAATCCTGTTCCAGATTTCTTAGAGCTTGGGCTTCACTGCGAGATAAGTTATGATGAGACCCTCTGATGGTACCAAGTTGCTCAATCTCAGAGGTAACCATCTTTAGAAAGATGTCTACATGTTCAGTATTAGCGAATGGGGGAGTCTTTGTGCTCGTCGGACGAAGGTCCGTGAAGGGGCCTTTCCCAGATGACCTAGAGCCTTCCTCCCACAGATCCATAAGGGTCTGTAGGTCGGGAAAGTCACTGGGGTCAATCCCCATTTTTCACAGGTCTGTTTGTTCGAACTCTGATAGAACTTAAACCACTTCAGTCTGCGACCGAACAAATTCAAGTCCTTCGTCCAGACAAAAGGGTTGAAGTTAGTAGTGGGAACAAACGATAACCCCTTTCTCAACACTCTAATCTCAGTATCAGTGAGGCAACAACTTGATAAATTAATTATTTGGAGAACATCATCGGGGGTTGTGTTTCCTTCGGTTTCGGACGGTCTCGAAGTTGATAGGAAGCCTGATTTAAAAAAGAGGAAGACTGGGTCTGGGTAAGAGCAGAACTGGGTACAGAGGAGGCAGAGGGAGAGGGACCAGATGTAGTGCCAGTTCGAGGTCCACTGCGCTGTCTACCCCATCTCTGCCACCTTTTACCTGTCCTTTTTTTTTATTTTTTAAAAGACTATTAGGGTTAGAGGTAGTGGGTCTGGTTGCTGAACCCTCTAAATCTGAGAGCTCAGAAGAAGAGACCTCTGACTCCATTTGGTTACTTTGTTTCCCCGAGACAGTGTATGCACGATTTCCCCTGAATTCGCCCAAGTCTCTTACAAACTGTCGATGTTTTTGCTCCTTTAAGAGAGATTGATATTTTTCGACAGAAGTTTGTAAGAATGCTTCACGTTTGGCGAAGTCCGGGTCGTCCTTAAATTTCAGAGTCAAATCAACCAGTTCCCTAAGTGTTGCTGAATTGCTTTCGAACACTTTTTTTTGCTCCTCTAATAATAGGGTCATTAATTTAAGTGAACTCTGGGTAAGTTCTTGTTCCCATTTAGAAGTGAGTGATAGGGAGCAAATATGAGCCACAGGTTTAATTTGAATATGGAGGCCTTTAGGAATAATCTGATATGCTATGTAACTTTCCAGGGATTTTATCTCCGACCACGATTGAATATTATTTCTATATGCAAAGTAGAGGTCTTTAAACATCTGTTTACATGTAGTAGATGCTGAGAGACCCGGAATATCCTTCTCCGAAAATATGTTATGTGTCTCCTGTATCAAGGCTTTGGTAAATAATGTGCCCGAAAGGAAAGTGGCCATTTAGACAATTGTTCGTAAAGTTAGGAGAAACAAAAATAAATTATATCAGATAGAGGTGGAGGACACTAAGGAATTAGTAGTATAAATCAAAGACGTGACTCCTAAAACATATGTACTTTAATTACGTCATCTTAAAACCAAGATAGGGTATGTCACCAAAAACTATATAGTATATCTATAGGTAAGGCAGGTAAGAAGGGAAAGGCTGTCCCTGGATCACCCTCATCAATTAATGTCCTAATCCTCAGTCCATGTAAAAGGGCCTTAATGATTTCTAGTGACCAGAATATATGTTTCTGTCACTTCCTTGGTGTGTTTGAATATAGATAGATAAGCTAATTAATGGCTATACAGTATTGTAGGTGTGCTTATTCTGGCATTCCAAGTGCCAAGAGAAGCCTTAGTCATTGCGTACAGAAATAAAGTGTTAACAAGAATCTGGTTAATGTGTTCCATTTTCACATTGGATTGTGGATGTTAACCCCTTCACCCCCGGAGGTTTTTTCGTTTTTGCGTTTTGCACTCCTTGCCTTCATACTGCCATAACTTTTTATTTTTATGTTCACATAGCTGTATGAGGGCTTGTTTTTTGCGAGACAAGTTGTACTTTCAAACGCCACCATTTAATATTGCATATGATGTAGTGGGAAGCGGGAAAAAAATTCCAAATTGGGTGAAATTGCAAAAAAAACACAATTCTGCTACAGTTTTCCTGGTTTTTTATTTACGGCGTTCAATGTTCATTAAAACTGACCAGTTAATTTCATTCTACTGGTCAGTACAAATCCGGCGATACCTAATATGTATCGTTTTTCCTGCGATAAAAGTTGGCCTTTTTTTTTTTTGTCATATCTTGACCCCTATAACTTTTTGGTATTTATGTGTACGGAGCTGTATGGGGGCTCATTTTTTGCGGGGCGATCTGAAGTTTTTATTGATACCATTCTGGGGTGTGTATGACTTTTTGATCACTTTTTATTTATTTTTTTTTTTTAGAAAAAAAAGCGACAAAAAACTGTGAATCGCCATTTGGACGCTTTTTTCCACCACACAATTCGCCGTATTGGATTTTTTTTTAATATTTTAAAAGTATGGGCGTTTTCGGTCATGGTGATACCCATGATGTCTATATTTATTGTTATTTAGGTATTTATTTTTTAATTATACGGAAAGGGGGGTGATTTGAACTTTTATATATTTTTTATATATTTTTTAACATTTTTTTTAATTTTTTTATGATTATTTTTAAGCTCAAATATGAGCTAATATATTGTGGTTTTTTTTTCTTTATGAGCAATCAGGGATTTACTAGATGGAGATAAATCCAAAAATTGCTAATTTCTTATCCTGGCCTGCCATCTAGTGGCCAGAATAAGAATTGCAGTTTGAAAACTGTAATCCTCACCAGCAAGGATTACAGTTTTCATATGGTGTACAGACACCCCGATTGGCCACTTGGGGCGACTTTACACCACGCGTACGCTTTGCAGACGCATCCTGATGCCGTGATCATGTGTGATCATGGCATCAGAAGGGCCAAGAAGACGCCGCCGATGGCGGTAAGTAGTGGCAAGTCTCTGCTGTTCGAAACAGCAGAGACTTGCCAGCCATGACGCCCGCCGCACGGGCGAGCGGGCGTCATGTCCCCGCACCAGCGCCGTACATATACGGCGCTGGTCGGGAAGGGGTTAAAGACTAGGTACACCTTCGGAGCCAATTTTTGTTTATGATTTCATTTTACTCATTTTTAGCTAAAAGTATTTTTTTCAATTGGTCTTAATAAAAAATATTGAGCTGTTCTGTCAAAAAGAGTTAACTGATTTTCTAGCTGTGTAACTGGTACTTTCATTTTATGTCAGTCATCTAATAAACCTTATCTCTAAACTACTAAGAGGTCATAAACACTTGTTTAAGCCTCAATCTTATTAGTAAGACAAGAACTGAGCTATAATGAGTGTTTATAAGGTCAGAGAGAAGAGATAAGGAGCCCATCAGCTCCTTGAATGAAGGAAAAAAATCCAAAGCTATGTACACAAAAAGGGGCTCCATATTTTTAATAAAGACCAATTGAAAAAGAGATTTTTAGCTCAAAATGAGTTCAATGTCTAAGGTCAGCAAGGAAGCAGGAAGGTTAGACATAAAATCCATAGCAATGTTCTGCCTCTGGGTATCAGGTACTGGCAGAGGTTTTTCCCATAGTCGCAGGAAGGCAGTCTGAACATGTCTCCAGTGTGTAAATGTTTCAGGAGAGAAGATAAAGATGTCATCCAGGTATACCATGACACAGATATGGAGCAGGTCACAGAAGACGTCATTAACAAATTCTTGCTACCCAGTGGGTACATAGGCAACTTAGTAAATACCCTGGTAGTACAGAGTCGAACAAACAGCTCAGAGATCAATGGCAGGGATACTTATTCTTGATAATAATTTTTTTCTGACCATGGTTATTGATACATGGCTGAAGGGAACTATACTTTCTCTTAATGAAGTGGAAACCAAAACCTGCCAGCTAGGAGGACTTCCAGATGAAGCCTCTCTCAAGGTTGGCTTTAGTCTCAGACAGAGACACAACCATGTGGTGGCATAGCTCCTGGTGCAAGGTCCATGGAGCAGTCATAGGGACAATGTAATGGCAGAGTCTCAGCCTCTTTCTTATTGAAGACATCTGTATAGCTTGCATAGGCAGGAAGTATGCCCAGAAGATTCTTTTTTAAGAAGGGTCATTTATTAAGACCTGTGTTTTAGACGCTTGTCTTAATAAACCCATATATCTGGAAGTGGATCTGCAGGAGCTATGAAGAGGCACCGGCCTAGGAGATGGTGTCTGAGCTTTTGGATATCTAGCTTACTAATTCCTTGTGAAAGTGTGCTGTTCTGTTTGTCTGCCTGTATACCAATCTATGGCGGTTAACTGATTCTGACTCTCCATTTCCTGACCTTAGCCTGTTTATTGCATTCAGCCTTTGCTGCCTACCCTGACCACAGATTACTTTCTTGGATTTACACAAACTCTGCCTGCCTGACCTCTACCTGTTTTCTGATTACATGTGTTGCCTGACCTATTAGTGGTTTGAATTGGTGTCTCTGACCTCTGTGGATCAGCAGCCAACCACAATGGCACTGTGTAGACTATATAAGAGGTAGCGACCTGGTGGCTCTCCTGTAGGCCAGATGCCTATATAGGGGTTAAAGAGTGATTTCCAGGGGGCTGCCTGGATAACATCCTTACGTCTAGCTATAATTTAAACAATTTGATTCCACTCTCACTGCCTCTAAAAATTGTGACCAAGATGGATAAGGCTACTTTCACACTTGCTTTGCCTTAATCCGGCAGGCAGTTCCGTTGACGGAAGTGCCTGTCGGATCCGGTAAAATGGTCAAAACCGGAAGACCATTTTATCCGGATCCGTAATACGGAGCCGTTGAAATACCAGATCCGTTTATTCTGTTTGCATCCGGTTACATCCGGAAAAACGGATCCGGTATTTACATTCATACTGCAAGAAAAGAGAAAACAAAAGCAACTTCAGATGCAAATATCAAAGAAAAGAATTAATTTCAAATGAAAATGAAGAAGTAGTAATAGAAAAGAAAAGTTTTAAAAAAGACAAAAAAACAATTTAATATGTAAATGGCAAATACACAAGAGGAAACAAAAAGAATTGTGGATATAAAATATAGCATCAGGTCACTTCCCTCTGACGCTGCAAAGATGTTGCCGGACCACATTCACTTTGGATTGCAGGCTTTAATCCTAGTCTCACGCTGGAGAAGACGCTACAGAGCCAGACGCCGACGTCGTTTTTGGGTCCATCCAATAACTTCAGACCGTTTGAGAAGGGGTGCATTTGAGGTGGTGTTTCCTGAACTGCATACTATCCTGAAAAGTT
Source organism: Rhinella marina (assembly GCA_900303285.1). Classification (NCBI taxonomy): domain Eukaryota; kingdom Metazoa; phylum Chordata; class Amphibia; order Anura; family Bufonidae; genus Rhinella; species Rhinella marina. The sequence continues at coordinate 4,405 of ONZH01008590.1, read as the reverse complement.
CGAAAATTACCTACGGATGACCGTTTCCAGCTTTGATGACCTCCTACAAAGGGTGTGTCATCGCATCTAGAGACAGGACACCAGGTTCCGGCGAAGCATCTCTGCAGCAGAACGGTTAATGCTGACATTAAGGTAATTATTATTTTATTACTATTGTGATGTTGATTTTAAATGTATTGATTGATTTTTAAATGTATTGCGTGAGTAGTAGTTAATATTTGTATTTTTTTTTTATTTTTTTTTATAGGTATCTGGCGACCGGTTGCCAGGCGATAGGTTGGGCTGGGAGATGGGGAGGTTGGAATGGGGGATGTGGAGGTTGGAATGGGGATAGGTGTGGGATGGTGGATAGGTGTGGGATGGGGGATAGGTGTGGGATGGGGGATAGGGCGGGGCTGGGGGAAAGGATGGGGGGCGGTGTTGCACCTGCCACAACGCGTGGTCCATTAATCTCCAGGCTTCAAACAGCTGGTCGGGCGATAAACGTTCCATCATGGGGAATAACGCATTCAAGTAGAGTTGCACCGGACTCATTTGCGACGTCAACACCACCCCCTCCTGAAGACGTCGCAAACTATCCTCCAAACTGGCAACTCTATTTGTGAATCCCATCAAGGACTCGTAAACGAGCCTTGTGAGATCCTCGTAATCCGCCTGACGGCTCCTACCTGCCCCTTGGCGACGCACGATGGCCTCAAACCGTGGAGCTAATTGGGCCATCGATGTGTTGTCAGGGGGCGTAGGTAGGGGAACAGCAGTGTCCTGACCAGCTGTTTGAACAGGACAAGAGGGGCCCGCGGTGGCTGGCTCCTCAGGGACCGCCTCATGGGCAACTTTGGGCGCCTGAGTGCTGCTTGCTGTTCTGTAAGGAAACAAAAATAAAAAATTAGAAATTGTACTTCTTAGACTATGTGTATTTCCAAGACAGATTGTCGCATGACAGTCTTCCTGGCCCATACACATTGATTGGTTACAATAAATGTAATGCATGAGAGAAAAAACAAACAAAAAAAATAATAATGATCTCTTACCTTCGCAGCTCAAGTGTTCTGCGTAGGAACCCCAAGGCGGAGTAATACCTATACTCCCACCTTGAGGTTTCCCTGGAACCACTCGGGCCCGAAGTTCCTCATTGAAATCCTTTCTGTAGCGGTCCCTGATTGACCGCCACCGCACCACGATACTTGTGCCTTAAAAAAAAAAAAAAAATGTTTTAATCGTACACTATACTCCATGTTATAATCTAAAAAAATGGTTTACGGTTTAACTGATGTCTCCACAACAACAATGTAAACACATTTGTTGTTTTACTTATGGTAGCAGGTACATTAAAACAATAAACCATTTTTTAGTTAAAAGACACATTTTTTTAATCCAAAATTAATACTTATGGCACTGGTCCTGTTGCCTCTCACTGAGGTCCTCCCAATTCGGCACTATAGCTTGTCCTATCTCACACCAGAGGAGCCGGGTATGCCCATGTTCAGCATGGCGGCGGTCGGTGTGGTCCCATAATGGTGGACGGGCCTCCACCATCTGGATGAGGAGGTCGTTGTCAATATAGAAATCGACTTCCTCCTCACCCATTCTGGTGGTGGCTCTGGAACCCTGAAAAAAGGAAAATAAAATAATTAAAATTATAAGAATATGTAAAATATATTTTGACAAAAAAAATGTTATGTGAAATACTCACACGACCCCGACCGCCGCGTGCAACACCCCGACTTCCTCTGGTGGAGCCACGAGGACCTCTTTGTGAGGCAACAGGTTGAGATGGCTGTGAAATAGAAACATAAATTATTAGTTCCACGCAAAGTACAGTTTATTTGGAAAAAAAAAAATTATATAAACCTACCATTTCCTGTCCACCACCCCTGCTTTCCTCCACTCCACTGACGTTCAGGCTGGGAGGCACCTCCTCAGCAGATGATGACTGCAAGAAACCGGGGAAAAAAAATAATTACACATAATGAAAAAACATGACTATGGGTACTGCACTTATCAACTTGACATACCGAAACATGCTCTCGAATTCTGCGTCGAGGAGGGCTCCCGGTCTCACTTGCAGAAGACATCTCTGTAATAAAAATAAATAAATAAAGTATTTTAAACAAACCAATTTGACCCAAACCCATTTGAAAGTTACTTACTTAAAGTATCAAATCGGTAAAATAAATCCAGGAAGTGAGTGGCGTAGAGTTGTTGGGGCTGGCTTGTTCTTTCTTTTTAAAAACTTTTATAAAAAGTAGTAATATATTGCCTACAAAAAAAAAGAATAATAATTGCAGAAGGACTTAACGTCGGACATGCGGCTTCATGACACATATTTACATGTAAATCACATATATGCAACACACGTAGACATAAATACACCATATACATGGTACACATACATAAATATACTATATATACTCTACACACATACCATCCTACACTATGGAATACAAGGGCTCTCCTTCTAAGGAACAGGCTGAATGCCATGCCTCAGGACACAGGCACAACTACTTCTATTATCCACCATGTTAAATCACTACCTGAATCCCCTGTTATCAACTGCAAAGAGGGGCTTCAGGTTGTGTTAAAACATGTTGGATGCTAGTAGTAGTAGTACCTAGGCACGACTACTACGAGCATCCACTATATACTACACAACTGTTACAAATTCAATATGATCGATTGATCTACTACTAGTGTTCTAATGTCTATTAATGTTCTGTAAGCACATGGTGGATGCTTGGAGTCGTAGTGCCTATATACTACTACTCCTAGCATCCGAAAAGTTGTTACACAACCTGTAGCCCCCACAAACTATAGTAAATAGGGAAGGCAGGTTGTACAACTAGTTGGATGGTAGGAGTAGTAGTAACTAGGTACTACTGCATATCGCATCCCATATGTACTAGACAACCTGCAGCCCCTATAAACAATTGCACAGGGGCTGAATGTTATGCTAGTACAAGAAGGATGTTAGGAGTAGTAGTACATATGTACTAAAACTCCCAGCATTTATCAAAACTGTATATATATATATATATATATATATATATATATATATATATATATATACACACACATTATATATACAAAACATATACACATATATATCTATACACACATATATACCCATATATACACCACATATACACACCTATATATATATATAGTATATATATATATATATAATATATATATTATATATATATATTTCCCTGTCGTCCATGAGCAGCACAACAATATGGGGTAATTTGCCCCCGTGAGCTCTGCAGGACGATTGGGATATTTAATGACCCAAACTTTAATAACTTTAAATAACCCCTCCCCCATTCAGTATAAGGAAGGGGTTAACCCCCCCACCTCATTGAGTTTTTTATTTGTCCCGCCCGGGTGTGCTGCAGGGCGCACACCCCCCCACCTCCTGGGAAGTTTCTTTCCCCCCCTTCTAATCTATATATTTTCTTTATCTTAGGTCCTAGGACTGTTCCTGGGCTGTGAAGGATCTTCTATTAGTTTCTTCCCTTCTCTTTTCCTGTGGCTGCATGGAGAGTGCTGTTAGAACTGGATCAGCCTCCTGTGGAACGCATGGATTCCCTCCAAGATGCTGCCAGGGGCACTTCCTGTTTGCTCTCTTCCGGGTTTTTTTTTGCAGCCTTCCTGGTTTTAAAAATGTTAATTTTCAGGAAGTAACTCTTCTATTGGGACTTAAGGTCCCTTTTTTATAGCATAATATCTATATAAATAATCCTGTGTATCTTCCTGCCTTTCTGCTTGTGTCTGCAGCAGGTGGGCGTGTTGGGGGCTGGTTTTCTCCCCTTCCACGTTCTTATCCAGCCTCCTCCACCTTAGTTTGTCAGTCTGTTCCTGACTTGGTACTGTGCACTCCTGCATTAAAGTGGCAGTAACATCTCATCTTCAGTGATATACCTTACTTTGTCTACCATTGTAGGTTAAGTCAGTTAGGGTTAGAGAGGACTTTTTTATTCCATCATTTCTTGGAATCATATTTAATTCTTTATTTTGCAGATGGATTCTGAGCAGAGACCACCTGGCAAGGTGGCTGCAAAGAGCAGATTTACAGCCTGCAAAATCTGTAAGGATTACCCTTCCTGAAGGCTATGAGGCTTTTGTATGTCAGACCTGCCTGAATAGAGAGGAAGAAGAACCACCTGAACCTTCTCTAAGAGAAGTGGTGACATGGATGAAGGATTATGTAGACAAGTCCATGACAGGCTGACTAGCTCTGGCGCGATCTGCAAACGCGCCTAGAGAGACATTCCCTCTCCCTCAGGATCCACTGCATTGGAGGACCTCATGTAGTGGATGAGGTTCATGGTTCATCTCATGATGATGATGATGATATGAGGTATTTTATTGAAGAGGATGATGCCGGGGGATGTTATTTCCAGTT